>CM041777.1:256298180-256344171 GCA_023374045.1 Limonium bicolor | reverse complement strand
TATGATTCATTAACTAATAAGTGGTGAATTAAATGATAAACTTCGGAACCGATAAAAATTATTATTATTTTTAGTGTATTATTATTGTATTGTAATGTATCCTAAACCTTATATGGTGAATCATGTATTTTTCTTACGTACCAAATATTGTTTTATGTTATATTATTGTTTGTTTATTTTTACTTTTTATATGTTTATGATGAAATATTATGATTCATTAAAATTGATATTATGATTCATTAATTAACAAATGGTGAATTAGAAACAAAATTCAGAACTAATAATGGATCATTATTGTTTTGTGATATACTACTACTATTATTATTATTTTGTGGTGTATTATGATTTGTATGATATTTTTTAAGCCTTATATATGCTGAATCATAAATTTCCTTAACAAACCACATTCGTAACAGATAATGGGTCATTATTGTTTTGTAGTGTATTATTATTGTTTTATGGTGTATTTTAAATTGTATATAGTGAATCATAAGTGTAGATGATATATACAGATATATACAAACTAATGTAAATTTTTAAATTTGTCAAAACATATCCATGATTGATCTTGTTTTGAAGAGCTTGAATTTAGATGAATAATGGTGCATTTTTTTTGGATTTATATTTCAAAAATTACAACAATTTAAAGTTTATATATTTTACTCTTTTACCAATTACCACATAACCAGTCAAATGCTGACTGAACTGTCACATAGATGCACTGCACCTAGGATTGCGCGGCTGAACTGCACGGTGGACCGTCTGCTAGGACAATTGAAGCAACTATACATACAAAAAAAATGAGAGAGAGAAAGTCTCCTTAAGAACGCGCCCCCACGCGCGAACAGATATCCCAACCCCTTCTTCTTCCTCATTGAAATCACACCCAATGAGGAGAAGATTATAGCTCATGATGAGCTATTTGCACAGATTTGTGCTAGACCTGTAAAATACGCAGACAACTTCTCTAAGGAGGGGGAGAGTATTCAATGCGGCACCAGAGAGAAGGAGAGGAAGACGGAAAGACGACGCATGCGAATCAGGTGGACGTCGCATCTAGCATCAATGGACTTGGTTGAGCAGAGGCGACAACAACACGGCACGCTAGAAGAAGGAAGAGGAGAAGAATCGGCACCGGTTGGATCAAATAGTAGAGGTAGATCTATCCATCGAATTTCTGACCTAGGTTTTGATTTCTCTGATACAAAAACTCCAGATACTCAAATGTTTGTAGAACGGATTATGATTCTTAGCTACATTAGAATGAAAATAAGACATAGGTATATCTTGATTTACGATTTCAAGTCGAACCAACTCCAATCTATTACCACACCCGATAGTTCAAAACCTCCTCTCTCTGTAATTGCGATCGCAGCCATGGACAACATTCTCCAAAGCTGGAATAACCTCAAACTCCACCCTACTGAATCGGAATCCACAAACACTGAACCTCTCATCATAGAACCATCCCACCCTGATTTCAAAAAGGCTTTGTTTGGCAAAGTCTGGCATCCTAGTCGAATTCATGCCAGACAAATGCAAAATTTCATGACCCAAATATGGAAACCCAAACCTTATCTGAGAGTTAATGAAGTGGAGTTCAACTGCTTCTCCTTTCAGTTTTTGAATGAAAATGAAGCCAACCACATACTGGCGAATGGCCCCTGGCATTTCCAAAATTGCCTATTAGCCCTGATGCCCCTAAACCCTTCATTGAGCTATGGTGAACATGACCCGAGAACCATCAAACTCTGGGCTGGAGTCCATGGCCTTCCTATATGATTCTGCAACAAACCATCTGCCATTCTCCTAGCTCAGAGGTTGGGGAAGTTCATTGAAGTACCAGATAAGGTAAACCCCCTTACTTCAAGAGTTCTCAGATTTAGGATAGAAATTAATGTGGAAAACCCCTTATGTAGAGTTCTACTTGTCACTACTGGTCAAACCATAAGAATCTGTCGTGTCTCTTATGAAAACCTTCCCAACTTCTGCTATAGATGTGGCAAGCTTACCCATACTGCGAATGATTGTAAGGTGATAAAAGAAAATCCCAAAGAAACTAATAAATTTGGCCATCAGAGCTGAGAATGCTAGCCTACTTTCCCCAGCCTCAGAAGAATTACTCCTCCAACAATGGAAAAATGAAGGATTAATTAGAGAAGAATACCTCCTGGCACCCTAACCCCCTACTCATACCTTTACCCCTGACCTTAAGGTTAATGTTAACTTATCCTTGGCCATGAATCCCTCTCAAAATATTAACCTCAGTCTCAGACCCAGCTCCACAGTCAATCAGACACCAGATACTCCTTTGTATCCAACTCCAATAAAAGCCATTCCCCCTCACCCTCTGTCAATTCAATATCCAAAGACTCACCTCCTCAATATCCCCCTATCAACAAAATCTTCAAACTTTAAGCCATATCAGATAACTCAGAATCTCAATCAACCTCCACCAGCTCAAACCAATCCCTATTGTCATGCAACGTACCAATTCCCCCCAGTTCAATTTCATCCTATTATAGGAAAACTCTCCTCTCTGCCCTCTACCCAGCACTCTGGATCACCAAGGTATCAGAATCCCCCCTATCTCCCAAATTAACCAAGTCTATCAGCAATTTGATTAGAATGTCGCCCTTTCTGATTTTGGTTTACATGCTCAAAGAAAGCCCAGTAGCCCTCAGTCTATTAACCAAAACCCCCCTCTGCCTATAAGCCACATCATCCAAGAAGTAGATCTCAAAACCAACCCCCCTCTGATAACCTACCCTCCCCTAACCAGAAAGATGACTCTATTCCCTTTATCCAAAGACCAGACAAACAAAAAGTCTACCCCTCATTGCTACTTGGACCCATCAAACCTTCTTTCAAAAAAGGAAAGTTTCAAAAGCTCAGCCTCTGATGATTAGATCACCTCGGCCATATGGGGAAGAAATAGAGGAGACTGACTCTGATGATTCTATCCTAGAAAAGGCAGACCTTGCTAGTCAGCAAGGCGGCCTGCCCAAATGAGTTACATATCCTATAACTGTCGGGGTTTGGGTCGACCCCAGGCAGTTTCTTGGGTTTCGGGGTTATTAAAAAAACACAAACCTGAAATTATGTTCTTGATGGAGACCCACAGATCATCCTCTGAGATGGATCTGATTTTTGGTAAATGGGGCATGTATAATGGAATCAGTGTTGCTAGTAAGGGGAGAAGTGGTGGTCTAGCCTTATTGTGGAAGAAGGATATTCTCTTATCTCTGGTCAATTCCTCTCCTCAACACATTGCAGTGGAAGTCTCCCTCCCACGTATGAATATTTTTCATTTCACGGGGTTTTATGGGTGGGCTAATTGGAGTTTAAAATACTTGTCTTGGAAACTTCTTTTAGCCCTTAGACAGCAAGTTAATATCCCTTGGGTTATTGCAGGGGATTTTAATCAGATCATGTTTGAAAAAGAAAAGGAGGGGGTAGGATCAGAAGGGATACCCATATGGCCCCCTTTAGGAATGCTATCCGGGATGCTAGGCTAATAAATGCTGGTTTCATAGGATCCCCTTTCACCTATACTTACTGCCAACCTGAACCCTGCCTTTCAGTTAGTAGATTAGATCGAGTACTTATCTCCTCAGATGCCTAAAACCTTTTTCCATCCCTTTCAGTTCAACACCTACCTAGGGAGCATTCAGATCATTGCCCCCCCTTATTAAATTCCTAGGCTCTCACAAAAAACCTGGGAGTATGTTTCGATTTGTGGATATGTGGTTAATAGAGGATAGTTGTAGGAAAATAGTAGTAAATTGCTGGGGTCCACATAACCACAATCTATTGGAGAACATTAGTAGCTGTAGACAAAAATTACAAGCTTGGAATGGCTGGAATATTCATAAGGTCAGAAACAAAATAAATAGCAAAACCATGGAGCTTCACAAAACTTCCTTAGTTGGCCAAACAATAGGGAGCATCTCGAATAGGAAAAGATTACTTTCTGAGATAGAGCTTCTCCAATATAAAGAGGAACTCTGGTGGAAACGGAGAGCTAGAGATAAATGGTTGAAAGAAGGAGACAAAAACTCGGCCCTTTTTCATTCCAAAGCCTCTGCCAACAGAAAGAGAAACACTATCTTTGGGCTGAACAAGACAATGGTAGCATGGTCTTCTCTTGGGAGGAACTAGATAGGACTGCTAGATCCCACTTTCAAAATCTTTTTAAAGCTACAAACATAGACAATCCTGAACCCTTCTGCAATCTGGTGGGTAACATTCTCAAAGATGATCATAAAGCTGCCTTGGCCTTAGAATACAATGAAGCTGAAATTTTCTTGGCTGTCAAAAGTTTAGGCTCTAATAAAGCCCCTGGACCAGATGGCTTCAACAGAAAGTTCTATAAACACTTCTGGAGTATTATTGGAAACCAAATCACCCAGCTAGCTTTGAACATCCTCAATGGGTTTCCGATTCCTCCTTCCCTTAATGACTATTATGTTACTCTTATTCCTAAAATCCCTGGTGCCACTCATCTGAAACTTTAGACCCATTGCCCTTTGTAACTTCACTTATAAAATCATCACAAAAAGTCCTAGCCAACAGATTACAAAATATCCTTCCTGAGATCATCTATGAAAACCAATCAGGCTTTGTCAAGAAAAGACTCATTATTGACAATGTTATCCTTGCAGGGGAGTTATATCATAGAATAGCCAAAACCCAAGCCACAAAAACCCTATGTTCGTGTGTAAGATAGACCTGAGTAAAGCTTATGATAGATTAGAATGGCCATTCATTAATTAAATGCTAAAAGCTATGGGATTCCTTGACTACTGGAGAATACTGGTCATGAATTGCATTTCCTCAGTTAAAGGCTCGGTTATTATCAATGGTACCCTAGGAAGACCTTTTTCTAAACAAAGGGGTATCCATCAAGGAGACCCTATATCCTCTTTTATCTTTATTCTCACCCAATAATCCATTTCCAGATCCCTTAACCAAGCAATGTCAGATAAGTTATACCATGGTATCAGTATTAACAATGACACCCCTCCCATCCCACATCTCTCCTTTGCGGATGACATGATCCTTTATGATATAGCTACCCCTCAGAATGTGAACTACCTAGATAACCTCTTGACCAACTTTCTAAAAGCCTCTGGTCAAGAAATAAACCATCAAAAATCTGAGATTATCTTTAGTAAGAAAGTTAGACCAGAGGCAAAAACCCAAATGGCCACTTCTCTGAATGTACAAGTGGTCACCCACTTCAAAAAATACCTTGGACTTCCCACTAAGATAGGCAGAAACAAGAATGAAACATTTGGGTACATCCTGGATACTATTAGAAAAAGAATCCATAATTTGAGCAGACCTGTGGTCCAAGCTGCTAGATCTATCCTTACCTTTAGTGTGCTCATGTCAATCCCCACTCTCACTATGTCCATCCTCAAGATTCCAAGCCACATTACCAAAAAAATAGACTCGGTGATTGCTCACTTCTGGTGGGCAAGTAACTCGACAAAAAAGCCTTTTACTGGTCCAAATGGGAACAAATTTGTAACAGAAAAGAAAATGGAGGGCTAGAAATTAGATTCTCCAAGGACTTCAATCAAGCCCTTCTAGCTAAACAAATCTAGAATCTTATCAAACACCCAAATACCTTAGTAGCCAGAACTCTCAAAGCAATTTACTTCCCCTCTACCTCAATCCTAAAAGTGAACCCCTCCAATAAAGACAGTCCCATCTAGAAATCTATTCTATCTAGTATGCACCTGGTCAGAGCTGGAATTAGGAAGGAGGTGGGTAATGGCAATGATACTGACATATGGAATTCCCTTGGATACTTAGAGATGGAAATTTCAAGGTTATATCCCCTGCTGGGAACAGAAGGAACAACATGAAAGTTAGGAACCTTATGAATCAAGATGGTCAGACCTGGAACATGGAGAAGATCAACATAACTTTCCTTGATATTGATAGCA
Source organism: Limonium bicolor (assembly GCA_023374045.1). Classification (NCBI taxonomy): domain Eukaryota; kingdom Viridiplantae; phylum Streptophyta; class Magnoliopsida; order Caryophyllales; family Plumbaginaceae; genus Limonium; species Limonium bicolor. Next base: position 256,338,214 of record CM041777.1, on the reverse strand, counting down.
CATATATTATGAAAATCAAATTCAACTACCAGAAGGAAGATGAATGGATTTGGCACTACTCAAAAAACAATGAGTACTGAGTGAGACAAGGTTACATGTTGTTGCAAGATAACAAGCAGCTGAACAACAGCTCCAACACCAACCGAGGCCCCTGAGAATTCATTTCTAGGATCTCTGATAAACAGTCCCCTCCGAGAGTTAAACTCCTTTGTTGGAAGTTTCTCAACCATCAACTTCCTTGTATGGCCAATATTGCCAAAAGAACAGGTGGGAAAGGAAAATGCCATTTCTGTGGAGATGTAGATACAAAAATTCATTCTATCTTCCTCTGCTGGACTAGTAGACAATTCTGGGAGAATCTGGTGAGTTTGGAAGACATCCCCAAATATAGAAGAGGGGCTATTCAGGATTGGTTAATCCATAAAGCTCAAAGCTGGTCCAACAGAAAAATCTCTATGGTAGCCAATAACATTTGGGCTATATACGATGGGAAAAACAAAGCAAAGCACAATTCCGAGTTAGCAATAATGAGGTGTATTGAATCCAACTTAGCTTTTACTGCCATGTATCAATCTAAAATGTTGAGTAATGTTCAACAGAATATGAGTGATACTCTATTATGTTATTACAAGATGAAATTTTACTTGTAACATCCTGTTACAGGAAGAAAGGAGTTACAACAATCACAAGAGGGATTCTTATTGATCATGTACTCAAGCTGAGAATGGCCTACAACATCCAGATCTCCCCGGAGAAGCAAGATCATGACATGGAGATGCAAACAATTACTAAGGGAGTTCAATTAGCATCAGAAGAAGGTTTCTCCAAGATCCACATCCTGATCAACCATCATCAAACCAATAGAGTCTGCAACGATGTTCTAAGCAAGAACCGAGAGATATGTAGGCAAATCCTGGAGCTAGCAATCGGTTTCAGAAACATGTCCCACATTAAGTTTTATGATGGTAATTCAGAGTTTAAAGAATTTCTTGTTTTCTTAATTACCAAAATGTTTAATCCATCTTTAGAATGGAAGATTTGGAAAAGGGAGACAATCCCTCTTGCTATTTCTCAGGCCTGTGACCTGAATTTCAAGTTGTGTTCTAAGTCTAATAGCGGTAATATATGTAATCAAGCAACTATACATACATACTACCACACTACAATCGACAACAATCACTGAATACAAAGAGATTCTATCTTTACAAAATTATTCTCTATTCTACTACGGTTGTACATGTATATGCCGAATTGCTGATATTTCTTGTTGGAAAGAAAGTGTAATTGTTGGTTATTGAGCTCGTTTGGGGAACAGCTTCTAGCAGCAGACAGTTTCTCAATTTCTAAAATCAGCAGACTTTCACCAAACACTTAAAACCAGCAACTAACAGCTTCTGTAAAATTATCAGCAGACAACTTCTCAATTTTCAGCAACAAGATCTAATAACTGCCTCTGCTTTTTAAAATCATCAGCAGACGTTCCACCATACACTGAAATCAACAGCTGACAGCTTTTGTAAAACTATCAGCAAACAACTTCTCAATTTCCAGTAGCAGGACCCAGCAGCAGCCCCGAGCAGCTGTCCCCAAACGAACCCAGTATAATGATATTTATTAGTCAAATATTGTTTCAATTAACATAAATTAATATAGAAAAAATATTAGTTGTTCCTTAGATATATAATATTCTAGTTTTCTTTATTGATATAGTCTGGTTCTGCTTTTTTACCGTTGTTTTGTAGCTGTTTTGGTTTGGTTGTTTTAACTAGTTGTTTTACAGCGTTTTACTGGTTGTTTTGTGTTGGTGTACATGTGGCTGTTTTGAAAACTGCTGTTTGGCAGTATGGTTGTTTCGTCCGGCGTTTTTGAATAAATTAGTTAAGTTAGTTACGTGTAGTGCGTTACCGATTTCTGTGATACGATTACAAATTTTATATTACATTTTAAAACAATTAATTGTTAAGTTGTAAATAAAAAAACTACTAACAAATATACGAATTAATATATACATATTTATTAACTAGGAAGACAAAATTTTTTATTACAATCAATTTTTGTCAACATTTTTACTAAGGTCTATACAAATAATTTCACTATTATCAACCACAATTCAATCAATGGATAACAACAATTACAGCTATACATGGTTTTAACACACTAGACTACTTGTTCACACTTCAATAAAAGAAAAATATAATAATTAATTAGTGTTTTATTAATGTTTACATCATACAAAAAAACAAACAACTTAGTTGTTAAAAAAATATGGCCTATATATTACTATATGTACATATAATTAAATATTCAGGTTTTTATACCTTATTCTTAATAAAATGAAATACTACCATTACAATGTGGTGTTGGTAAATAATATGTAAAAACTATTACTCAATGACATTTATATAAAAACAAATAATAAGTGATTTTTTTAAATTAGTTAATTTATTAATATCAATCGCTACAATTTCACAACCCTAACTTTTTTAAACAATAATATGCACGATATTCATTCTCTTCATTACGGTAATTTTTATAAATTTACGGTATTCATTCTCTTTGCAGTATAAATTACTGATTGTTTTGTGGTTGTTTTGTGCTGGTATATTTGTGGTTGTTTTGAAAACTGTTGTTTGACAGTATGATTGTTTGGTGTTGTTGTCAAAAATACCAACTCGGGACATGCCACATATATTTGGAATTAATATTAGAGAACACGATAACTCTAATAAATCAAAATTCCCACATAAGTAAAGAGAACCACACTACTTTCCTCATCAATTGACAACGAGCAGTAAATATGCAAGTACTTAATCTAATTGCTACAGTTTGCTGGATTAATACTACAGTATTGAGAAAAAACAATGCTTGGTGAACTTACCTACCCATGTTCATCGTTTGAAGATTGTACTAGAGTTCTCATTTTTATATGTATCGAGAATTCTCATGGGAAAGGCTTCCACATCGGATATATTAAACTAGGCAAGTTCGAATATGGCGACAGTTTTAATTTTTTTTTTTTTACTTTATCATTTTACAAAATTTTTAAAATGTTGTATCTTATTATATATAAGTCCAAATAATATAAATTTTATACCATTGTTCATCATAATTTGAGCTCTTTAAAATAAGACCAAACATGAATATATTTTGATCAATTTATTTTTTTTATTTTTTATATGTATAAAATATGTTTTAAGATTCATTGTGAATCTTAAGTTTAGGAAAAGTGAATCAAAGGTTGTTAAAAGGTGAACCAAAGGTTGTTAAAAAGTGAATCAAAGGTCATTAAAATGCCATAAAAATGCCTTCAACGTTTTTAGCATTCCTAGGGTGGTTTTTAGGGTGTTTGGGAGTAGGGTAATCTTTTTGGCATTAGTTCTACGTTTTATATCGTCGTCACTGACTCGATAGTTTTTTAGGGTTTGTGGTTTAGGGTCTAATGACCCTAAACCCTGTACTACAAACCCTAAAAATGCCTTCGACGTTTTTAGCTATCCTAGGGTGGTTTTTGGGTGTTTAGGGGGTAGGGTAATCTTTTTGGCATTAGTTCTACGCTTTATATTGTCGTCACTGACTCGATAGTTTTTTAGGGTTTGTAGTTTAGGGTTTAGGGTCGTTAGACCCTAAACCCTATACTACAAACCCTAAAAATACCTTCGACGTTTTTAGCTATCCTAGGGTGGTTTTTTGGGTGTTTAGGCGGTAGGGTAATCTTTTTGCATTATTTCTACGCTTTATATTGTGGTCACTGACTCGACAGTTTTTTTAGGGTTTGTGGTTTAGGATTTAGGGTCCTAAACTCTGTACTACAAACCCTAAAAATGCCTTCGACGTTTTTAGCTATCCTATGGTGGTTTTTGGGGTGTTTGTGGTAAGATTCATTTTGCTAATGAATATGGTTCATTTTATTATTAAAGAAGATTCATTTTACTAATGAGTAAGATTCACTTAAAAACTACCTAATATATACTCATTCTAAAAACATAAAATTTTAAGTTGACCAAAACATATCCATGATGCGTCTTGTTTCGAAGAGCACGAAAAATGATGAACAATGGTATAATTTTTTTTATTTTTGCGCTTTTATTTTGTAAGTTATAACATTTTTAAAAAAATTATTATTTCTCTCTCCTCCTTCTCTCTCCTCCTCCTTGTGCTCCTTGTGTGCGTGTTGTTTCTTTCCTTTTTCCTTTTTTCTTTTTTCTTCTCTTACTTTTAATTGAGCCAATAATATATTGACATATAGCATGAAGCCATATTACAAGGTGGAGCAAGCACCATGGTCTCCATGCCCTTAAACTATGCTGCACTATTTAAATTAAGATATCGACAACAATAAGTCTAACTATAGGGCCCGTTTGATAATTAGGTTTTGTGGGTTTGTTGATCAAGTCCCACATTAATCTATTAAAAGCAGTGTGAGCTGAATGTGGTGAAAATCTACACATTAAGACCTGTGTTTCACTGTTTTCCACATTTATCATAACACATTATTTTGCTGTATTCAGGCCAAAATCACGGGGATAATTTGTTTGATTGTTATAGTTTACTCAAATACCTCTTAACTGGCTACCGAATCCCTCTGTTCATCTTCAACCCTACTGCATCTGCTTCATGGAATTCTTTAAACAGCCATTGAATTCAGGAGGGGTAGACTATCAGATCATCGTCGATGGTAAATACCACTTCGATAACAAGAGTAGAGCGATGGATCTTCTCTTCTTCCCTGCTCCAAGAAAACCGGCAATTGGAACTCTTCTTTGAGGGCGACAGCGACTGGCCACGGGGTTGTCGTTGCCAGAATCCATCCCTCCAACTTCTTCGCTTGTCTTTGCTCGAAATCCATCCCTCCAACGACCGGCCACAGGGTCGCTCTCTCTTTCTTTTCTAATTGGAAGACGGGGGCACAATGGTAACCTCATGCCACAAGTGACTGATTTTATAAATGTCGACCAAACACATATTTTTTTAAGTCCAAAAATCTAGACATTAATCTACCCCTTCTCCTTCAGATTAATCTGCACATTAATATACCCTTTTTTATGCGGTGACCGAACGACACCATAGTGTTTCCAACTCCATAGCTAGAGATAAGAAACAAAGCAGTGTAGCAAGGTGCGGGACAAAAAGTCACCCCACAACCCACCCCGTTTTCAGCTGGCACCTAGCCATCCCAAGAAGATGAGCTAGACCACCGTGCCCTATCCCTCCCCATACCGGTAGACCAAGAAATCATCAACTATGATGGCATAGGCTGGTTATGCAGGGCAGAACCAGAAAGACGACGCTGCCCCGACGGTGTTGAAAGAACACCTTTAGTCTGGGGAAAAGATTAGGATCAAATCTCCTTCCAAACCAGCGGTGACCCTTCCTGCCACAATTTTTAGGATCAAATCCTTTTCCAACTTCGTTTACATCGCTGAAACAATGAAAATCGATAACTTAATCGCCTCAGCTAGGATCACCAGCCAATTAAGAACGAGGCGGCCGAAACAAAGCGTGGAAACTTCATTGCTAAGAGTGATTTATCCTTGGTGATGTCATCCCCATCTCATGGCCAGTGGTGGACCCAGGATTTCTATGTGCGGGGGGCAAAATAACAAATATAAATTCTTAATATACAAAAAACTACAAATGTCCCCTTCGTCTTCATGTTTTGAAAATGGTCAATAATAACATCATCAGAAACTTGTAAAAATACATCTTTTTCAATGAATGTGACTAAACAATCATTCAAAAATTGATCTCCAATGCTGTTACGTAGCTTATTCTTCACAAAAGTCATCACAGAAAATCCTCTTTCAACACTTGCCGTCGCAACAGGAAGAACCAACACTAACTTTAATAGCTTATATACTTCTGAATATATAAGATGCTTAGAAGTCTCCACCAACTTCATTGAAAGCTGACCAAGATCTTTTAGGTTTGAAAACCTAACATCTTCTCGCATATCAATAATGAAGTTATCAAGCTGATATTCAAAGTTGAGCAATTCAAAGCTTGTAAAGTCATTTTGATATAATTTTGATAATTGTAGCACCTTTTGCTTGTCAAAGGAGGAGAATGAATCGACAGGGCTCAAGCAAGCCATGCAAGTAAGCAACTCCGTGTTCATCTCATCAAACCGATTGTTAAATTCTTGAAGCTGAAGATCAATAACTGCAAGAAACACCTCAATCTGATAGTGATGAAGATATGTGCAATGTTGAGCAAATCTCTTAGATCTCCTTGGGGAATATATATAGCATTCGTATCCATAACTTCAATCTTATGTTCAGAGCACAAGTTAAGAACCTTGGAGAAAAATGTTTCTCACCCTTCATCTCTCATTTTCTGAAACTAAAGCTTGGTCATTTTGACAAGTGACATTGCATTACAATATCTAGATCCCTTTTTTGTAAAGCAAGACTCAGTTCACGTGTATACCCAAATATGGCTAGCATCAAGTGAGTCATGAAGACAAAGTCAAATGATTCAACTTTAAACAAACAACCTTGAGCTTTCGCTTGATCTTCTGATGGAATACTTCCCATTTTGCAAAGAACATCAATTATATCCGATATAGAGAAACAACACTTAAAATTGATTTATGATGAGATCCCCAACGAGTATCCCCAGGTCTACTCAAGCCAAGCTCTTGATTCAAACCTTTCCCAGTTTCAAGAGTTCCCTCTTCTAAAGCCTTGGAAACTCTTTGAGTATACCTTTCTCTGAGCATTTCTTTTCTTTTACAAGAAGCTCCAACCACATTCAGTAAAAGTGTCAATGAATCAAAGAAAGTCAAACATTCAATACTCTTCTTGGCAACAACAACTAATGTTAACTGAAGTTGATGAGCAAAGCAATGGATGTAATAAGCACTTGGACTTTCTTTCAAAATTAGAGCCTTAAGTCCGTTGAATTCACCACTCATATTGCTAGCTCCATCATAACCTTAGCCACGAACTTTAGATATACTCAATGAATGCTCCATAAGCAAAGAACACACTGCTGCTTTAAGTGATAAGGCGGTGGTGTCACTAACATGTGCGATACCAAGAAAGCGTTCCACTACCTTACCCTTACTATCTACATAGCGTAGGAAAAGGGCCATCTGTTCCTTCTGAGATACATCACTAGATTCATCAGCCAATATCCCAAAACATTCATCACCAATATCTTCCATGATAACCTTAATAGTTTCCTTGGCACATGCATTGATAATATCTTTTTGAATTTTTGGTGAAACCAACTGATGGTTTTTCGGGGCATTTTTCAAGACTATTTGCCCAACACTATCATCTATATCGGCAAGCCATTTTAGAAGTTCAAGAAAGTTACCTCTGTTACTTGAATCTTCACTTTCATCATGACCACGAAAAGCTAGCCCTTGCCGCAAAAGGTACCTCAAACATTTCAATGAAGCTGTCAAGCGAGCTTTATATTCTGCCTTTGTCTGATCAGACTGCTTCTCAAGTGCTTGTATGATTGATCTGTTAGGGTTCTTAAGAGATTCATACTTTTCAATAGCTAGATTGTGGGGACTTATAATACCACCCACATGCTTCATCAATTTCTCAACTTTTTTGCAATTTCTGAATCCTTCTTCACTAAACAAATCCTCTCCGGTACCAAAACTAGTTGCAGCATCATTCTTGAATAGAAAACAAACAAAGCAAAATGCAGCATCCTTTTCGACACTATACTCAAGCCAAAAATATTTATCATACCACATAGCATTGAACTTGCGCAAGTAAGTACCGCACTTTGTTGCTGGGAAGTTGATTAATCTTGGTTGACATGGGCCTCTAAGTATGTATGCTCGTCTTACAGCATCTTGCTCATTCACATGGTATGTCGTTATTGCTCTTCTTAGTCCTGGATCATGTGGAAGCAAACTAACATCATACACAATTTCGTCACCTTGTAGTGACTTAAGAAGAGGCTCATTCAGCTTCTTGTTATGTTCACTTGCTTGCCTTTCAGGTAGAGGCTCATTATGTATTTCTTGAATTTTATTTGTTTCCTCTTGAGTTGACAGTTTTGTAGCAGATGAAGAAGCTTCTTGAGATTTCATTTTCTTTTCGAACAACGATTTAAGTGTCTCAAGCTTCCTTGAGACACTTAAATCGTTGGAACTCACAAAATATACAAAATTAGATTCATATATTAGTAATCACAACTTACTTCGTCCCTATGTTCGGTTCACATCTTCAAGTAAAGATTTAATTTGAGTGATAAAACAAATTGTATAACACAAATAGCAAGTTAAATATGCTGCTGGTGCGGCACTATTTAGTATAAACAAATTGAATTACACAAATCACAAGTTCAAATTTCAATATGCTGCTGGTGCGGCACTATTTAGTATAAACAAATTGAATAACACAAATCACAAGTTCAATATGTTGCTGGTGCGGACACTATTTAATATAAACTAATTGATTCACCAATCACCAACATGTGCGTATTTACTACTTAAGTACTTATCTGTTCTATAATCTATTGTATATAGTATCATATAGAATATATGTAATGTGTAATCATCGGTGAACAACAGATATAGCAATTTAGCATTATAATAATGAAATAGTTTTCAATTTAAAAAAGTAGGTTAAATACCTTTATTGTAGTCTGCAGATGGTGTGGTCCCTGGTCCGTGTGCACTGGAATGCTCTGTGTGCGTGGCGTGGCACTCCTAGTGTTCTTGCTGTTGCAGAATACTAGACAACAAAGCTGGGTGGGTGGGAATTAGATGAAGACAAAAACAGGATGAAGTCGGCAGAGAAGTAGGGAAAAGGGAAAGGGGAAAGTGAAAAGTGAATAGAACATAGAGGGTTTTAAATTTTTGTTTCCCCCGTTTCTTTTGAAACTCTGTCGTTTTGACTAGTAAAAAATTAAAAAATTGACATGGATGGAGATTCGAACTCAGGTTGCTGGGTGTAAAATATTACCAGTCACCACTACACTATTTTAACATTATATTTGTATAATTATATAAAAACCTTTGACTGATTTTGAAAATTTTTTTTTGGGGGGGGGGGGGGGGAAGTGCCCCCTTGCCCCTCCCGTAAGTCCGCCACTGCTCATGGCATGGTCAGCATAGTCAACCCGGCTAGCAGGCAGGTGGCAAGCCGAGAGAAATCATAAACTCCCATATATTCTTCCTTATAAATAGCAATCAATGTCACATTTACTCGTTACCATACTCGATCCATCACCATACACTTACAATAGAATTAGTACTCCTAGATAAAAATGTGTTAAGAGCTTTTGAATTACAAAACTACCTATATTTTGGACTAATCTTTTCAATTAGCTATTCTATTCAACTACCATAGTAAAACATAGTTAATTCAGAACCCTTTATCTCCACTATAGATCAGTAAATAGTATTCTACAACTGGTTGTACAGTGAACCATCATACAACCGTTCATTTAAATTCAAATGTTGTTCAGATTAATTGTTTAAATTGATGCGAAAGTTATCTATGTTATTATAAAGGTTGTTCCACTCTATGTGATAGTTTTTTTTAAATGACTTTGTGTGATATTTGTTCAAATAAAATGTCACTTGATGACCGTGTCCAAATCAGATTCAACAACCAAACTAATGGAGTGTCCTCACTAAAACAATGCAGACTGCGGAAGAATTTGAGAAGTCAAACTGTTCTCTTGGGAGAACCCGCCACGAGCCATCATTAGCCCCGCCCACCCTTTTCGACTCTCTTCCTCATGCGACAAAGCTCCTCGCCTTCTACCGTCTGCATGTCCACCTCCCAGAACAATCATGGCAAACCTTTTCTTCACTGTAACACGCCTCATTTGCATGTTGTCGATCAATCCCCTCACTCCCCTTACACTAGTTCTCGCAACCTCATTTTCTTCCACGACTAGTCAGCTTCAAATAAATTCGCGGAATGCATTGCGAACACCCTTCAACCCCAAAAATTCCTCTACCACTACTCCATCCTCACAAATCTTCGTCCCCAATATCCCTATGGTCATCCTAGATCTAAATGTCACAATGCTACTCGTCGAACACTGCATTATAGGAATGGTCTTCCACAAATACGATATGGCACCATCAACACTCAAAATCACCCTATCGAATGCATGGGTTCCGTTTGGAACTTTTAAAATCTATAAGGTGACCCCTTTCACCTTTGTGATTGAGTTCGAAACAACTGCAAGGTCTACAGTCAGTTCTCTCCAGAGGACCCTGGCTTGTATATGGCACTTTGTTTGCGATGCGAAGACTGCAACCAGGCGTTGTAGTAGAATACTTCACGTTCGGCTGGGTGTCGTGCTAGGTAAGGATATACAGATTCCTTAGAGATCATTTCAACTATGCATTCGTATCTAAAGCAAGAGAGATCTTGGGAGTTTACACCGGGATTACGGAGGATCCATAGGCCTTAAACTATGACCATATGAGGATTCGTATCCTCATAAATCTTCATAAATCAGTGATGAGGAACTTGTCGATGCTAGTGAACAACAAAAGCATAATTTTCTCGATTTCGTGCGATGATATGCCACTCATCTGCAATAACTGTGGAGTTTTTACCCACTTAACCTCGGTATGTCTTGTCTGATCGACAACCAAAGCTTTCCTTCCTGATGAATATAGCATGCATCTATCCTCAAGCCATCGATTGGCTTCATTGTGGTCCAGACTAGCGAAACACTCGGCGGCCTGGACCACTAGTGCAGAAAAGGTTTAGTACCATGGTTATTTTGCTTAAAAACCACGGTTTATAACCGTGGTATATGCTCGCGTCGTATATTAAAAAATGGCTATAAACAACGGTTCTTAACCGTCTTTTAAAGTAAGAGAAAAAACCACGGTTGGTTGCAACTGTCGTTTAAGACCGTTTCTCTCGTTGTATTCATTGACTTTATACGATGGTTGAGAGTTCGAACCGTGGTACATAGTGCCGTTTATACGACGGTTTTGAGTGAAACCGTGGAATAAAGTCGATAAAAATGACGGTTATTCAGTATACCGTGGTTTATAGTCTCGCGCCATAAAATTTTAAACCACGGTTTTTCAATGAACCGTGGTTTTTTTAATTCCTTTTAAAGTTTTTTCAGCCTCTACCATGTGTTTTCAAACACAACCCAATACAACACATATAACCTCTACAGAGCATCCAACTGGTATTACCCTTTAGCAACCAACCACACTATATGTACAACTAGCAAAACAAGTTGCTAGTTTGAATTGCAACGTCCAAATGAATTGCAACAAACCCATTATAAACATTTCAAAATAAAAGAGAGTTAAACTTTACAAACTTTTAAAGTGTACATTGCTTCAGCATAAACAAAATGTCTAACTACACTAGGAGAAGATCTAAGAAATGCTTAAGTAAATTTTACACCAAAATTGCAATAAATGATCTCTTACATAGTCTAGGTCCGCTTTGGCATACGTGGCCTGTGTTTTTGTGAAAAACGAAACAATCTGTCCATAAAAAGAAACTGATCATCATTAGTACACACTATTTTTTTATGCAATAACTTTAACCACAACTTCGATTGGTATCTGTTACATTGTCATCATCATCAAGCGTGTCAATATTTTTAACAATCTCATACATGTACCGCATCACAAAATAGCCACAACTCCATGAATCAGATTGTTTAGGACACTGTCATAACACATCCATGGATTACCAACATTTTAGACAGATTAAGAAATTAAACGTTACTTTAATACAAACATGTTTAAAATGATTACTTACCGGTATGTAATAGAAGTGTATGATAGAGAATGGTTTACCCACGTCACTACCATACTTATGACCACTGCATAATATAGCATTAAAAATGAAGCCATTTATTAGATGAAAATAATCTAGGACAAGCTTAAAACAAATGAAAATGCAAGAAATTTTAAAGACTCACTCCTTCAACAATTTCTCTATAGTGATCTCTCGATGGTCGTTGGCGCCTAACGGGTCTAGTATCAACAAGCATGAAGTGTCGATACACAACACCATCAACATCAAATGATTGCTACCATGGGTAAATAGAGAATGTGTTGTAGAATATATTTAATTTCCATAAATCACATAAATGTAATTAAGAAGCAAAAAAGTCCAGTGATTGTATACTTACATTTGATGATATGGGATTACCAAATATCTGCTTCGTCTTCGCACCGCAGCACAAAATCCAAGCCTCGTGTGTAGTGCACATTGCCCACCATCCAATGCGGCCTGACTTCCTAACAGTAATTGCGGACACAAGAAAGTGATGGCAGCTAATCTGTTGTTCGCTTGCAGTCTAGCAGTCAAACACCTAAACAACATATTTTAAAAAGATATGTTAAATAATTATAAAAATGAAAGATAATTTAATAATTTAAAAGACACTTACACACAATAGGCCTGAATCACAACAATGTTAAGGAGGTCTCCCATCAAAAAATTCTTAACATCGCTTATGGTAATCATTAGATCCATGGGTTCGGTGGTGTGGAAAATATGCATCGGCACTCTCATGTTGAAGTTGGTGACACTTTGCTCCTTCGTCATGAGAAAGTCATACAACATTTTTTGTCTGCCTATCAACTTCTTCATAAACTTGGGTGCCAAAATGGGGGGTCTCCTAGGAGTCAGATCGAAAGGCTTCACCACTTTCTTTCTCACACTCTGACTTTCCTCAGTTGATTTCACCACTTCCTTCCTCTTATCCACTCTCCTCTTCTTAACCGGCTTTTCCTTATCAATCTAATAGTATATAAAATTTAAATAATAACATACAAGTCAACAATCAAGTTAAAAATAAACATTGAAGCATGTAAATAGTTTACCTCATCATTGACATCAATGAGAGAATACGACCATGGAACAACTGAAGATTTTGCGTCAAATAATTTGCTCCACTCATTCCACTCCAATGGAAGCGGAGATTCCTCATGGCCATGCACAATTTTGTCTATCGACACACAAGCATGAAGAGATAGGATGCGCTAGAAATGTACTAGAGTGTTCGGTCCGGTCTGCAAAACCCGACAGTATGCAACTTGCACAGTCCCACCATCCAACACTTGAAATAGATGGCATGATTAGACGCCTACATCAACTCAAAACAGTAATGTTAAAATAACTGAGGAGGAAAAAAACAGACCTGAAGGTTTTCATAGGGGAATGTGTCGCTTGTAGAAGAAAAGGGTGCATGATGACTAGGGGTCTGTGAAGGAGCAAAGACCAAAGCAGCAGTAGCAGGGGTTAGTGTAGGATTGAGCATTGGTGTATCCGACGTCACGGTAGGACCAAGTGTCGGTGTAGGATCTGGCGTCGATGTAGGAGCAGGTTTCGGTGTAGGAGCAGGCCCCTGGCCGAATACTAAAGCCTCAAGTCTTCGCAGGAGGTCCTCGTAGACTCGGCGCACCTCAACTAAACGTCGTTCCACCTCATGCTCTACTACCTCCTTCACCCGTGCCTCCACCATTTTCTTTATGATTTCAGCCTTTGGTCTTGCTCGAGACGAAGGAAACACGTCTCTTTGGCGAACTTCCCCTCCTAGCCCCCACACTCGCCCTAGATGATCCTTTTGCCCAATGACCTGGTTCAGTGGATCATCCTGAGTCGAAGGGGTCGGAACCATCTCTCATCGCTTAGTAGATCCAGACTATTTTAAATAAAAAATTAGAAATGAAATTACTAATTAGTATACAACAACTTTTAAAAATAAATACTTACAATTTTTTAAGCCAACTCAGCAGTCTCACTTTGTGGGAACACATACACTCCCTCGACATTTTTCTTCATCCAACCCAACATGTATGTCTGCACCCTACATGCATCTTCAACATTCTCAACAACTGACTGAGTACTGTCTTTATTAACTTTCGTCAACAAGCCCTCGCTCTTCCACTTCTCCAAGCGCCCCGTATACCCAGCTCGTCCCATGTAGTGCTTATATATATATATTCTTCGTCCGGTTACATCTTGCTTGTTCTTAACGTCTCTGTTATGAAATTTGTACATTTTAAAGTTATTTATATAAACAAAATTCATAAATTTGTTCCTTAAATAATTAAGAATAAAGAATTGTAAAAGTACCTTAAACTCTTCAGTCTGGTGACGGTCGAAGAATGACATCGTTTGGGGACAGCTTCCAGCAGCTGGGAGCTTCCCAATTTCTAAAATCAGCAGGCTTCCACCAAACACCCAAAACCAACAGCTAACAGCTTCTGTAAAATCATCAGCAGACAGCTTCTCAATTTTCAGCAGCAGAACCTAACAACTGTCTCTGCTTTTTAAAACCATCAGCAGACGTTCCACCAAACACAAAATCAACAACTCACAGCTTCTGTAAAACCATCAGCAGACAGCTTCTTAATTTCCAGCAGCAGGACCCAACAGCAGCCCCGAGCAGCTGTCCCCAAACGAACCCAATATCTTCCAGTCCTCCTCCGTGATCATACCATCATATACCACCCACGGCCGTGACTGTTTGGAGCCCAGTTTGCTAATCCAACCATCCACCAACCGGTGCTTGAATTGCCTCAGAGATGTCGCTAGAAGTGACATAATCCTAGTCCGAAGATCATCCGTGACTTTGTACCTCTTCTGCAGCACCATCTGCCACATGATGTCTTTGTCCGCCTATTCTGCTCCTTCCAATCCTTATTAATAGAGCAGTGAGATTTTACCATCAATCCCAAGTAAGAAGCAAATTGTTGCTTCGACCCACCAGAATGTCTAAGGTACATGTCCCAGACCAAATCAATGGGAGAATCCTTCTTCACCTTCAAACCACGGGTCGGTCCATGTCCCTTCCGGGGGTTTTGCGAAGTAAATGCAGCTGGTGGTTCTTCAGTAGGGACGCCATCATCAATATCATCCAACCCCAACAGTACCTCCTCCTCAACTCTATCGTCAGGATCAATAATCTGAAAAATAATCAATAACAACAAGGTTAATAGAAATATCTACTTAATCAAATGCTGAAGTATGACAAAATGAAAATTGTTTTATATATATAATATTGCCAACCAGACTTACATAATAACATTTCATCATTCAATCCACAATCCTTCATTGTGGTCGGACCTTCGACATTCAAAATTAGTTACATTGTCCACCTTCATGTTGTTGAAACATTTTTAAAATACTAACCTGATGAGTAGTGATGGTCAACTCACAAATGGTATGGAAGAGGGATTGTTCAACCGTAATAACACCTATTCAATAAAATTAGAATAAGGCTAAATTATGGAAAAAATTTGGCATGACCTTTGCGTATATTTAGATACTCCACACTTTTTTTTGCATAATCAAACAGAATAGCAGCATAATAGCCACTTAAGAGCAACACCCTACATCACACACCTTACTTCAAGTATGCATATATTAAATGTATATATATGATCAATGAACAAAAACAACCACCCCATTTTAAAATAATCTCACATTTCACCACATTATGCATCATATATTTCAATGACTGTGGAATACAAATAAAATTTAGTATAACGTTTGTTTGTGACAATATATATATATATATACATATAAGTATTTGTTTCTATTAACATTTTGTTATTGTGCAAAATCATAATCAAGTGCAAGTGTTATTACCGTGGGTTATGATCTGGCAAACTGGTGGCAGAGGTTGAAGGGGCAGCAGCAGTTAGAGCGACAAGTAGACAATCCAACCGTGTGTAGTAACACCTATTCAATGAAATTAGAATAATGTTTTAATTTAAAAAACATGAATAATTGAACAAATAAACAAACGAATTTATTTTGAACAAACCATGTTGTTGAAACATTTTTAAAATACTAACCTGATGGTAAGTGATCCTCAACTCAAAAATAGGATGGAAGAGAGATTGTTCAACTGTAGTAACACCTATCCAATAAAATTAGAATAAGGTTAAATTGTGGAAAAAATTTGGCATGACCTTTGCGTATATTTAGATACTTCACACTTTTTTTTGCATAATCAAACAGACTATCAACATAATAGCCACCTAAGAGCAGCACCCTACATACACACCTTACTTCAAGGATTCGCTACTGATCATGAGTTGAATCTCATCGAAGAAAACATGTAAGACGTATGTTTATAACCGCAATAAAAAGATTTATTAACACTTGATAGTAGTGCAAAATGATCATGAGCTGAATCTCATCACACACCTTACTTCAAGGATTCACTATACACCACAATACAACTAAGAATGCAGTGCAAATGATAAAACTTCATAAGTCTGGACAAACCATATATCATACTAAATAGCATCGTATAACAAATGCGAGCATAGAATCCAAATTGCCAAACCATATCATATCTTACTAAAATTCACAAGTTAGGACCAAACCATATCTCAATGTTTTCTTACTTTTTTTATTCTTTAACAAATATTACCATTACCATATTGTTTTAATCTTTGTTGCTATTCATAAGTGTCACTCATGGCATATGCATTTTGCTTTAGATTCAAGATGAGGTTTTGCAAACCTGTTAATTAGCGAGAGGAAAAACTATCATAACTCAAGCAAACTTAAAAATACAACAATTCAAACATATTCATGAAGAACCTCAAATGGGTTATAGACAATGGGGATTCATCCGATTTTGGCATGACTATTGGGTTGGGTCGGCCCCGTAAACCATGGCTCGTAAAAAATCAAGATCAGAACCTTGTCGTCCTCATTAATCAAGCATTCTCGTTCCTTCCAAGTTTTTTATTTTATTTATCAAGCATTCTCATTCCTTTTAAGTTTTTTTTTGTTATCAAGCATTCTCGCTCCTTCGAGGATTTATCATATATATAGAACACAAAATCAGACTATCTCTCGTCAAATTAATCCAAACCCTTTTCATTCAAATTTTCCTATGCTTCATAATTGATAAATGAATTAACATAATATCAAACTATGTATTCGACTGTTCGATTCAGTAATCTAGACGAGATGGGCAAGGAAGACGTACATCAAACCTAACATGGAAACGGTCTCATTGGCGGAGGAAGACGACATCGGTGGTGGTGCGGAACGGTGGTGTTGGCGTGGAACCGGTGATGGTGGCGCGGAACCGGTGGTGGCGCGGTCTCGTCGATGGCGCTATCGTAAAGTCGACGTTGCTGGTCTGGCGATGACATGAAGGCGACGGGAACGCTGGGACGACGCGAGGACAGCGGAGGAAGAGGGCCGGCGCGGCAGGACGGCGGGTTGACGATGGTGGTGGGGCGACGAGAGCGAGGTGATGGGGGGAAGAGAGAGCAAAGGAATAGAGACAACGGATCAAGCGAGAAGGAAGAAAGAAGAAAGCTCGGGGTTTTTAATTAAAGAGTTTTGAACGACGGTTACCGTCATTTAAAATGGTACGCTGAGCAGTTTTAAACGACTTCCTTATTAACCGTCATTTAAAATGTTACGGTGCGCGATATAAACGATGGTTCCTTAATAACCGTGGTTTATATTATCACCGCCGAAACTATAACGGCGGTTTCTTGTAAACCGTCATTTATAATTGACTAAAAACCATGGTTCTTGGAAAAACCGTGGTATAAAGTCTCGCGGTCAGATGTTATATGACGGTTTGGTTAGAAAACCGTGGTATATAATCTTTAAACCACGGTTACAATTAAGACCGTGGTTTAAATGACGTCACATAAAATCTTTTTTCCACTAGTGGATCATCCCGAATCTGTAGGGCCAAAAGAACCGTATCATCTCAACAGACTTACACTTGGCCATGCACAAGCCGGTCCAAAGCCCTCATCTAAACCCCAGCAAAATGCATAGAAATTAGTACCCCAATGAGGACGATCCCTTCCTAGCTCTCACACTCGGGCCCTACCACATCAGGATCCTCAGCCTGACAGTATTATCATTGATGTTCTCTCTCCTACAAAGCCTATAGGGAACTTCGTAGCCCCCTCCTCCATAAACAGAGGTAAGAGACAAATGCTACTTTCCTCAGAATTAATGGCCTACCAGTACCAACCATATGCAAAGAGGCTTCCTCGAGGACACGGTCCAAAATGGATCAGTGGAGAAGCAGCATTAAGAAAATACCCGATTTGAATCACAACGGGAGAGTAAGAGAGCAAGCGTCCCAAATCCTTTCAAATTCTTAAGTTTGGTAGATTATGGTTGTGTCGTTGGTTTATGCTAGGTGCAAGAAGGTCCCTTTGTTTTGTTTGCCCATAGTAATCCCAGTAGTGGCAGATCCAGGAATTTTGTTTAGGGGGCTAAAAAATTATTCTTTAACACATTATATTATGTTAAATTTTCTAAAAATATATAAGAACATTATACAAATTTTCAAAAATTTCTGGAAGGCTAGAGCCCCTACCCCTGCGTCCGCCTCTGAATTCCAGAAATGCTTGTGGTTGGTAGGTGCGGTTAGATGGTGTTTGATGTTGGCCGAAGCACATACAAATTCCAATTCACCCATTCAATTCCCTAATTGGACACTCTGTCCAATTATTCTCGGGACGGTGACAGTTTATGCACAAGACCAGCATTTGGCAATTGCTGGTCTCAAAGCCGCAAAAGACCAGCATTTGGAGAGTGCGGTTTCTTTTTTTTTTGCACAAGACCAGCACTTGGCAAGTGCTGTACCCGTGCAAGTCAAAACCAGCACTTGCCAAGTGCGGGTTCTTTGACAATTAATGGTGGGCGGCAGCCCTTCCCTCCCTATAAATACCCCACTATCCCTCCCTCATTCTTCACACAAATCTCCTTATCTCTCTCATATTCTCTCATATTCTCTTATATTCTCATTTTGGGTGAGCTTAGTAGTTGCAAAATTATTTTGCAAGTAAGATGGCTGGAAGATATGCCAGAGCAGCTGGAGGACCCGGGCCAGATAAGACGGAGCTGTTTTCACTGCAGACGACGCATATCTCTTGTGCGATATTATTTGGACGTCAGGTTAGTATTCTAATTGCTATTTTTTTAAAAGTTAGTTAAAATTATTATATTTAGTTAATTTAATAATAAAAGTTAGAGAGTAATTAGCGAATTTATTTATGATGAAATTTAGGAGTATATGGATAGAGTTTTGAGAGGGCGTGGGGGTGTGAAGTTGGATGAAGCCCCGCATAGATTGATTGTCCCATATTTACAAGCTGCTGGGTTATGGGGTCCTTCTAGGTTAGTCGTGAAAGGTAATAATTACATATGCAATGCTTTGGTTGAGAGATGGAGACCGGAGACCGGAGACCCATACATTTATGTTTCCATTTGGGGAGGTTTCTATCACTTTAGAGGACATGGCAGAGCTTTTTGGTTTACCCGTCGAGGGTAGGCCGGTTACAGGTTCTACCAGTGTGGAGGTTCAAGAAATATGCGCTGCTTTATTGGGGAAGACGCCGGATATCGAGCACATTAGGGGGAACCATGTTCATTTAACATGGTTATCTGAAAATTTCAAAAATGATGATCCAGAGTTGATCGACGACACCCCACCTGCTAGGATTGCTCAGCATGCTAGGGCGTACATCTTGAGGCTGTTTGGGGAGATGCTAATGCCATCCTCCAATGGAAACTCTGTTGACTGTTGAGCTGTACTGGCCAGCCACATCAAAATCCGCCAGCAGAGGCAGATAACAACAGTCAACAAAGTTTCCATTGGAGGATGGCATTAGCGTCCCCCCAAACAGCCTCAAGATGTACACCCTAGCATGCTGAGCAATCCTAGCAGGCGGGGCGTCGTCGGTCAACTCTGGATCATCATTTTTGAAATTTTCACATAACCATGTTAAATGAACATGGTTCCCCCTAATGTGCTCGATATCCGGCATCTTCCTCAATAAAGCAGCACATATTTCTTGAACCTCCACACTGGTAGAACCTGTAACCGGCCTACCCTCGATAGGTAAACCGAAAAGCTCTGCCATGTCCTCTAAAGTGATAGAAACCTCCCCAAATGGAAACATAAATGTATGGGTCTCCGGTCTCCATCTCTCAACCAAAGCATTGCATATGTAATTATTACCTTTCACGACTAACCTAGAAGGACCCCATAACCCAGCAGCTTGTAAATATGGGACAATCAATCTATCCGGGGCTTCATCCAACTTCACACCCCACGCCCTCTCAAAACTCTATCCATATACTCCTAAATTTCATCATAAATAAATTCTCTAATTACTCTCTAAATTTTATTATTAAATTAACTAAATATAATAATTTTAACTAACTTTTAAAAAATTTAGCAATTAGAATACTAACCTGACGTCCAGATAATATCGCACAAGAGATATGCGTCGTCTGCACTGAAAACAGCTCCGTCTGATCTGGCCCGGGTCCTCCAGCTGCTCCGGCATATCTTCCAGCCATCTTACTTGCAAAATAATTTTGCAACTACTAAGCTCACCCAAAATGAGAATATAAGAGAATATGAGAGAATATGAGAGAATATGAGAGAGATAAGGAGATTTGTGTGAAGAATGAGGGAGGGATAGTGGGGTATTTATAGGGAGGGAAGGGCTGCCGCCCACCATTAATTGTCAAAGAACCCACACTTGGCAAGTGCTGGTTTTGACTTGCACAGGTACAGCACTTGTCAAGTGCTGGTCTTGTGCAAAAAAAAAAAAAAACCAGCAATTGCCAAATGCTGGTCTTGTACATAAACTGTCACCGTCCCAAGAATAATTGGTCAGAGTGTCCAATTAGGCAATTGAATGGGTGAATTGGAATTTGTATGTGCTTCGGCCGTTTGATGTTAAACGTTAGGAGTGGCTTTCTAGTAATTAGTCTAATGAACTTTTGCTAATGTTCCAAGGTATGCATGCTAATTGTAGTGTGCCATATGGCCTAATACAATATGAACATTATAACATACCTTGGAATTTGTAATTAGCCTCGTGCCTTGCACTAATCTTAAAAAGTACTATCAGATTTAACAACCCGGACAAAGAAAACTATATTCAACGCTTGTTCTCTACTTCCTTCCACCGCCTACCATAGAATTCCCAAATTCCTCTGTAGTTGAGACCCACACAACAAGCTGCGTGGGGTTGCACGAGAGGCTGAATTCTGATAGTAATCGCGAGTTTTGACCCGTCTTCAAAATTCAGTCATATAAATTGTTCGAACCAAGAAATTTAATCTGTTGAAGGTAGGCACATCTGTTCCCACCAAAGACAAAGATCTTATTACTGCCTATCAAATCCCGACCCGAGAAGAATTTCCTCATTGACATCAAACAAGGGGGATTTAGAGTCGAGTGACACAGAGAAGAAGAAGAACAAGATATGGAAGTGAAGCGTGAGACAGCGAAGTCACTAATCTCCAGGCTGAGTTCCGTCTCGGAACAAACACGAATCGCTGCACTCTGCGAGCTACGACTCCTCACCAGGACCGATCCCGAAATCAGACCATTAATCGCCGAGGAAGGAGGGATACCTTACATCGCGGAGAATCTGTACTCCCCGACACCAATCTCACAGGAGAACGCTGCCGCAGCCCTCCACAACATCTCAATTTCTGCACGCGACGCCGTGACCTCCACGCGCGGAGTCCTCGACGCACTCTCCCACGCTCTTCGAAACCCGGCAACCACTTCCCCGGAAGCCGTCCAGTCATCCGCCGCCACGCTCTATAGCCTCCTAGTGGACGAGAAAAATCGACCGTTGATAGGGTCCAAGCGGGATATCCTGTACGCCCTAATCGAGATCGTGAAGAACCCCGACTCCCCAGCTCGATCCGTCAAGGATTCACTCAAGGCTCTGTTCGGGATCTCGCTGTGTTCGGAAAACAGACCCGCGGTGATTGATCTTGGGGGAGTGGGACCGTTGTTTGCGCGAGTGGTGAATGATCGGCGGGCGGGAATTTTGGAAGATGCCACAGCGGTGATTGCGCAGTTGGCGGGGTGTGTTGAGGCTGGGCCTGCGTTTCATTCCGTCTCCGGGGTTGATTTGTTGGTGGATCTGATTGATCCGGATACTGGGTCGAATGAACGGACTAAGGAGAAAGTTGTCTCGGCTTTGCTGAATCTGGTGCAGTTCTGCTGTGATGGGGGTGAGAATGGAATGATTAAGGATGCGATTGCGAGGAATGGGAGGAGGATTTCTGAAGGGATTGGTGAAGTGGTGGTGTGCGGAAGTCCTAAAGGGAAGAGTAAGGCTGAGATGCTGTTGGTTCTACTTGATGATGCTGGTTTGGTTAGGCGGTGCACCTCGAGGGAGAATGATGATCGGCTGAGGGATGCGATTATGGATCGGAAATGTGATTCCATGAGTGTATACTCTTCTGCGTGAGAATTTGGAGAATTTTTTTGGGTCTTTAATTTTGTATTCCTTGTTTGAGGTATATATGTAGTTTGACATGTAAGAAGACTAATTACTCTGATCAAGTGTTAGTGGTTGTACAGAAGTGGCGGGTGTTAACGTATCCATTTTATTCAGGTTTTTTTCTGAACTGGCTTGGGATTTGGGATCTGGGGTTGCTGTAAGTTTGTAATCATATTTTATGCATGTACTTCGGTTCTGTTTCATTGAATGGAAAATGTGGGTTTTTCTGTAACGTGAAAACAAAACATTAATAAAAGTGAAAAGGTTGGCTTAGAACTATAATATGCAGGCAGGTTAGTATGAAGTTCCTTTCCTTTGTAGACTAAAAGCTTGTTGGTTCTTCATTCCTTGTTCGTCTAATGAAACGAAGATTTTAGGTTCTTTTAAGTATTTTCTTTTGGTTTTGACTTTTGATGCATAATAATAATATGCTTCAGACTGTGGAGAAACATGTGGTTGTGGTTTGTGTTGTTATTGGACCTTATGCTTTGTAGCAGTGAATTCTTATACTAGTGGCTTTATTTTGCTTTCAAGTGGATCTTCATGCATTTTCGCTACTGGATGGGCACAGGGATCACAACAAAGAATTATTGAATTTCATATCAGTCTTCTTATCATCAGTCATACTAAGATCTTTCTTCTTTTTATTTTTTATTTTTGAAATGGAGTCATACTATTCACACTGTATTGTCACTAGGCGGAAGGATTGGAGCTGAATCGATGTGCCACCGAAGTTCTACGACTGTATATCCTTGAGATATCAAAAATGTTGTCCGTTTTCTTCACGATCTTTTATTTTGAACGATTTTAGTATTAATATGTTCAAGGAAGCTGGCCATCATGAACCAACAATCTTACTGCAACCTGTCGCTGGATTTGTAAGTAAATAAGTATCTTCTGCAGGTCAACCATTCGTCTGCAGTCACGATCGAGCTGGACATTCTGTGCTAATTATCAATCTTCCAGCATCATTAGATTCTGTTGCCATCTCCTAATTGTTATTTTTGGTCATTTCAGGATGGCGTGCGTTTTCTTCCCGTATTGCTCCATCTTGCAGGACTTGTTCTGGATTCTAGAAGCTTTGACATTCAATCTGCTTGTTGTTGGGAGTGTGTAAGTGGGCATGCCTTTAGAAGTTCAACCTCATGTAACTGACAAAGAAGGTTACATTTCTGTAGCCTCACCTGGTACTGTACCCTTGCAGAAAATGTCTTCTTTCCCTTTCATATAAGAGTTATAGGGTACTCGATCTTCCCTGTTATAATCTCTAAGCATCTGGTTCTGTGATCATGATGGATTAAACAGTAGTCTTCGATCAAAATTTTTTCTCCTATTTCTTCTAGTATTATTGCCTTTTCTTTAGAGTGGCCTCCCTACTCTTGCATGATGCCGATTTCCAGATAGAGACTAGAGAGGAATCTAACTATGGTCGGTTCAGTTTAGGTTTTTAAGGAAACAAGGCGATACCCATGTAATGGTGTTTTATGGATTTAATTAATCACCTTTAGCTAGGTTCCAACACACAAGCAATCAATCAGACAAATTTATGGCTTCAAAAGGGAAACGCTGCTGAGCTTCTACCTGCACGTCTGAAATGCTCTTGGATGGGTTGCTTCAAGCTTTTTATTATTCTCGTCAGTCAATCTTCAGCTTTTTTGCTGCTGTGAAGATTTTTTTTTTTCAAGCTTTCTGCAAAGTTCCATGTAGTTGTAAAGCTGTAGAAGAGAAGTTTAAATAAGCACCACATCAAATTTTCATGGTAAGCACTAAGCATAGATTGTGGTATTTAGTAATCAACGTGACTGGCCATTAAAGGAGAAACGATACATGTATGGTTCTAAATCCTACACCAACTTCAATAGAAGGAAATACAAGCTCTTTTTTCCTACGCTGGAGTGTACTTTTCACTTAATCCAATGGCTGAACAAGACCTAGTTATCTTAATTGTTTCTTGTTTGTCCTATTTAAAGCTGTGTGGCTTTTGGCTTCACTAACGATGGTACAAATCAGTGTAGCAAAAATAGCAAATAAGAAGATTCTAGGGGAAAGGGCCAGTAGCCCTTGGATCTGTACTGCTTTGTAAAAAGTAGAGATGAACTGATGATACTGATTTTTATAAAGAAGCTACATAGAAAAGAAAGGTTATATGCCTAGTAGTGGCTTTCTGTGAAGGATAAGAGGACCTGACCTTAAGTAGGTAAACCCAATATGGATGGTAATGAAGCAAAACTGACTAGTGGAGTGTGTTGTGTGCGTTTGTGTTTTAGTTCTGTTGGTGGTGGATACCAAAGTAAAGGGGCGGTGACAATCTCACAGAACCGACCAACTCTGAACTCTCCTTTTGGAGGTGATATAATGCACTAAATATGCTGTTGGGTCGGCTTCATATCGACGCTAACAGCCAAAAAAGTCCCCTCATAATTTAGGAAAGTTGTTTAACCTTCAAAGAAAGCAAGGAAAAAAAAGAGAGGGTAGGATAAAGCGGATACGATAGAAAGAAAGCCAAACACATACGACTCATTTTGGCCAAAAAAGAGGAGACTTAGTTTGCTGTCGATACCTATTACCATTCAGTGGTTGGTATCCCACTCACTTACCCTTCTTTGTTGGAGCTAGTGGTAGTGATTCTCTAATTGAATGGCCACTAAGACCACCGCAGCAGCACCCATGCTGTTTTCTCATTTCCATCAATTTTAATGCTAGTGGTTTCTCTTTTTTGGGTTCCCTCTTTTCATCTCTTTCTTTTTCTCTAACGCCAATGATTTTAGCTCTGTAGCCTTTTAATACTTTCCTTACCAGCTAAATAAATGTATCGACCTATCATTCCTGAAAACCGCTAGTGGCAGTTTAGGAAGAGAGGAAAACAGAGAATGAAAAGATGGATCATAGAGATCATCAAAGCAGCAGTCAAGTAAAACTGCAGCTTTCTTCCAACATCAACATAATAAAAGAAGAAAAATTTCCAAGAAAATCCCATGGTGCCGGTGGAGATAGGGTAAAGCGAGATGAATGGAGTGAAGGAGCTGTCAACGCTCTGCTCGAAGCATATGAATCGAAATGGGTTCTTCGGAACAGGGCAAAGCTCAAGGGACAAGATTGGGAGGATGTTGCAAGGCATGTATCTTCGAGGGTGATAGTAATACTCATACCAAGTCAGCCAAGACTCAGACTCAGTGCAAGAACAAAATAGAGTCTATGAAGAAACGGTACAGATTGGAGTCTGCTATGGCAGCTAAGAATCAGAATAGTTGTCATGGTTCGTGTTGGCCTCTCTATTCCAGACTTGATCGGTTGTTGCGTGGGAGTGGAGCCAGTGGTGGTGGTGGTAGTAGTGGGCCTAGTTCTCCATTGCTGACATGTGGTGTGCCGGCAGCTATGCAGCCGCAGGCGAAGATGGCAGGGGATAGTAGTGGGATCAAGAATCCGGGTTTAGTGCTGGTGGAATCAGGAGGGCCTGTTATGCAGCCACCGACACTGCTTCCACTTTCTGCTCCGATGAGGACAACAGTGATTGAACTGGAGCAAAGGTCTTCTCAATCTAATGAGCGTGATCAAATGATTAAGGTTAGTTATATAAGCCGTTTGAACTTTTGTACTTGATTTTTTTTTTCTTCTAGCTTACACAAAAATTAGATATTAATATTGCAGTGAAGAAGAGAATTTGATCTCATTGAATGTCTTATCTAGTTTGTTAACTTGTATTCCTTACATCATATGATATTACTTTTGAGCTTAGGAGGATAGAGTCAATGCTGAGGAACCTGATCAATTATCAGACAGAAATATCTTGGACACAGACAACAGCACTAGCACCCCAGCATTATACAGAAGCAGCAACAACAGTGAGAGTAAAAGGACTAGAAGTCCTATCAAATCAAAATCTGCACAGCCAAGGAAGAAACCTAAGAGACAGAGAAGAAGAGACAATAAAAAAGTGGATAGTATAGCGGAGAGCATCCAGTGGTTAGCGGAGGCGGTGATGAGGTCAGAGCGCATGAGGATGGACACAATAAGAGAGCTGGAGAGGATGAGAGTGGAAGTGGAGATGAAGAGAGGGGAGATGGATCTCAAAAGAACAGAGATCACTGCTAATACTCAACTGGAGATAGCTAGGCTGTTTGCTTATTCTCGGGCTGAGGATGGTGGTGGGAATAATAAGAATGTTGATTCTTCTCTTAGGATTGGTAGAAGCTGACAGACGACGGGCAACCAGCCAATTATCAAAAAAAGAAGCTGACAGACGACCAAGGAAGCCAACTCTGTGCCAAGTAACTATATAACATGAGAGCGGGTGGCCTCTTTGACGAGAGAGAAGTTAATTATTTGAGCTTGTAACATGCGAATGGGTGATGCCCTGACTTTTTCATTTTTCTACTAGCCCTACTGTACTATCTCTGGGTAATCTCGTCCGGGGTAGTTGTTTTTGATTACAAGATTGCTATGACGAGATTCTGCGCTTGCAAGCGTTTTGCTATATTTCTTTGATAATTAAAGACCTAAGTCAACATCTGCAAGCGTGGATTAAAACAGACTAGCATAGCACAACCGACAAATCATCACACAAAGCTTACCTCCCCTTCTGGCTGCTGGACACATTCATCCTTCATCATCTTAGAACCTCCTACCACTGTTGTTACTGTATATCAATGACCTTTTGTTTACTTTGTAAGCTGTCTTGTATTTATTTCGTCGAGTGCGTCATTTTATTACTTCAATTTTGAAAATGTTAATCGCTTTGATCTAGGGTTTTTGCATGCACGGAATCTAGACTCTAAACTATAAGACCCGTTCGGATTTTCTAACAAAAAGCTTAGTTTACAACTTTTCCTTTAATCTTTAACTAATTGTAATTTGACACATAGGTATTGGATTAGATTTTAACTAATAATAAAATATCACATGACAGATAAAAAATACTA
This sequence comes from Limonium bicolor, assembly GCA_023374045.1. Lineage (NCBI taxonomy): Eukaryota > Viridiplantae > Streptophyta > Magnoliopsida > Caryophyllales > Plumbaginaceae > Limonium > Limonium bicolor. The sequence goes on along the minus strand of CM041777.1, from coordinate 256,311,046 downwards.
AATTCTTGTAACTTGATCGGTAGAGGAATAGTATCCTAGAACCAAAGATCTTGGATTACCGAACCGTGTCTAAGTTTTAGCTAAACGCAAGAAGAACAAGAACTATAAGATTCCTTGGTTCCCCCTTAGAATCTAGCGGGTTCATTATAATTGGAGCAAAAGATGGATAACTGTTACGTCCAATTTTTGTAAGGACAAAGACAAATAGCTTGACACCAGAATGTATTTGTACTCAGCGATGTAATGTAAGCCTTCGGGCCTTGTATCTCAATTAATAAAAGAAGTAGCCCTTTTGTACCTGCGTTGCGATGACTCGGTCTCTCTCTGTTATACGCCTTTAAGCTAACTTGCAGGTGTGCAGGTAGCTGAGGGGCCCCTTGGGGATAGAGCTTTGGAACTACGGTGCGAGCTCCTATTACCCTGATGCTGAGAGCTGGCGGCATCAACTCAGTATGTCCCTGGTTATTCTTACCCCGATGTGTGGGCGGCACATAGCTAGAGCCTTTGTGGCTCGCACAGGGATGAGTTGGATTAGGGTGGAGATAAGTGTGTTGGCATTCGCCCGATGCCCTCACCCTCCGGTAGTCGGTACTTGCACTGACGGTGTGGGTTAACCTCGTGGTTACCCGAGCAGTGGCGCTATACTTGTACTTGGGCCGCGCACTTGGGAAGGAGTTGCAAGTGGTGCGCGGATCCCCTTTGACCTTGACGCTCGTAGTTAAGGGATTTGAGATGGCCGGAGAACTTATCTGCTAAAGGTGGCTTAAGTCCACTCTCATCCTTGTGGTGGTGAGTGGCCATCCGGCATGTTGGCTGTGTGCCACATTGCCGGGGCCCTCGGGTTGAATTACCCAAAGGCTTGACAAGCTGGGTGCTTGGCGCCGCTATCGTGTGGATGACTCTTGTTTGCATACATGTGTTCAATGTCTCTGCGTGCATGTGTGTTTGTTTGCTGCTTGAATGTTTCTAAGTGTTTTCCGTTGTGTGATTTCCTAAGTTTTTTTGTAGAAATTTATACGTTACAATTTTGGTATCAGAGCCTAATCCATTGGCCAACTCTGCTTACAGATTTTTGAAGTATCAAACTTGGTGTGAGGCCACGTCGGGAATTTATGGTTGAATTGTGATCAAAAGCTAAGTGTTGCATACAGATTGCCGATCATGGGTGGAAAAGGTCCTGATTCTACAACTCTTTGGGCTTACTTAGAAGAAGTAAGAGATGTTGTGGGTCTGTCTAATCGGGAAGCTGATGCGGTGGACCCAGAGTTGGATTTGATTAGTGTTGTTCAAGGACTTGTGAATGAAAACAAGTTCCTTAAAGATGTTGTCAATGTGTTGGCTAGTGATGTGGCACAACTCAAAGCGAGATTTGAGTGTCAAGAGCAAGAATAAGATTCCGAGACTCGAGTTAATGGACATGCCACATTGGCCAGGCAAAATGCTGATCTTTCCGAGGAATAGCATGGCGCTTGATGCCTTAGCGAGTCGGGGAGTTTCATTCGACGATTCCAAAGTTAAACCAAGGGATTCAACCCCCTTTGATGGGACCCGTGATGCCGAAGCCGTTGAGAACTTTCTTTATGACATGGAAAAGTACTTTGATGCCTCGAGAATAAGAGAAGACCTGAAGGTCTCGGTCGCTAAAATCTATCTTGTTGGGCATGCTAAAAAGTGGTGAAGGCTGAAGGAAGAGACAGACGGTAGTAATAGCAAATTGGTCCCAAGAACTTGGGTTGATTTCAAGGGAGCTTTAAGGGCACACTTTCTCCCCTTGGATACTGCTCATCGAGTGAGGACTCGTCTCTGAGCTCTTAAACAGTTCGGTTCTATTCGTGAATATACTGAGGAGTTTATCTCCATCATCTCTGACCTCCCGATGATGGACGAAGGTGATATAATCCATGCTTTTATCGAAGGTTTGAAACCTTGGGCTCAAAACGAGCTAAGGATAAGTAGGGTGACAACTGTTCCCCAAGCTATTGAGGTTGCCGAGGGTCTAGTGGATTTTCGACAGGAGTCCCCACCTGGAAAGGCTGGTTCTTCCAATCTAAGGAAGGAGGGTGATTTCTCCCCACAGAAGCGGAAGTGGCCGGCAACCCAGCCTAAGTGGGATTCAAGACACTCAGAATCGACGCAGGAAGATGTGTTGGTTAAAGGAAAGGAGTCAAAGTCCTTTAACAAGAAGGGGAAGAAGACTAAACCCAACAACACCCCAACTTGCTACTTCTGTGGTGATGCACATTTTGCTACATCCTGTCCTAAGCGAGCAAATATTTCTGCGCTTTTGAGTCCTCCTAGTGAGGGTGCTCGCAAGGATGTCGTCCCTACAACTTTCGTTGGCTCTATTTTGCATCCGCCTAAGGAGCCACGAGCAACTTCGTCGCCTTGAGTGTCGTGCAGGCACTTAGGATTTTGACAACCCCAAACCCATACTGCTTTGGCAGCCGCGAACGAAGAAGTTATGTCTGTTCATGGCACATGTAAATTATGTATATAAGTCGGTATGTGGGTGGGAGTTGTGACTTTTGAGATCTTGAAGTTTCCAAGATTCCCCATGTTCTGGGGTTTACCTTTTTGAGGGATCGTTTACAGGCACACAAGCTAGCATGAAGAGGGAGAAGTGTTCGTTCGGTTAATGAGAATTTGCTTTCACAGGCCACATCATCCTCGTCGGGGCTGTCCGTGTGGACCCATCCAAGGTGAAAGCGATCCTAGGGAGGACGACTCCGAGGGATGTATCTGATCTTCGTCCTTTTCCTTTGGTGTGGTGAAATTTCAACGCTAATGCAGGGAAGGTTTTCTTAGAGGGTAGCCCCTTTTTACCGACTTGCTCAAAGTGAGCAAAAATGGGACGGGGACGGGTGCGCGCCCTGAAGGCATTTGAGTGGCTAAAGTGACCTATTTCCTTGAAACCAGTGCTTAAGTTGTCTGAGTTTGATAAGTCCCTTAAGAGTCGGAAGTTATGACAAGCCGAACGACGTTATTCGGCTTTTGTGCAAGAGATGCTTGCGGTCTGTCTTAAGATTTGGAGGCATTACCTTCCCGGAACTAAGTTTTTTTTTTGTCACTGGTAATGTGACTAACTTCTATTTTACCACACAGGAGAAGTTGTTCCCTAAGCAAGCGAGATGGGACGAGTTTTCGGGTAGGCATAATGTGTCCCTGATGCTCTGAGTCGGCATTGTTTTGGGCTAACAACAATATCTCTCGTGTAGGAATTGACCTGATGGTCGGAATCCGGGAAGCATCAAAATCCGACTCGACTTACAAACAAATTCGTGAGATAGTTCATGATGGCAAAGACTCGCCGCTACACCCCGCTTAAGGACCTAGCTGTTTGATGAGCAATGTCAAGTTATTGTTCATGCTGGGAAATTTCGTATGAAAATAGAGAGAAAGAAGTTGCAACGTGGGCGAGAGGGTAACTTATTGCATATCCAAGATGAGATACAAAAATACTAAGAAACTTTGCCGAGGACGGCAAAGACTTAGGTGGGGGAGGTTTATTACGTCCAATTTTTGTAAGGACAAAGACAAGCAGCTTGACACCATAATGTATTTGTACTCGACGATGTAATATAAGCCTTCAGGCCTTGTATCTCAATTAAAAAAGAAGTAGCCCTTTTGTACCTACGTTGCGATGACTCGGTATCTCTCTGTTATACGCCTTTAAGCTAACTTGCAGGTGTGGAGGTAGCTGAGGGGCCCCTTGGGGATAGAACTTTGAAACTACGGTGCGAGCTCCTATTACCCAGATGCCGAGAGCTGATGGCATCAACTCAGTATGTCCCTGGTTATTCTTACCCCGATGTGTGGGCGGCACATCGCTAGAGCCTTTGTGGCTCGCACAGGGATGAGTTGGATTAGGGTGAAGATAAGTGTGTTGGTATTCGCCCGATGCCCTCACCCTCCGATAGTCAGTACTTGCACTGACAGTGTGGGTTAACCTCGTGGTTACCCGAGCACTGACGCTACTTGTACTTGGGCCACACACTTGGGAAGGAGTTACAAGTGGTGCGCGGATCCCCTTTGACCTTGAAGCTCGTAGTTAAGGGATTTGGGATGGCCGGAGAACTTATCTGCTAAGGGTGGTTTAAGTCCACTCTCATCCTTGTGGTGGTGAGTGGCCATCCGGCATGTTGGCTGTGTGCCACATTGCCGGGGCCCTCGGGTTGAATTACCCAAAGGCTTGACAAGCTGGGTGCTTGGCGCCACTATCGTGTGGATGCCTCTTGTTTGCATACATGTGTTCAATGTCTCTGCGTGCATGTGTGTTTGTTTGCTGCTTGAATGTTTCTAAGTGTTTTCCGCTGCGTGATTTTGAGTTTTTTTTCCAGGAATTTCTACGAGGTGCCCCCAACAACCAACAGTCCAACGCCACAAACCTTAAACTCTAATCACTTAAGGAATATATATAAAGGAGTTAATAAGCTCCCCCTCAAGAATCTAAGTTTACCATTTTATAATTAGGATCTAGTGATCATTAATGTCTCGTTAGAGTGTCTAATTTTACATGTTTGGTTTAGATCCGATTTTACATTTTTTTAGCATTTGAAAATGTTCATTAGTGTCTAATTTTGGCTAATTCATGAAATGTCACTAAAAAAAATAAAGACAAAATGTCACTATATTTTCATAAAAGTCTATGAAATGCTATTATAGTCATTGATCAGATGAAAAAAGACAAAATACCCATACTAGTTAACAAAATGCCCTAAGTGTTAAACATTCACAAAAAAATCAAAATACAATAAAAAATATAAAAAAATATAGAAAAATTAAAACAAAAAATAGTTTATTTTGCAAAAAATTTACCGTACCATAAAACGAATATTATGTTCTAAGCAAATTATTTATACCAATTTTTCTAATAATTATACCAATTTTGCTAACAATTATACCAATTAAGTACCATAATTTAAACCAATTAAGTATCATAATTTATACTATACATATCTAAATTACCTTTTTCTAGAAATTTAAATTAGTTATTCAATATTAATTATATTATTTAGAAAAAATATTTAAAAAATTTATATTCTATTTTGAAGATAACTTTATGATACAATATTTTCTTGATAACAAAAAATATTATGTCATAAAGTTATATGTAACATTAATTTTAAAAACCAAAATTTTTAAATATAATTTTAAAAATATAAAATAATTTACTTTTAAAAAATAATTTAAAATTGAATAAAATAAAATAAATAAATAATGTATGGTACAAATTATGGTACTTAATTGGTATGAATCGGTAGAATTTTTTTATTACAACACAACATTTTTATGGTATTGAATAATTTTTTAAAATAAAATATTATTTGTTTTTATATTTATGATATTTTCATTTTATCGAATTTATAAATTTATAAATTTATAATTTTTATATTATTTTTAATTTCTATTTTTTTGAATTTTTTGTGAAAGTTTTAGCATTTATGGGAATATGTGAACTTTAAAAGTATTTTGTAAACTAATAGGGTATTTTGTCTTTTTCCATCTAGTTAATGACTATAGTGACATTTTATGAACTTTTACGAAAATATAGTAGCATTTCATGACTCTTTTTTGTGACATTTCATGAATTAGCAAAAAATATAGTGACATTTCATGAAATTTTTCAACAATTTTTAGTTGGTTTGTTACAATATATAGTTTAATTATATATATATATATATATTATATACTGTTTGTTTCATAAAATGTTTATTTCACAACTACGTTGTGTTGTATATACATCATTTTTTTCGACACGTGATTTGAGTTGCATTTTTTCAACACCTGACAATCCCTCTACATATTTCCATCCAAAATTTGGACTCTAACATACTAACGAGGGACGATGGACGGATATTCACCCTTCTGAAAAAAATGTACTCTATGAAAAACCATCTCTTACACACAATAATGATCCGTGGAATTTTGTCTCACAACATGTATTTACACGTCAAACAATCCGTGGTAGCTATTAATCTATTAATCAATTCTAATCATTATGTCTTGTATATCACTTATTTTATAGCCTTAGTTCCAAACAATTCTAACAAAAGATAAAACTTAGGGAAAATTAATTGAAACATGTTGGACTATATATAGGCGTATTCGAACCTGGAGGTGGTCCCACCTTACAAGGTGACACCTATTTGTCTTTTTGTGGTTTATTATTTTGTAAAAGTTTAAAATGTTGCATTTTATATATCTATATATATATATATATATATAATATATAATATATATATATATATATATAATATATATAAGTCCAAATAACATAAATTTTATATTATTGTTCATCATAATTTGAGCTCTTTAAAATAAGACCAAACATAAATATGTTTTGAGAAATTTTTTATCTTTTGTATGTACATATTTTTTAAAATTCATTGTGAATCTTAAATTTAGGAAAAGTGAATCAAACGTTGTTAAAAAGTTAATCGAAGGTTGTTAAAAAGTGAATTAGAGAGTTGCGTAAAAGTGAATAAGAGGTTTTAAAAAAAATAAATCTCATAAACAGAGGTTGTTTAACTAAAGTGATTCTGATTGTTTGACTAGTGTGAATTAGAGGTTTTAGAAAAGCGAATCAAAGGTTGTTAAAAAGTGAATCACAAGTTGTTACAAAGTGAATAAGAGTAATAAGAAAAGTGAATCTCGTAAGTGTAGATTGTGTTAACTAAAGTGATTAAGAAGTTTAAGAAATGTTAATCAGAGGTTTTTATAAAGTGAATCATGCGTTTAAGAAAAGTGAATCAAAGGTGAAAGAAAAGCGATTCTTGTAAATAGAGATTGTTTAACTAAAGTGAATTAGAGGTGAAAACTAGATCAGAGGTTTAAGAAAAAAGAATCAAAGGTTTTTTAGAGGTGAATCAAAGGTTTAAGAAAAGTGAATATTTTGTTTAATACTAGTAAAAGTTAATCCTACCACAAACTTATGCGAGAATAGTATGAACCTTTCATTTGTTGAAAGTGAACCCTAAACCCTGCACTACAAACCATACAAATGTCTTCGACGTTTTTAACTTTCCTAGGGTCGTTTTTAGAGTGTTTGAGATAAGATTCATTTTTTTAATGAATAAGATTCATTTTATTATTAAACCAGATTCATTTTGTTAATAAATAAGATTCACTTTAAAAATACGTAATATATACTTCTTATAAAAACATAAAATTTTAAGTTTATCAAATCGTATCCATGATGCATCTTGTTTTGAAGAGCACAAAAAATGATGAACTATAACTTTTTTTTATTTTTGCACTTATATTTTGTGAGTTATAATATTTTGAAAAAAATATTTATTTTTCTCTCCTCCCAAACTAATTCTGAGTATTTCTCTTTTTTTTTCCTCTTTTTCTTTTTTTTCTTCCCTTAATTTTAGTTAAACCAATAATGTTATGACATGTGGTATGAAGCCATATTAGAAGATGAAACAAACTCCATGTTCTCCGTTCTACATATATAAAACAAAGACATATAATCATACGGAGTAATTAATTTGATTTACGCGACCCTGCCAATGAATGAAAAAAGTAATTAATTAATACTAATTGGTCGTCAAAATAATGATCCTCCATTGCCCGGAAACTCTAGGTAATTGAAAGAACCCAACAGGCTCCCTTCATCCGCCATTAAGAAGTGATCATCATCCAGGCGAGCTCCACTACTACTACCAGCAGTACACACCGCCTGCAGATCATCGAGATCGAACGACTCCTGGTAATCGAACATCAAAGACTCAGCACCCCCACTCGTCGGAGTAGCGGAAGAGCTAGCCGGAGAATGCGCTCCGAGTGGAACCGGCGGCGCTGTTCCCCCTCGAACAACATGATGGAGGTTGTCGTTTTTGCTCTGGATCTGGGTATTATTATTAATATTATTACAGCCATAATAATCTGCATTTGATGTTTCCTTTATTTCGTGGTGATGCTGCTGATAGCTATGATCATCAGCAACATCGTCGTCTAGAGTCGTCCAGTACATGTCTTTCAGCTCAGATCCATCACCACCAGTAGTAGTACTGGACTCCATGATCCGTGCCACATCGGAATATTTCCCTGTGAGCTCCTGAACAATCTCCCTGAACTTGGACGCACTTGTTCTTACCTTCATTGGAGTCGAGATGTACACCACTTTCAGATTTTTAAATCCACCGCCCTTGTTTGATCTACGCTTTCTGCCGCTGCTATTAGCTGCTGCTGCTGCTGCTGCTAATGATCTGTCGTCCAACCTCCTCCCTAGTCCGTTCATTTGACCTCCATTCAATTGATGAGCTGGACGAAGATCATGATCATCATTACAACTGACTTTGTTTTCCATCAAGACACTATTTATATATAATCTTCCTCAAATTTTATGGCGCTATGTGTGTGTGTGTCGCGTGTTCCTTTCTCTGTTGCTTTGTGGTGCAGTGAGAAGGAATGATCGAGACCCAACTATAGTACGACTCAAACAGGTAGCTGCTAGCTGGTTGTGGTTGCTTATATAAAGGAGCTCGCTCGATGAAGACGACTTGTGACTTGTGTATATATATAGCGCTACTAGAAGGGCGGCCTGGAAAGAGAGATGCCCAATAATAGTAAAGAACAAAGTTGTCACACGCAGTCACAACACAAGCAATAATTCCAAAAGATGGACTTGACTAAAGATGCAATTAAGACAGTGACATGGGATATGTACGATCATACTAATTTTTCTGTTGGATTTAAATATGTGGATCACGATTATAACAAGTAATGATGATAATAACATATAATATCCAATGTGAACCCATAAATGGATCAGCCACAGAATTCCATACGGTTAATTCATTAGACCACGACTTGGAAAGATTGCGACAATCGCAGTTGCGGTTCATTTGATTCAAGACGACACAATGATTTTTCCTAACCCTCACAACAACTAGGCTTAATAAGTAATGTAAGTGGGGTTATAATATGGTGGCCACGGGTTCCGCCGGTTCCGGTTTCAGAAAATAAGTATTCGAATATGGAACCGATCCTGGGCGGTACCAATTCCAAAAACTGTATTCGTTTCAGATTCACTCAAAAAACTGGTTTCGATCGGTTCTGGAGCGGTATGAATTCTGGTTCCGGTTCTGGAGCGGTTCCGGCTGGTTCCGGAGCGGTTCTGACCGATTCCGACCGGTTCTCAAAAGAGTGCACGCCTTTGGGTTAAAACGACATCATTTTGATGTTTGACCAATGGTTAGTATGATCGGTTCTGGGCGGTTTTGGTTCTGCAGTTCTGAATCCAAGAACGGTTCCAGGCGGTTTCAAGTGGTACCAGGCGGTTCCGGGCCGGTTCGGTCCCGAATCTCAAAAAATGTGTATTCGTATTAATTTCGTTCGGTCACGGTTCCGGTTCCGATCGATTCCGGTTCACCCGGCGGTTCTGGTTCTATTCAGAATCGATGGCCACCATTAGGGATGGCAACGGGTCGGGTTCGGATCGGGTGATGCTCCACCTGACCCGTCACCCATTTTTCACCCGCACCACCCGACCCGTCACCCGCGGGTGAAACCGTCACCCATTTTTTTTTCAGCAATTTTTTTTGCACTTTATATAAGCATAATTTTTCAAAAAAAATCATTCATATTTGTTCAACAATACATACTACATCATCTAATATCAATAACATACTCAAAACATGGAGTATTAATCAAACATTTTTTAAATTATCTCCACAAATATGAGATTAATATATTTTTTACTTAATCTAAATACATACGGGTGACGGGTCGGGTGAACGAGTCGGGTAACCGGGTGTAAAATGTTCACCCGACCCGTCCCGTCACCCGCACCCGTTTCACCCATCGCCCTTTTTTCACCCGTTTATTTTGGTTTTTCACCAGCTTTTACAGGTCGTGTGATCGGGTAAAACGGGTACCTATCACCCATTGTCATCCCTAGCCACCATTAGGTTATATCCTAAAACTAGTTGGTATTAAAAAGATAACCATATAAAACAGACATGTTTCTATTTTTTGGATGTGGTTTTTGATATTGTAAACAGACAATACATTAATGGTTGTTTGTTTTATATTTTTAATGATTCCCTTTCTCCCACTTTAAATTTAGAAAACCCCATATCCATCTTATCCCACCCAATTTTGACATAAAAAATATCACTTTATATGATCTATAATATATATAAATATTAACATATGATATATAATTTTTAAAAATACTAAAATATAAGATTATAGCTTTAAAAAATATAAATATAAATTTCTTATAATTTAAATAAATATGGATATTACTGTATTTTATATTTATACTTTTAAATAAATATTAATATATATCATCTATAAGCATTTATATTGTACTATATACTATATAAATGTTAACAAATATTGTTTATAAGTTAAATAAATATTAAAAAAATTATATAATATATTTGCAAAAACATTAATATATATTATTATTTAATAAATACAATAAAATTTAAATAATATTAAATATTAAACATTTTAGATAAAATTAAATATATTATATAAGTTTATGTATATATGTAAACAATAATTATTTAAAATTTATATAAATATTATAATATATATACATAGCTTATATAAATATTAGTATATATTATTTTAAATCTAAATAAATATTAACAATATTAATGTAACTAATATAAACATTATTTTTTATTTATTTAATTAATTAATATATAATATATATATAATATTAACAAATTTTATATGTATTTTTAATTTGAACAATAATAACAAAAATTATTTTATTTAAAAAGTATACGTTTAAATAATTATTAATATATTATATATTATATATAATTTATATAAATATAAATATCATTATATTCAAATAGATATAAAATGAATATACTATATTATATTCTATATTATATATAAATATTATTATATATTACATTTTCTTTATGTAAATATTATTATATATTATTTAAAATTTAAATATGTATTAACACTTTTCTGCTCAAAACCGAACAATAACAAAGGGTACTGTTTCCGTGTTAGACCAAACAAACTTCTTGATTCGAGCGGATCTCTTTACTTTCTTTTGCATTCTCTTTTCTAATTTCATTCCGTTTATTCTTATCGGAGTGAACACCCCCTAATAATCTCCTTTCATGTGTGAACATTTTCCCTTGTCAATCTCAACTACCATTCACTTTGCATGTCATCACATCGACTTCCACCACTGTAGAATCTTCATACCACACATGATATGAGTAGTGATGTGGATGAATTATAAAGATACATAATGTCTTTCACATTTAGGCTCAAGTGAAGATAAAGGACTTTAAGAGACTAGTTTTCAAATTCAATTGATTTAGATACTGAGTTGTTGGATAATTGCCCAGATAGGGTGTTATATCAGAGCTAACTCAAAAACGTGTTGAGATGGACCCCTACCGAGGAGGTCTCTCTTACACAAGATTGATCAACGCAATTCTCTCCGTCAATTCTCTTGTAACTTAGGTGAAATGATTCACAGTCTTCATTGAATATAATTGCTCAAACCTATCTACCTTAATCTACTCTACCGTATTCTGATCGTATAGAAATAGAACAAAACGAGTTTGACAGCTCGATGTTATCATGAACTATTAGTCCGTTAATATGCTTCATGAGTTGTCCATTAGCCTCAGGGTGCACGATCCGACTGAGAAAGAATTACAATTGAATTGGGTACCTTTGTCTTTAGAGCCATGATATATAATTAATGATTGATCCAGGGGATTTTGTGCAAATTATTAATTAAACTTTTCCAAACTTAATTTAGTGATTATCCTACAATACAAATGAATCTTAGATATATATACTCGGTGTTCTTTATAAACTACATGCTGCCAACGGACTTGAAGTAGTAATTTATTAATAGTATACAGTACTAGTACCAAATGCTTCGCTCCAGCTCGAAGTTGTGATGAGGTCGAAAATATTGATCCTCTCCGGCGTCGCCTGGAAAAAACTCTGGGAACGTAAGTCGACGACCCAAAAAGATTTCTATCATCCACCCAAATTCACATGTGATCATACTTGAGATCATTACAAAAGCATCACACCAGAGGAAGAAGAAGAAGAACACACGCAGCCTGCAGGTCATCCAGATCGAACGACTCATGTAGGTAATTCAACGTCACGGACCCGCAACCAGCACTCGCAGGAGTAACAGATGAACTCGCTAGAGACTGTTCCTTGTGCGGCAGCAGCGGAGAAGTCCCTGCAATAGCGTGGTGGCCGTTATAATAATCTGCAGTCGTTGATATTTGCTTTTGTTGTTGATGGCCAGTCTGGTGGGTATGATTATTAGCAACGTCGTCGTCTATGTTGTCCAGTACATGTCTTGCTGGCAGGTGGGTTGCTTAGTAGTAGAATTGGATTCCATGAGCGACGCACATCGGAGTGTTTCCCTGTGAGTTCCTGAACATCTCCCTGAATTTGGACGCACTCGCTCACCTTCATCGGAGTTGAGATGTACACCACTTTCAGATCATTAATCCACCGTCTTTGTTTGATCTCTGCTTTCTGCTGCTGCTGCTGTTATTATTAGCTGCTGCTGCTGATCTACCCGCTTTTCTATACCATGAACGAGCTCGTGCCCTTTTTTTTCTTGTCTATGTGGCTGCTGTGTGGTTGTGTTTGTGTCACTTTTCTTCACTGGCTAATGAGTTACCTCGTCGTGATAAAACACTAATGGCAGCTGGGTTCCTAATAGACCGTGGCGGTGGACTATAGGTGGTGTATCTAATTACAGTGCTACTAGAAGGCGGCGGATGGATTTGAGGTTTCAGGAAACTGATAGCAGAAAATGATGTATCGTATACCAAAAACCGATCATACGAAAACGATTCGAACATTGATGGATTTGATCAATTTATGGGGAAAAG
>CM041777.1:255937975-256297680 GCA_023374045.1 Limonium bicolor | reverse complement strand
CCAAGACTCAGACTCAGTGCAAGAAAAATAGAGTCTATGAAGAAACGGTACAGATTGGAGTCTGCTATGGCAGCTAAGAATCAGAATAGTTGTCATGGTTCGTGTTGGCCTCTCTATTCCAGACTTGATCGGTTGTTGCGTGGGAGTGGAGCCAGTGGTGGTGGTAGTGGACCTAGTTCTCCATTGCTCACATGTGGTGTGCCGGCAGCTATGCAGCCGCAGGCGAAGATGGCAGGGGATAGTAGTGGGATCAAGAATCCGGGTTTAGTGCTGGTGGAATCAGGAGGGCCTGTTATGCAGCCGCCGACACTGCTTCCACTTTCTGCTCCGATGAGGAAAGCAGTGATTGAACTGGAGCAAAGGTCTTCTCAATCTAATGAGCGTGATCAAATGATTAAGGTTAGTTATATAAGCCGTTTGAACTTTTGTACTTGATGCTTTTTCTTCTAGCTTACAAAAAAATTAGATATTAATATTGCAGTGGAGAAGAGAATTTGATCTAATTGAATGTCTTATCTAGTTTGTTAACTTGTATTCCTCACATCATATGATATTACTTTTGAGGTTAGGAGGATAGAGTCAATGCGAGGAACCTGATCAATTATCAGACAGAAATATCTTGGACACAGACAACAGCACTAGCACCCCAGCATTATACAGAAGCAGCAACAACAGTGAGAGTAAAAGGACTAGAAGTCCTATCAAATCAAAATCTGCACAGCCAAGGAAGAAACCTAAGAGACAGAGAAGAGGAGACAATCAAAAAGTGGATAGTATAGCGGAGAGCATCCAGTGGTTAGCGGAGGCGGTGATGAGGTCGGAGCGCATGAGGATGGACACGATAAGAGAGCTTGAGAGGATGAGAGTGGAAGCGGAGGTGAAGAGAGGGGAGATGGATCTCAAAAGAACAGAGATCACTGCTAATACTCAACTGGAGATAGCTAGGCTGTTTGCTTATTCTCGGGCTGAGGATGGTGGTGGGAATAATAAGAATGTTGATTCTTCTCTTAGGATTGGTAGAAGCTGACAGACGACCAAGGAAGCCAACTCTGTGCTAAGTAACTATATAACATGAGAACGGGTGGCCTCTTTGACGAGAGAGATGTTAATTATTTGAGCTTGTTTATAATAACATGCAAGGGGGTGATGCCCTGACTATTTTTCCATTTTCGAGCCATCTTAACGAAAGAGTAGCCGCTGCCACAACCCCTACTGTACTCTCTATGGGTAATCTCGTCCGGGGTAGTTGTTTATTCTGGCAGGAGATGAAATCCAGTGGCCCAGTGGATGAAGATTATAAGGGAGAAACGCTGCCTTAACCACACAAAATCTCCATCGTTTGGTTAGTGTGTGGTTCATATAAATATAATCTTCATCTACATACATATGCATTCCAGAACGGGTTTACAAGATTACTTTTGCAATTATGACGAGATTCTGTTCTTGCAAGCGTTGTTAGTTTTCTTTCATAATTAAAGACCTAAGTCAACATCAGCAAGCGTGGATCAAAACAGACTAGCATAGCACCTAATCCACGTAACACCGACAAATCATCACACAAAGCTTACCTTTCCTACTGGACACATTCATCCTTCATCATCTAAGAACCTCCTACCTATACCTGGCAATTCAGGTCCGGTCGTTTCGGTTCAGGTGAATTTATAGATATTTACTATTCGGTTCGGTTCGGATTGGGTCGGATCTATCTGGTTTAAGTTAGATTCGAGTGACGATTTTGGTTGAGTTCGGGTTTGGGTGCTTCAGTTCGGGTTAGCCTTTGCGTTATTTGGTTTTTTCGGTTATAGGTCAAATTTGGGTGACTTATCCGGGTTAGATTTGATTGATAAAAAATTTAACGTACAAATTTTAAGCAACCTTTGTAACTTGTGTCTATTTTCATATGCGGCTCCAAATTCTTTTAATGTAGTGTTACTCTTGATCAAGACTGCAATTGTGTATTGGTTGGACAAAATCAAATTGGATGACAATTTAGTATATGAATTTTTAACTCTACATTTATTAATTGTATCGACCGAGTATAAATTAAAAATTTGTGAATTAGTGGTCAATATTTGGCACTCGACGCCAAGTCTACCCCGTCCACGCCTGACATCGTGCCTCTTGTCGTCTCGCGCCCGTCACACCTCACACAAGCATCGCGCACCTGCACCCATCCATTCTCGCCTCGCGCAAGCGTCATGTGCCCACGCCCATCCATCAACATTCAAACCATTTCTTAGTCCTAAACATAAAGAAACCCAAGTGTATAAAAAATAAAGTAATATAAAATAGTAATGATACACATTACTCTGTCTTATAAAACATTTTTAGTTATGTTGTCAAGGTAGATGAAATAATCTGGCGGAGATTATTCATCGTCCAAAATGCTACTCTATCCCACGCTTCACAATAATTTACCATTGAGTATTTATTTTTCTCATTTTATTGCGTAATTTTCTTTAGGCCTATACACATCAATCATGGTTAGTATATGTCTCAACTGAAAAGTTGAGGTTTCATAATTAAACTTAATCAACATTTAGACCATTCCCAAGCCTCATTTCGTAAACATAAAAACCTAACTCAATTAGTAGAGTATTATAAAATTATAATGATACACATTAAATTGTATTATAAAACATTTTAAAGCAACACATCTATAGTTTATAGCAAAACATCTATGTGTGGGAAGGGAAACAACACAGTTTATGAATGTTTTAATATAGCAAGGTTAGAGATGCTTGAAGATTGAAGATGTCCAATATTATATATCATTTGAGAGCAATGAACACTTGATGTCTAAATCTCCATGATGTGTTTTTGGTTTCAAGATTATTTGTGTGCTTGGAACAACTATAGTAGATTTAGATTTAGCAAAGCATTCGGGTGGATTCAGTTCGGGTGAAGTCGGTTCGTGTGGATTTGGGTTGTACCAAATTTCAATTTGATTCAGTTTTAATTTGGTTCGATTCGAATTTTTGGGTCACATTTCGGGTCACACTATTCGGGTCAAAATTGGGTTCAGATCGGGTTGGATCGGTTCAGTTTTTCTGGTTCGGGTCACCTTTGTCAGGTCTACTCCTACCACTGTTGTTGCTGCATATCAATGACCTTTCGTTTACTTTATAAGCTGTTTTGTATTTTTTCATCGAGTGCGTCATTTTACTTCAACTTTGAAAATGTTAATCGCTTTGGTCTAGGGTTTTTGCAAATAGGGAATCTAGACTCTAAACCCTAAATTTCAACTTAATGTAAGAAGAACTATAGGGTTCCTTGGTCCCCTTAGAATTTAGCGGGTTCATTTTTTTTGGAAAGATAGATAACCATCCAAGGTGCCCCCAACAACCAACCCCACAAACCTTAAACTCTAATAACTTAAGGAATATATCTAGGAGTTAATAAGCTCCCCCTTAAGAATCTAAGTTTAGCATTTTATAATTGGCAATATCAAATCTGGTGATGGTGCCACCTTACAAGGTGGCATCTATTTTGTCTTTTCCTACTTTGTCTTTTTGTAAAATTTTAAAAAATTTGTAGTTTATTAGATATAAGTTCAAATAACATAAAATTTTATACCGTTGTTTATCATTATTCGAGCACTTCAAAATAAGACCCAGCATGAATATGTTTTGATAAATTTAAAATTTATATTTTTTGTACATACAATGAACATTGTGAATCTTAA
The DNA here is from genome assembly GCA_023374045.1 of Limonium bicolor. Classification (NCBI taxonomy): domain Eukaryota; kingdom Viridiplantae; phylum Streptophyta; class Magnoliopsida; order Caryophyllales; family Plumbaginaceae; genus Limonium; species Limonium bicolor. The sequence continues at coordinate 256,293,995 of CM041777.1, read as the reverse complement.
GTTTATGAAAAGTGAATCAAAGGTTGTTAAAAAGTGAATCAAAGGAGTGTGTGTGTCTTTGTTGTTTTTATCTACTTTTGTTTATATTTTCTACTGCTAAGTTTTTAGTGTTGGTTGTTCTTGTGATCTTTTCTGTGTATGCCAAGCACTCGGTCTAGTGGCTCCCCGCTTGCTAGTCCAAGATTCGAACTTGAGCGTACCTTAAGAAGACGCATAAGAGATCTAAACATGGCGGATTAAGAACCACCAGTGATTGAGGATAATGGGCAGCAGCAACACCGAGCTCTCTCTGATTACCACCAACCAAACACCGAAGGGAGGCCTTCAGCTATAGTCCTCTCAGAGTTGACACTGCTAGAAGCCGGACAATGGACATTTAAAACTCAATTTATTACCGTAGTCCGAGACTTAGGAAAATTCAGTGGGGCGAATCCTGATGATGCCCTGAACCGTCTAAGTCTCTTCCTCGACTTTTGCAACTCCTTCGGGAAAACCGGTGAGGTTAATGAGAGAATCCGTTTGCAGCTCTTCTCCCACTCCTTATTTGATTCCGCATCACGTTGGTTTAGAAGTTTACCTTCCAGATCAGTCCACACTTGGGCTCTAATGGCTTAAAAGTTCCTTGCCAAATACTATCCAACCAGCAGAACAAGGCAACTCATTGGAGAAATAAATACTTTCTACCGAGAACCAGGAGAAACCTTATATAATGCTTGGGATCGGTTCAAGGATATGCTACAGATCTGTTCTCATCATGGCTTGGACGACCATTCCCTTTGCTTGTCATTTTTCAATGGTTTAGATGATGCAAACTGACTCCTTATGAACTCCTTGGCGGGAGGAAGCTTCATGAGAAAGTATCCTCAAGAGGGGATGGACCTCCTTGAGACAATGACTTGTAATACGAGACAATGGGTGAGAGGCAAAGGAAGACCTCTAAGGGCAGCAGGCCTCCTTCCTGTTGAGCCCACCGACCATTTATCAGCTCAGATCTCATCCCTTACAAAGATGGTGGAGAAGCTAGCAACCTCCCAAATTGAAATTGTGAAAACAATAGCTTCTTCATCCTCAAGTCCATCAACAGATGGATGTGCTATTTGTGTGGGCCCTCATGAGACCCATCAATGTGAAGGAAAGGGTTACATGGACGAGCAAGAAGATGTCAACTTTGTGGGAAACCGCCCTAGTAACTCCTACAATAACAATGCTTCATGGAGAAATCACCCAAATTTCCCATGAAGAAACAATGATCCAACCCAAGGAGGGCCAAGTAATACTTCCGACAACTCTCAAGTGAGGTATAGACCTCACGGTGGACCACCGGGATTGAAGCAACAACAACAACCACCCTCTTCCTCTTCTGATTGCAACTTTGCTAGAATGGAGGCAATGATGCAAAACATGCAGAACATGACGATGAACTTCATGTCCACCACCCAAACTAAGTTCACCGAGCAAGCGGCCTCCAATCAAAGGATCGAGACTCAACTCGGTCAAATATCAGAACAACTTGCTCAGAGGCCGCCATACACCTTCCCTAGTCAACCAATGCCTAACCCAAAAGAGCAACTCAAGGCTATCTTTGTGAGGGAAAGTGTTGAAGAAGAGGTTGAAGAGATAAATGTGATTGAAGCTTCTGAAATCCACCCTCTTCATCAAGAGTGAGCTATGTCCATTGAAGCATCAAAAAGAAGATAGCCCAACTTGAAGCTTCTTTAAAATTCATGAGCATAGCCTTTAGTATGAGAGGAAGCACCGTGAGAGGCTTCTTACAGATTATGTAAAGAAAAAGGCTAAGTGGAAGGATGAGGAAGAAAGGGTAAAAACTATTACCTTAAGAAGTGGTTAAAAGACAGAAGAGATCCAAATCCCACGAGAGTCGAGTGTACGCAAGGAGGATGATGAAGAGCGAGTTGAGGTGCCAGAAGAGAAAACTTCTCCAAATGTTCCAACAGACCCACCCACACGAAAACCTTCTCCCTATGAACCACATATGCCTTTCCCTAACCGAGCCAGAAAGCATAGGTTTGATTCTGATTACGGAAAATACTTGCATCGCTTAAGCAATTAAGCATCAACATACCGTTTGTGGAGCTCATTGACACTATGTCAAATTATGCAAAATTTCTCAAACATCTCATCTCCAACAAAACAAAACTGGCTGAGGTCGGGACTTGCTCTGCCATCCTTCAACAGCATATGCCCTCAAAGTGCAGTGATCCGGGTAGTTTCACCATCCCAGTCACGATTGGGAGCACCTCATTTGAACATGCTCTATGTGATCTAGGTGCCGCCATCAACTTGATGCCTCTTTCTACCTTCAAGAGCTTGGGAATCGGCGAACTAAGAAAGGTTAAGATGATCCTTCAGCTGGCGAATGGGTCAACTATATACCCAAGTGAAGTGGTGGAGGATGTCATCATCAAGGTGGAGCATCAATACTTCCCATGTGACTTTGTCATTAAGGACATTGAGGAAAGCTCCACCACTCCCCTCATCCTTGGTAGACCCTTACTTGCCATAGCTGACACACATATTGTAGTAACACAGAGGACCATCACCCTTCAAGCTTATGATGAGAAACTGGTCTTCACCACCGAAAGGTCTTCAAGCAACAAGGGCGCAACTACTAAGGTCATCAATAAAGAAGCACAACCACCTCAATCAACTTCACTTCTCTTCTCTTCCCTACCTGAAGGAATGACCATCATAACCGAATACCCATTAGACACACATGAAAAGAAAAAGTGAGGTGAACAAGAAAAAGGCAACCATTCAACAAAACGGAAACCCATTAGACACACATGAAAAGAAAAAGTGAGGTGAACAAGAAAAAGGCAACCATTCACAAAACGGAAACCCAGAGATGTCTCCAATTCTTGCTTCGGGTACTCTCCACACACCCATCCTCCGGATGATTAAAAAAATGGAGGTAAGGTCTAGCCAAAGACCATAAAGAAGGGCAGCTTTCCAGGAGGCAACCCGGATTTCGTATCATGTCTTTTAATCTATTTGGTTTAGTTTATTGTCTTGACTTTTGAACTTGTGTGAGTTAATGGACTATTTTGGCATTCTTTAGAAACACATTTTTGCGCTCAACTTGGTGTTGGAAACAGGTGTGTGCCTCTGAAAAAGGGATGGATTCAACAAAAATTTCAAAGGAAACTCTAGCAAAAATTTCCAAGGACCTTTGTCGTCAACGATCGAAGGCAACACTTCAACAACCCCGGACACTCACAAGTGTGGGGGAAACCTGTCTTCAATCCACACCTTATCAAGGGAGTACTAGTTTCACCCTTCCTTTTAGTTTAGCACAATCCAAACCATACACAATTTTTGTTTACTCTATGCTAGTGCTCTGAAAAGGTCTTTTGTTTCTTCCCAAGCTAGTCGTTGAACAATGAGGACATTGTCCCATTTAAGTGTGGGGGAGTAGACGACCTTTTCTTTTTGTACACTGCTCAATTTCCTAGTTATCTATTGCTTCCACTTAGGAGCTACATTTTGAGTAAGTAGGTTTTTCTTTGAATTCTGGGAGTCTTTCATCAAAAAAATTCAAAATTTCTCTCTTTGAGGAGCATGTATATGCGGTGCAACCAAATAATCTTATATTGGTGGATTTTTATTGCTTAGGGGTTCCTTCTATCTTCTCAGTTAGGGATTGCTAAGGGGTGCTTCTTTGTGAAATTTAATAGGGATTTATGAGACGCCATTGGTAAAACCAACAAAATGAGAGTTGAGTGTTCTTTAATGCAAAGGCCAAAGTGCCTAAATTCTTCTCCTCATCTCTTATGCAAATGCAAAACAATTGCAATCATCTATTTTCCATTTTTTTATCCTCAATGCCCATTTTCTTGAGAGAAGTTGGTCATGGTAAAAGTTCTCCAAGTCTTAAATCTTTTAAACTTTGAAGCACTCTAGATCATACCCTGAAACTCTATTTTTCTTTTTGCCCTGAGCACACCTATGTCACCATGATTAGATTGGTTTGCACTCCTCATGAAGTTTTTCCACCATTTTGCTCACTATAATATAAGAATTCACTTAAACAATTGCTTGATTTAAATAATCCTCCTTCATATGGGTGTAACACCCGACGTGGTGTTCCTCCCACATCGGTTGGAGAGGAGAATGAAGTGTGCCTTATAGGTGCATGGATCCCTCTTCCTTGTGTGACGCGTTTTGGGGCTAGGAAACCCCAGGAACAAATCCGTGCGGCCTGTGTGCTAAAGCGGACAATATCACACATGTGGGCTGATTAGGCTAGGCTATCACTGATGGTATCAGAGCCAGACCCAGGTCGGTATGCCAGTGAGTCCATAAGGGCACTGGGCTCCCTAAGGGGGGTAGAGTGTAACACCCGGCGTGGTGTTCCTCCCACATCGGTTGGAGAGGAGAACGAAGTGTGCCTTATAGGTGCATGGACACCTCTTCCTTGTGTGACGCATTTGGGGCTAGGAAACCCCAGGAACAAATCCCTGTGGCCTGTGTGCCAAAGCGGACAATATCACACATGTGGGCTGATTAGGCTGGGCTGTCACAATGGGTTCCTAGTTTTGCTTGAGGACAAGAAAATAGATAAGTGTGGGGGAGTAGATAAGCGGTGAAAATATGCATTTATAAGGTTTATAATCACCTACATTCTACTTGGGTTGTAACCTATTTTCACCACTATATAGAGCATTTCATTAATATAGGTGAACTTATACAATTTTGGTTATAATATAGGTAAAAGCTCACTTGAGCAATGATTTTGGAGATTCTCAAGACATTGTGGCCAAACTCTATTGCCATGAGGAGTGTGCTAAGGACAATGAGTCAAATGGGGACGATTTCGATGTAAAAAGACCATTTATGGTGAACACATACCCAGAGGACCGCCCCTATAGGGTGGTCGAAAGTTTAAATTCTGCTTCTGGTCCGGACCGCCCTTGTCGAAGTCGCTCACAAGTTTTCCTTTATGGTCCGGACCGCCACATGACGACCCCTCTGTGGAGCGGTCGGGTTAGGTCCGCCACCGTGTTTTCCTTTTTGATCTGGACTGCCCCGGGCCAGGGGCGGTCAGAACGGAATTTTACCCAGAATACAGTTTTTAAAACAGGGTACTTTGGCAAGCCTTACTCACTTTTCATTCCACACTCGAGAATATAGAGAGAAAGGGTGAAAAAGATGTGAGAGAAGAGGAGGAAGAAGAGAAGAAAGAAGAGCCCACCTTCTTCAAAGCTTCCAAGCTCCATTAATGGCTTCTCTTTCCCCTTTTGTTGTTTTTCTCTTCTCTATGTTTGAGTAGAACTTCATTGTGCTTTGGGATGGGTTTTTGACCCTAAACCCTTAAATATGCTTGTGAATCTTGTTATACCTTAATATAGTTGTTTCTCCTCTTGATATACCTTCAATGCTCTTAAATTGATCCCTCAGTTGCATTTGTGGTGAACCCTTTCTACAATTTGATTTTGAGTTAGGGTTTGTGACCAATTTGAGGGAGAACCCTTAATTTATAGCTCTAGGGTTAGTGGGTACAATTTGGGGCTTTTATCTAGAACTTATGCCTAATGCTATCTAGTAAGTTTAACCCTAACTGGTTTTGAAGGTTAAAATTAACTAGATAAGATTTAGCCCATTTTATCTAGAACTTATTCAAGGTTGCCGCCGGCTAAACCCTCATTTATTACTTTCATTTCAATTACTAATTACCCAGACTAGAAAATTAGGACTAATTTCTTTATGGATACGACACTTGTTGTACTACATCGATTAGGTGCACTTGTCCATTCCTTGTATTAATTTATATACTTTGTTATATAGTTTTTTCAAGAAGTGATTTGAGTTGGATTTTTTCAACACCTGACAATTCCTCAGCATATTTCCATTGGACTTACATACTAACCAGGGACGATGAATGTATTCATCCTTCTGAAAAAATGTACTCTATGAAAAACAATCTCTTACATACAATAATGGGCCGTGGAATTTTGTCTCACATGTATTTACCACGTCAAAAATATTCCGTGGTAGCTATTAATCTATTAATCAATTAATCAATTCTAACCATTATCTCTTGTATATCACTTATTTATAGCCTTAGTTCCAAACAATTCTAACAAAAGATAAAACTTAGGGAAAATTAATTGAAACATGTTGGACTATATATGTATATATTATATATATAATATATAAAACAAAGATATATATTCATACGGAGTAATTAATTTGATTTACACGACCCTGCCAATGAATAAAAAAAGTAATTAATTAATACTAATTGGTCGTCAAAATAATGATCCTCCTCCTCCATTGCCCGGAAACTCTAGGTAATTGAAAGAACCCAACAGGCTCCCTTCATCCGCCATTAAGAAGTGATCATCATCCAGGCGAGCTCCACTACTACTACCAGCAGTAGTACACACCGCCTGCAGATCATCGAGATCGAACGACTCGAACATCAAAGACTCAGCACCGGCGCCACTCGTAGGAGTAGCGGAAGAGCTAGCCGGAGAATGCTCTCCGAGTGGAACCGGCGGCGCTGTTCCCCCTCGAACAACATGGTGGAGGTTGCCGTTTTTGTTCTGGATCTGGGTATTATTATTATTAATATTATTGCAGTCATAATAATCTGCATTTGATGTTTCCTTCTGTTCGTGGTGATGCTGGTAGCTATGATGATCATCGTCTAAAGTTGTCCAGTACATGTCTTGCAGCTCGGATCCATCACCACCAGTAGTAGTACTGGACTCCATGATCCGTGCCACATCGGAGTATTTCCCTGTGAGCTCCTGAACAATCTGCCTGAACTTGGACGCACTTGTTCTTACCTTCATTGGAGTCGAGATGTACACCACTTTCAGATTTTTAAATCCACCGCCCTTGTTTGATCTACGCTTTCTGCCGCTGCTATTAGCTGCTGCTGCTGCTAATGATCTGTCGTCCAACCTCCTCCCTAGTCTTTTCATTTGACCTCCATTCAATTGATGAGCTGGACGAAGATCATGATCATCACTGACTTTGTTTTCCATCAGGACACTATTTATAATACTCTTCCTCAAATTTTATGGCGCTATGTGTGTGTCGTGTTCCTTTCTCTGTTGCTTTGTGGTGCAGTGAGAAGGAATGATCGAGACCCAACAATAGTACGACTCAAACAGGTAGCTGCTAGCTGGTTGTGGTTGCTTATATAAAGGAGCTCGCTCGATGAAGACGACTTGTGACTTGTGTATATATATAGCGCTACTAGAAGGGCGGCCTGGAAAGAGAGATGCCCAATAATAGTAAAGAGCAAAGTTGTCACACGCAGTCACAACACAAGCAATAATTCCAAAAGATGGACTTGACTAAAGATGCAATTAAGACAGTGACATGGGATATGTACGATCATACTAAATTTTCTGTTGGATTTAAATATGTGGATCACGATTATAACAAGTAATGATGATAATAACGAATAATATCTAAAATTATCAAAAAAAAAAATAACGAATAATATCCAATGTGAACCCATAAATGGATCAGCCACAGAATTCCATACGGTTAATTCATTAGACCACGACTTGGAAAGATTGCGACAATCGCAGTTGCGGTTGATTTGATTCAAGACGACACAATGATTTTTCCTAACCCTCACAACAACTAGGCTTAATAAGTAAAGTAAGTGGGGTTATAATATGGTGGCCACGGTTCCGGTTCTGCCTATTCCGGTTCCGGAAAATGAGTATTCAGATTTGGAACCGGTGCTGGGTGGTACTGATTTTGGTTCCAAAAACTGTATTCGCTTCAGATTCGCTCATAAAACTGGTTCTGACCGGGTCTAGAGCGGTTCCGATTCTGGTTCCGTTTCTGGAGCGGTTCTGGCCGGTTTCTGAGCTGTTCCGACCGATTCTCAGAAGAGTGCACGCCTTTGGGTCAAAACGACATCATTTTGACGTTTGACCAATGACTAGTTTGATCATTTCCGGGCGGTTCCGGTTCTGTGGTTCTGAATCCAAGAACGGTTTCAGGCGGTTCCAAGTGGTTCCAGGCGGTTCCGGTTCCGGGCCTGGTTCTGTCCCGAATCCCAAAATGTGTATTCGTATTCGCTTCGTGCAGTCACGGTTCCGATTCTGAACCGGTTCCGGACTGATCCCAACCGGTTCCTCCGATCGATTCCAGTTCTACTCGGCGGTTTTGATTCTATTGGAATCGATGACCACCATTAGGTTATATCCTAAACTAGTTGGTATTAAAAAGATAACTATATAAAACAGACATGTTTCTTTTTTGATGTGGTTTTTGACATTGTAAACATACTCCTCCGTCCTGAATTGACGCCCTGTTTACTATCTGGACATATTATTTGATTCGATTTTTAACATATAAGATAAAATAATTTTTAAAATTTAAGTTTTGCATATGATTCCTCACATGTTAAACTATATATTATAGAATTTAGTTTTATAAAATTATTTTATCTTATATGTTTAATATTGAAGTGGAAAAACGTGTTAAAGCAAACAGGACGGTCAATTTAGGACGGAGGGAGTACAATACATTAATGGTTGTTTGTTTTATATTTTTAATGATTCCATTTCCCCACTTTAAATTTTAAAACCCCATATCCATCTTATCCCACCCAACTTTGACATAAATAAATATCACTATATATGATCTATAATATCTATAAATATAAACATATGATATAATTTTATAAATACTAAAATATAAGATTTATAGCTTAAATAAATATAAATATAAATTTCTTATAATTTAAATAAATATGGATATTAATATATTATATATTTATACTTTTATAAATATGAATATATATCATTTATAATTTAAAAACATATTAATATTAGTTTCTTATTTTATATAAATATTAATATATATCATTTAATTTAAAAACATATTAATATTATACTATATACTTATAAATGTTAACAAATATTGTTTATAATTTAAATAAATATAAAAAAAATTATATAATATATTACAAAACACTTTAATATATATATTTGTAATTTAAATACTATAAAATTTAAATAAAAAGTATTAATATTAATTACTAAAATTTAGATAAATATTAAAATATAATACAAAGTTTATATATATGTAAACAATAATTATTTAAAATTTAGAGTAAATTACACAAAATCCCCTTGAGGATTGGACATAATACTGTTAACCCCCTTGTTTATAATAATTATTGGTAACCACCTTGAGGTTACAGTATCTTTGACTATGAGCCCCCAAAATAACTACATTATCGAAACATTAACCACAAGCTGACATATCAGCTTAATCACATTGTTAATGATATACGGGACAAAAAACACTGTTTAATCAGCATTTTTATTGTCTGAGAAACGTCAACCCTACGTCAAAAATACATCTGAATTGGAATGTATGAGAGTTAAACGATGTTAATTAAGCAGTTTTGTTGTCCATTCTAGCACTAATAATGTGATTAACTAATGAGACAACATGTAGTTAACGTTTTGATAACAAAGTTATAGTTTGGGGGCTCATAGTCAGAGATACCATAACCTTAAGGTGGTTACCAATAATTATGATAAGCACAAGGGGGTTAACTGTAATATGCCCATTCTTGAAGGGGGTTCCGAGTAATTTACTCTAAAATTTATATAAATATTATAATATATTATACATAAATTATATAAATATTAGTATATATTATTTAAAATTTAAATAAATATTAAAAATATTAAATGTAACATATATATATAAACATTATTTTTTCTTTATTTAATTAATTAATATATAATACATATAAATTTTAACAAATTTTATATGTATTTTAATTTAAAAATAATAACAAATATTATTTTAATTTAAAAATATTAAAAAAACATATGTTTAAATAAATACTATTATATATTATATATAATTTATACGAATATTAAATATATCATTCATAATTCAAATAGATATGAAATTGAATATACTATATTATATACTAATTATATATAAATATTACATATATATATTACATATTCTTTATGTAAATATTAATATATATTATTTAAAATTTAAATATGTATTAACACTTTTCTGCTCAAAACCAAACAACAACAAAGGGTACTGTTTTCGTGTTAGAACCAAACAAGCTTCTTGATTCGGATGAATCTCTTTACTTTTTTGCATTCCCTTTTCTGATTTCATTCCGTTTCTTCTTATCAAGTGAAGACCCCTTAATAATCTCCCTTCATGTGTGAACATTTTCCCTTGTCAATATCAACTACCATTCACTTTGCACGTCATCATAATGACTTCCACCACTGTAGAATCTTCATACCACACATGATATGAGTAGTGATTGGATGAATTATAATGATACATAACGTCTTTCACATTTAGGCTCAAGTGAAGATAAAAGATTTTAAGTAACTAATTTTCAAATTCGATTGATTTGGATACTGGGTTGTTAGATAATTGCCCAAATAGAGTGTTACACATGGTAGCATCAGAGCTAACTCAAAAACGTATTGAGATGGACCACCTGACACCTACCGAGGAGGTTTCTCTTACACAAGATTGATCAACGCAATTCTCTCCGTCAATTCTCTTGTAACTTTAGATGTGCAGGTTGAATCGATATTCAACAAGTGAAATGATTCACAGTCTTCATTGAATATAACTGCTCGAACCTATCTACCTTAATCTACTCTACCGTATTCTGATCGTATACAAAACGAGTTTGACAGCTCGATATTATCATGAACTATTAATCCATTAATATGCTTCATGAGTTGTCCATTAGCCTCAGGGTGCACGATCTGACTGAGAAAGAATTACAATTGAATTGGGTACCTTTGTCTTTAGAGCCATGATATATAATTAATGATCGATCCAGGGGATTATGTGCAAATTATTAATTAAAACTTTTTCAAACTTAATTTAGTGATTATCCTACAATACAAATGAATCTTAGATATATATACTCGGTGTTCTTTATAAACTACATGCTGCCAACGGACTTGAAGTAGTAATTTATTAATAGTATACAGTACTACTACCAAATGCTTCGCTCCAGCTCGAAGTTGTGATGAGGTCGAAAATATTGATCATCTCCGGCGTCGCCTGGAAAGAACTCTGGGTAACTGTAAGTCGACGACCCAAAAAGATTTCTATCATCCACCAAATTCAACATGTGATCATACTTGAGATCATTACAAACAGCATCACCACCAGAGGAAGAAGAAGAAGAACACACAGCAGCCTGCAGGTCATCCAGATCGAACGACTCATGTAGGTAATTCAACATCACGGACCCGGAACCAGCAATCGCAGGAGTAACAGATGAACTCGCTAGAGACTGTTCCTTGTGCGGCAGCAGCGGAGAAGTCCCTGCAATAGCGTGGTGGCCGTTATAATAATCTGCAGTCGTTGATATTTGCTTTTGTTGCTGATGGCCATCAGTCTGGTGGGTATGATTATTAGCAACGTCGTCATCGTCTAATGTTGTCCAGTACATGTCTTGCTGCAGGTTGGTTTGCTTAGTAGTAGAATTGGATTCCATGAGCGACGCCACATCGGAGTGTTTCCCTGTGAGTTCCTGAACAATCTCCCTGAATTTGGACGCACTCGTCCTCACCTTCATCGGAGTTGAGATGTATACCACTTTCAGATCATTAAATCCACCGTCTTTGTTTGATCTCCGTTTTCTGCTGCTGCTGCTGTTATTATTAGCTGCTGCTGCTGCTGCTGATGCTGCTGATCTATCCGCTTTCTTATCCATAACGAGCTCCCGCGCCCTTTGTTTCTTTATCTATGTGGCTGCTGTGTGGTTGTGTTTGTGTCACTTTTCTTCACTGGCTAATTGAGTTACCTCGTCGTGATATAACACTAATGGCAGCTGGGCTTCCTTATATAGATAGGTTCTGTGGGTGGACTATATATGGTGGTATCTAATTACAGTGCTACTAGAAGGCGGCGGATGGATTGAAAGTTTCCAGGAAACTGATAGCAGTAATAATGATTGTATTCGTATACCAAAAATCGATCATCAACGAAATAACCATTTCAAACATTGATGGATTTGATCAATTTATGGGGAAAAGTATGACGGTGACCAGAGGATGAAGATATTTTCTTTCCCTATCTGAATATGTGGGTACCCTCGGGAGATGAAGCGGGGTGGTCGCTGTTTATTTTTGGGCGGCAAGTCAGATGTGGCTCCTCAGTAGACCCGGCAAAGGTGATTCGGACAAGAAAAACCAATCCGATCTAACCCGATCCGTATCCGAATTTAAATCGAATGCTGTGATCCGAAATGTGATTCGAAAATCCGAACCGAACCAAACCAAAATCGAATCAAACCGAAATTTGAAATACCTGAATCTACCTGAACCGAATCGACCCGAACCGAATTGACCCAAACTGAATTGATCTAAACCACACATGAAACTAGACAAACTTCCATTATGCTTCTGTTTATTGTTGGCATGTACGAATGCATAATTTCCATGAACTGGGACTAAAATACGGAATGTTTTCATTCCAATTTTACAATTATTACCATCTTTTGTCGTGTCCAAGGAAATTGGTTTTAATGTTGATGAAGTTTTAATTATAAAACGTATAAACTTTTCAATTAAGAAATATACTAACCAAGATTGGTGTGTAGATGTTGAAGAATAAAGATTACAAAACCAAGCTTAGGAATGGTTTGAACGTGTATGTGTATATATCATTACATCACTACTTAGGTTTCTTATTAATATCACAAAAGAATAAAGATTACAAAACTTACATCTCACCTAAATATATTTGTATGTATAATTAAATTAGTGTTAAAAAATGACAAAATAAGAAGATAAAGGGACAACCCCTGCTTGGGAGGCTGGGAGCGATATGCTACTGGAGGACGCTTGCACGAGGCATGCACGCGAGACGGTGATAGACGGCGCACACACAACATGAAGTCACGGGCGCGAGGTGATGACGGGCGCATAAGGGCACTGACGCGAGGTGGTGATAGATTGGCATGGGCGCACGACGCTCGCTCAAGATGACGGGCGCTAACGCAGGACGCGTGTGGGGTGTGACGGGCGTGGGATGGCGGGAGGCACAGACACAACGTCGGGCGTTGGGGGATAGACTGGGCGTCGAGTACCGAATATTGACCACTAATTCACCAAATTTTAAATTTATACTTGGTCGATACAATTAATAAATCTATAGTTAAAAATTAATATTTAAAATATTACATCCAATTTGTTATGTATAACCAACCAATACATAATAGCAATCTTCATCAAGAGTAACACTATATTAAAGAATTTGGATCCAAATATGAAAATCAATACAAGTTACAACGGTTGCTTGAATTTGTACTTTAAAATTTTTGTTAATTAAGCATAACACTGTAAGTCACTCGAATTTGACCCATAACCCGAAAAAACTGAAAAATGCAGAGGCTAACCCAAACCGAAAGCACCTGAACCCGAAATCAACCAAACCAAAATCACCCAAATCTAATTTTAACCAGATAATCCGACCCAATCGGAACTGAACTGAATAGTAAATATCTACAAATTGAACCGAACCGAACCGAACCCGAACCGAGTGACCCGAATCGCCAGGTCTACTGCTGAGTGGTCTATACGTGGCATTTTATTGATGTATTATATTAAAATGATTATAGTTTTTAGAAAACATTTTAAAAGTATAAAATGTAAATTTATGATTGTTGATTTAAATTTGAGTTCTTCAAAATAAATAAGTCATGAATATATTTTGTTAAGTTTTAAATCTTTTTATACATAAAAACGAGATTTATGATTCATCTCCACATTACAGAAAATTCTCTCATAGGTATGAATATTTTTCACTTTATTGGTTTTTATGGGTGGTTGGATTGGAGGTTAAAATATTTATCTTGGGACCTTCCTCACACACTTAGGGCCCAAGTTAGTTATTTTTTAAAAGTGAAAAAGTTGGAGGAAATCTTAGAGGGGAAATAGATATGGGGTTTCTAGGCCATCAATTTACCTTGACAAATAACCAACCAAACCCTTTTCTCTCTGAAAGTAGATTAGACAGGGCTTTGTGCACCCAAGACCTTCTCAACATTTTCCCTAATATTTTTGTCCTTCATCTCCCTAAACTCCACTCTAATCATTGTCCCCTTCTCATCAAACTTTACGAGAGCCACAAAAAACCTAGTATAATATTTAGATTTGAGAACATCTGGCTAGCTGAAAAGAGATGTAGAGATATTATAGAATCAATATGGGGCTCTGATGAGACCAACCTGATTAAAAACATTAAAAGATGTTGAGGAAACCTGGTTGAATGGAATGGGTGGTCTATTCACAAGATTAATGTTAAACTAAATTATATAAAAAAAAGAAAGAACTAGAAAGAGTTTCTATTGGCCCTCATTATGTTTGGGCTATTTCCAACTGTAAGAGAATCCTGTTGGGGATAGAATTGCTTCAGATTAAGGAAGAAACCTGGTGGAAACAAATATCTAGGGATAGTAGGATCAAATAGGGAGACAAAAACACGGCCTATTTCCATGGTAGAGCCTCTTCAAACCGTAAGAAAAATGAAATCCTTGGTCTGACTGACTCTCTTGGTAACTTGAAATTCGAATGGAAGAAGCTGGATTCTATAGCCAAAGATGACTTCCATAACCTCTTTAATACCTCTACAACCCCTACTTCTCAAAAATTCTCCCAAGCCATTAAAAATGTCCTTCCTTTGGGTCAGTTGGAAAAACTTGAAAAACCTTATTCCCCTGAGAAGATTTCCCATGCTGTTAAACACCTAGGGGCAAACAAGGCCCCGGGTCATGATGGATTCAATGGATCCTTCTATAAGACCTTTTGGCCTTCTGTCAGTCACCAAATCATCTCCAATGTTCTCCACATCCTTGGAGGAAACCCCCCTGCCCCCAAACCTGAATGATTATTTTATCACTCTCATTCCAAAAGAACCAGGGGCTACTTCCCTGTCAAAATTATGCCCTATCGCTTTATGCAATTTTCGTCTACTAAATAGTTACAAAAATCCTAACCAATCGAATCCATGATGTCCTCCCCACCATTATCTCCCATAACAAATCCGAATTTGTTAAGAAAAGACTGATAACGGATAATGTGATCCTACCTGGTGAACTCCACCATCTAATAGCCAGATCAAAAGCTAGTAAAAAAGGTTTATTCTCTTGTAAGGTAGACCTTAGTAAAGCTTATGATAGATAAGAGTGAGCTTTCCCCCAATCAGACCTTGATAGACATGGGATTCCCTGGCCATTAGAGAATCATAGTTAAGAACTGCATTACTTTAGTTAGAGGAGTTGTTATTATTAATGGATCCCCTGGCCAGTGGTTTGAACAAAAGTGGGGTATAAGACAAGGAGAACCCATTTATCCCTTTCTTTTCATCATTGTCCAGGAAGCTCTTCCTCAATTTCTTAATGAAGTAGTATCCAATAAGCAGTATACTAGGATTACTTTTACTAAACAAGCACCTATTATTTTCTATTTGGCTTTTGCTGACGATATTATCTTTTATGGCCATGCTACCCCAAATAACATCTCATTCGTGGCAAATACTATTTCAGATTTTATGATAGCTTTTGGACACAATATAAATGATCAGAAATCTGATATAATATTTAGTCCAAATATCCACCAGCATGACAAAGATTATATGACACAAACCCTAAATGTTAGGGAAGTTCCTTTCTTTAAGAAGTATTTGGTCCTTCCCATCAAAGTTGGCAAGAATAAGAGTGAGACTTTCAAATTCCTCCTTGATAATCTTAGGAATAAGGTATACGGATGGAAAAAAACCAGTGGCCCGGGTAACTAGGTTTGTCTCCTCCAAAGTGTACTGCAAGCCCTTCATAACTTTACCATGTCCTTTTTCAAACTTCCAACTCATATCACATCCAAAATGAATTCCATCCTTTTCTCAATTATGGTGGGATGGAAACTTCGAGAAAAAGCCATGTTCTGGAAGAATTGGAAGATTGTCTGTAATCATCTAGACATAGGAGGTTTGGGCTTTGGACATATTGAATCCTTCAACCTTGTCATCATAGCAAAGCAAGCTTGGAGACTACTTACCTACCCTTAGTCTTTGGTCATTAAGTCTCTCAAGGCTCTGTATTATCCCTATGTTGACATTCTCCAAGCTCTGGCTGAATCCCAGCCCAATTTAGAATTCCATCCTGTCGTGTGTGAAAGTTATCAAGATGGGATCTGGTAGAAGTATTGGTAGCGGTAAAGATTCCAACATTTGGGATCATCCTTGGATCTCAAATTGATACCCTGCTAAGATTCTAACTGTTAAACCTGTAAATTATCGTCTATAAAAGGTTTCATATATCATTAATCTAAATTCCAATGGGTGGAAAAGGGAGTTAATTCAGATAGATCAAGAGTGGACTCCAATTCCCTATTAATCTAGAGGACCAAGATAGCTGGAACTGGATAGCCTCTACAAACGGAGAAAATTTAGTTAAGTTTGGCTACCACCTTTTGCTGAATGAGCAGAACTCCTTTCTACCTCGACTTAAACACTTGATCCCCTGATGAAGTTGTGCTACAAACTCTATCCCCCTAGAGTTAAATTGTTCTATTGGAAGTTTTTGACCAAATTACCCCTTGCTTAGCAAATATTACGAGACAACTAGGGGGTACAAACAAGTGCTTAATCTGTGGTATGATGGTTTATTGAAAAGTGAATATTTTGTTTAAAAAATGTGAATCACATGTTTAAGTAAAGTGAATCTTTTATTTAAGAAAAGTGAATCTTATGTTTAAGAAAAATAAACCTTGCCACAAACTTATACGAGAACAAATATGAACCTTTCATTTATTTAGAAGTGGATATTTTTCACTTTCGTTGAATAAAAGTTAATCAAATGTTCAAGAAAAATGAATCTTGTATTCAAGAAAAGTGAACCTTCCACTTTAGATAGTATGAATCCTTTGTTTTTCCAAAAATGAATTTCAATTTTAAGAAAAGTAAAACAATCTTAAAGAAGATTCATTTTGTTAATGAATAAACTTCATTTTATTATTAAAGAAGATTCATTTTGTTAATGAATAAGATTCACTTAAAAATATGTGATATAACTCATTCTAAAAATATAAAATTTTAAGTTTACTAAAGTATATCCATGATACATCTTATTTTTAAGAGCATGGATTACGATAAATAATGGTATAATTTTTTTATGTTTGCACTTACATTTTGCAAATTATAACATTTTGAAAAAAAATTGTTTCTCCCTCCGATGCCACATTCACACATAGGGAGGGAGAAGAGATGCGCAGGGAGTTATTTCCTTTTATTTTTTATTCCACGAAGAGATACTCTCCACATGTCCTAAAGCCACCCACCACCCTAACACCAGTGCTGGCTCTCCGAACTGCACAATATAATATAAAAATAATCAAGATAGAAAGCAAGTCAAAATGGGATGAGAGTATACACATATATTAAGACCTGATTATCACAAAAAACCAAATTTGGGTTCTTATCAATCGCTTCTGTTTCTGTCAACGCCACATCATTCTAAGATCTATGATTAGTTTTTCCAATATCAAAGATGTTCTTAACTATCAGTATTGCCATGTCATGTCATTTTTCCTTTTTATTATTATAAGAATACAAACATTAATCTTTGATTATTATCAAGATTAAATTTATTATATTTTTTTAAAAAATATTTATTCATACATATTATTAATATAAATTATTATTTACCACTCGATTTTTTAGTATTCTATTAAATGTGCAATATTAAATAATGCTTTAAAATTATCATAAAAACATAGAATAAAGCAATAAACTACAATATATTAAAAACATGAAAACAAGTTTAATTAATAGTTATATTTGAATTTGAAACGCATATACTTGTACTTATAATAAAATTATCGTATATTTTAGTATAAACTTTTATTCACACAAAAACATGTATTAAGTGCTAATGATTATTTAATATGAAGAACAACATTAGGTCAAATGGATCTCATAATAAGATTTAAGAATTTTGATATTTTAGGAGTTTAAATAATATTAATTGTTTAAAATAAGTTAAGATTGAAAATATGTAAAGTTTAACTATTTACATTTGACATGTAAAAATTAGAAAAACAAGAAATTGGTGTCGTCCATTTGATGGGTTTCTTAAAGGTTCTCCACACAAAACCGAAGAATAATGGCGTGTGCACTTCCTTTCTCTCCTCTAGCACATTTACTCATCACATCTTTTTATTTATTTTTTCAACTAAGTGAAACCCCATAAATTAATCTAAATTAATTTAGGGGATTTTTTATTAAACCCCAAATAATACTATTAAACACAGAATTTATATGGTATTATGAATTTAATAATAAGATTTATAATCAATAAATCTTGAAAAAATTTTGAGACCCTCCAATTATATTATAAAGATTTTAGAAATATTTGGAGCATTGATTTGAATCATTAAATTCAATATAAAATCATAAAACCTTAAAGCTCCTTAAGCCTTGCTAGGGTTGAATTTTGGAGAATGGTCAAACCAGTCCATGAAACCTATACCAATAAAAAGATTATGGAAAACCAAGAAGATTGATAATAAGAACGTTAAAAAGGATCATTCTTGCTCAAGATATGATCCAGGGAAGTTTAGAGCCAAAATTTTTAAGTTTGCTGATGTGGCTAGGGTTTCTTGACTCAGCCGCGTGCCTCGATTTCCGTGCCAAGCCAGTTTGCAGTTTCTACCAAAATCGGCTAAGTCTTCTCAGCAGGCTATCAGAACATTGCTCCATCTATAGACTCTTATTTCTCAGCCAATACTCCACGTTTTTGTATGCCGTCTTTTGCATTTGAACCTCTTACAACTCTACTTTCAAACAATTACTTCCACTTAACCTAACTCTTTCCACATTCATCACAAAATTGATCACAAGTTTCCTCCCTGAGTTTTGGAAACCCAGAAATCTAGAAAGGTAACTAAACTTCGCCCTATCCTATCTTCAGGGCCGTCTTGATGATTTTCGGGGCCCTATGCTAAAGTCTAAAATGTGTCTCTTGTAGAATTAAATTAATTTAAAATAAAAAAATACTAAATTAAAATATGTAAAATGAGTCCCCTTATAACGTTCTATTTAAATTAAATTTAGACATTATATAATTTAATCATGACAAACTCTAAAAAGAGTAAATAAAAATTGGGCCCCCAAATATAGGGGGCCTTGTTCTGTTAGGGTGTTTGCACAACTAAGTAGCCGGCCCTGCCTATCTTCTTCATTCGTCAATCAAAACTCACGTACCATACCTTGTTGTCAAGATCTTTAACTGTTCTACAACTCTTCTGAAGGAACTCCAAGCTAGTTCTCAATGGTTTGATAGATTAAGGCGTCTAAAGTACTCACCTCGATCAAGTCAGGTTTTTGCCCAGAATTTTTCAAAAACCGACTAGGTAAACTCGGATCTTGTGAGATCTATAACTCTCTCCGTAGTTCATTAATTTCAATGATTCTTCCACTCGTGTTTAGAGTTACATACCTAGTTTAAATTGTGGTAGGATTCGTGGATCGAATCCCTCTTAGTTGGCACGAGTTGATCCGTGAAGTGGCCTACCTGAACTTCACATAAAATATCAAATCTTCTGGAAAACTCAAGGTATAAACTTGAATCTTTTGACTCAGATTCCTCTGTGTGTATTACAAATTGGATTAAGACCTTTCTATCAGTTTATAGAGCTACATGTCCTCTATTGATTAAGCCCAAAACCATAGCCTGACTCGTTCTACACTTTATTTTATAGAATCGAAAAGTTCGGCCCTCAGTCACTCATAAAGTCGAGAGTTTCCAGAAAATCGAATCAGATTTCCTTGCCGGCACATTTTCGGTACATTTCCGATCAAATTCCACCGCTATTGCCACTCGTTGTTGCATTTCCAGTCATACCCAGTTGTTAATTTAACCTATAACGCACTACATCGAGAGAATTAGTCAGATTCAAACAAACTGTGTATGAACCCTAGTTCAAACGAACCCAGAATCGAAATCCCAGCACCTTGCCTTACAGTTCATGAAATCGGTACCATTGAAATCACCATTCAATTTCGAGTTGAACAAAACAAGAATCACTAAATTTCGTTCTGTAGATTGGGAGAAATCAATTGATTCCCAATCTTAGTGTTTTAAGTTTATCTGATCAACTCGAGGAATCTGGGGCGTCGGATCGTAGTGTTAAGAGGGCAGACAACCGAGATTAAAATGCAGAAGTTTAGTAATGTTTTAAGTTAATATAAAACACAGAATAATACCCTAACTTGTTGAACTTATTTAACGACTTTCCCTAATGTATTTTGACACAAAATTTTAACCATGGATTTCTTATAAAATCTAGTTTATTTTCATGTAAATTTGTACGGGTTTAGAGTTTTTAAACGTAAGTTATAAATTTTGTAAGTTCTGAGTATTTTGGATTTATGAAAATATTTACCAAAGAGATTTTTATGAAATAAAAATTTTATAATATGCCTACAATATCATTATTACTATATATTAAATTTGGGAATTTTATACAAGAGGAAATAGGTCTAAAAATTGTTTTTCTGAAATTTTCATAAGTTACCTTATGATATATAATTTTAATGTAATGACAATTAAAGTATAGTGGAATAATAAACACTATAGGTTGGAAATAATATAAGAATACGGAACTAACATTTGATATGGAATGTTATTAAATATATTTAGGTATAAACTTTTGAGTTGAAATGAAGAAATAAAAATTTTTTTTAGGTTAAATCAAGGAATTAAATTAACCTACTTTTATGTTAACTATATACTATAGAAGTTAATATACTAAATTTAAACTAAGAAAATACCTTATTCTATAGATCGTATATTGGATATAGATGTGTGTACAAGTTACTAGGAATAATTAAATACAATAAAACTACATAAAGAATGTCTTAAATAAATTCTAATATATATACATTAAAAAAATAAAAGAAATAACATACCTTATAGGAAATATAATATGAGGAAAATATTAGAGTAAACCTAATTCATACGTATCAATTAAAGTATAAACCTAGGTGGACTATTAGGAGAAATACATATCATAAACCTTAGAACTTTAATTAGGTATTAAAGTAAATTAGTCAACTGTAACTTAAGAGTTTGATTAAGCTAAACCTATGATCAAGAGTAAGTAACTGAAATAAAATTAAGTGTACACTTAAGACATACAAATTCAATAGCGTAGATGGTTAAGTCAAACCCGGAACTAAATCAAGGTTGCACGTTCGAAACCTCGCAAACCCTTTTTAGAAAATTTAATCGATTAGCGAAAACGTAACACGGACTTGGGCTAATCTACTGGGCCTAAGTCCATGAACTCCAAAAACCCGCTTAAACCATTCAACGAAAACTTGGGCCAGATTAATTGAAATAGGCCTAATGGAAGATTTAATTAACAAGAACCTAGCCCAAATCCTTATGAGAGAATAATTGTAAACCAAAGGCTACAAACCATTAAGAATAAAAGATGTTTAGTATTATAAGTTCCTTATCTAATCAATACTTTAAACATCTTAATTATAGGTTATTAGTGGAAGTTCGCACACTCAAGTTTGGCTACTGCTTCTACTCATACCAGGTACAATTTCTCATACTCAGATACATTTACTAACAGACTTATGGAAACATTTTTGAAAAACGTTAACTGAGCTTAAAATGAATTTCAAAAAGAAAACTACTTGTGTGACTAACCCAGCTTGTTGTGACTAACTGGGTCTTGGATGTATAACTTGTATGGTTACGGGGAAATGTCAAATCTTGGTAATTCTTCCTTTGACTCTGGGTACTACTTCATCCATGAGTCGAGTCCTTGGTCAGCTTTCTTGAGTATGGAGTCTTTTTATTAAGTGGTGCACACACTTTTCACCGATGACCGAGAACGGGTCGGTGGCAGCGGAGGTCTGCTATACCTCGTCCATGTGGACAACTGACTGGTGGTGGGGGCCATCTCTCCCTTTGTTTCTATTCCACTCTTGAGTATGTTTGTCTATGGAAATCAACTTTCTGGATGGTGGTAACATAAACTGTCTACCACGGGTTAATTATGGTTATTCTTATCATTCCTAGTCCTTTGTGACTACATGGGTCATCTTCTCCTAACTGGAACTGGATCTAACATTATATATGAGTGCTTATTAACTTTATGGAGTGACTTCTTAAGTGATTGAATTGGTTTTAAAGTTATTTATCGTTGTCTTTGTCTTGTTCTCTTTCTCTACGATTTGCATGTTTTGAAGTGCCTTTTTCTCTACCTTACTTCTAAGAGTTTGATTTCAAGTTTCTATTTTTTTTAAGAGTTATGTTTTAAATTTCTGTTTTAGAGAATCATGCCAGTTCCATTCCAGGGAACTGACTCACCCTTTCCGGGGTGAACTGCTTTGGTTTCATCATGGCAGGTACACACTGATTGCAGGTGACCACGAAGTGACTGAGAGATGGGTCGGGATTAGTTAAGAGTTATTTATTTTGCTTATGGTTTATTTAATATTTATATTTCTCGAGTTCAGACCGTAACTTAGATGATTTTAATGGATGTAATCAATTGAGGTTTTATACTGGGTGTTTGGTGCCCGATGGTCTGTAAACGCGAGTAGTTGTTTTATATTCCGCTGTATTTACTTTAAATAGCGGTGTTACACTAAGAACTCCTAAGAATTATTGATAATGATGCTTTAATGAGTACTTAGTATATAACTCCAGATTAATTTGAAAGCAAAATATCTCTCCTCATGGAAAATATGGTTAGATTAGCGGTATATATATGATTGATTATTGATCCTTAATTCTTAAATTACCAATTTATAGGATGTTGGCGTTGATGTTATCGGTCCGAGGTGTTAAACCCAAACAGATTATCTCCGGAAGAAATGAATATAATAGATGCAACGCAATACCAATACAACAATAAGAAAAATCATTGATAGACTTTTTAGGGGTTATAACAATGTATTTCACAGTTGGGGTTAGGCAAACAGACTCTTCCTAACATTTACATTCACTCATCATCGAATAATCAATACAACATATGGGGAAATAGGTGTAAAGCTCTAAATAGCTAGATATTAAAATTGTAGCTCGTAATAAAAGGCATGTCTCTCTTTTCCGTTGACTTTTCCTTAATATCATAAGTATTGGAGCGGAAAAGCAAAACTGAAACTGTCTAATGACATTTTCTTACATAGCAGAGCCAAACAGAGTATGGTTCTGATATTTTCACCCTTAAATGAATGAATGGAGTGTTGGGCATGTGTTTGGGCCGTAGTATTCGGTTTTCATGTCTTATAAGTGCTCAAATTTCAAATTTTGGAATTACAACACATTTGAAAACTTTGGCACATGTTCCCTGGAATTTCGTAGTCAGTTACACCTAGACGCGGTATATGTCTGCAACTGACTCCAAATATCTCGCAATGTTATCTTTATAGCTTCACATGTCTTATCCGGTTGTAACGTTGATCAAACAGACTGCTTCTGTTGTCGGACTCGGTCTGACTTGTATCATTTTTATCATTTAATGTAGACCTACTCCTTTAGCAATGACGCTCATTTGGATTCTAGACCTACTCCTTTTAACATAGACACAACTTCTAGTTTTGACTTCTGAACTTCCTTCTTAGGCTAATTTCTTATAATGCCATTACCATGACAATCAAGGACAACATATATCTTTGTTTATGAATTGTGCCGAGTATCAATAAAAACAGATGTATTTGTGTTGTATCACGGGTTCAAGACATTAAATTTAAGAATTTCCCGCCCTATTGTACGTACCACAAAAATGCACTAAAAAATATGGGAAAATTCACAAGATACCACTGTTTAAGTTTCTAACTCACAAAATACCAGTGTTTTTTCGTAATTAAGCTTTAAACATGCTTAAACGTTGTCCAAAATTGATGAAACTTTACATGGACGATGCTAAAGTGTTAAATTTTGGTCCAATATCAAATTTGAAGTTTTTTAAGCTCATATATGACATGTGGGATGAGTTTTCCTAAAAAATATTAATAGTGAACAAAATGATTAAATGTGCACTGAAAAAAATTACTCAAAATCAATTTTTTAACCGCCGAAAAAAAAACTAAAAATGGTTTTTTTTTTAATTTGATACACTAATGACTATATATAAATATAAAAAATTGTAATTTTTAGTATATAAAAATTATATAAATGTATATATAGATAAATATATATATATATATATATATTATATATATATATATATATTTTATATATTATATATATATATATTAAATTATGATATTACTAGAATTATACTAAATATAGATAGACGGTTCGTAAAATTGTACAATAAATATACTAATGTAGCTAGATCATATAGGTAAGAGTGACTTCATTCAAATACGGCAAATGTATACTACTATAACATTTATCTTTGTTTTGGGGGAAAATATAACATGTGTGTTTTAGCTATAAATGCATGTTGGGGAAACATCCTGGTTATTGTCAAGTGTAGACGTGGATAACAAGAGTTAGCCGTCTAACGACACATAAGCAATGATGTGATACTATTGAAAGAGAAATAATGTTGTTCGTCAATTGTTTGAAATTTAATGTCTAATTCCATTGACGAGGGAGTCACATTTCAAAACATTTTAGTTATTATTCCTATGTATGCGCACGTGCACTGTTATGGTTTGATTTATGTTACTCGCTCAAGCCAGGACATACGTCATCTCATGATTGGATCAGATCAGCTATTTACCTAGATGATTAATACCATTATCAATAGTGTTTGATATTTTTTTTTTTTTTGAAAACCGATCAATAGTGTTTGATATTGATTAACGGTTATTGCACTCAGAAACAATTTAGCCTCCCTTCAGCGGTGGAAAGCTTCTCTCTTCACGTCACTCTTGTATCGGGTTTATCTTCAGTGATAATCTCTTTCATTCTTTTCCTTTTTTTTTGAAAGATTATGTGGGGTTAATCTCATTTGACTCAAGAGGTTTTGTATGAATTTCTATAGAATTATGAGTCCCTGTTCATATGGATTTATACTATTCTCTTTCTCTTCTTTCTCGTCAATACAGTTCTTTTACTTTAGGTTTTTTTAGAAAGGTAATGATTTGGTATATATAGAGAGTGTTTTTACAAAAATGATATATAGAGACCTATATATCAGACTCCACAAGATATACACTAAAAGCTAGCTAAGGGGGATGTACAAAAGCCCTCACTAACATGTACAAATATGGATCCAGCTATAGAGGGAATACAAAAGTCCACCCACTACAAAAGAGACTAGGAGCAGAGAATCTTCTCAAACCAAAGCGAGTCTTTGTTGGAGTGGCCCATCTTCATCCAGATAATGGATTTAGTAGCAGCTTTGATGTCCACAACAATGAGAGAGAAGTCCCTTGTTTGGTTTGTCATGACTCTCTTGCATCTTTCCATCCATAGGTAGTAGTAGGGTTGTCAATTTCGGGTTTCAGGTCGGGTTTACTTCAACCCGAACCCGACCTGCTCATGTTTAACCCCAACCCGAAACCGACCCGAACCCGAAACGGGTTGTGATTTGTCAACCCGAACCTGACCTGCCAACCCGAAATCAACCCGAAACTGAACTAGCGACCCGAAATTAACTCGAAATCAACCCAAAATCGACCCGAAATCAACCGGAAATTAACCCAAAATTAAAAATATTGTACTATCACTATAAATTTTACGCAAAATCACCAAGATAATATAGAATAACATATAAAACCATCAAAAATAAATGGTTACATGATTGATATATTTAGGGTTATGTCGCATAACTATAAGAATAAGAATATATATATATATTCTTTTCTTTTTTTTAAAAATGCTTTCGGGTTATGGGTTGAAATCGGGTTGACAGGTCAAGCCCAAAACCGACCTGGGTTTTTAACAACCCAACCCAAACTCGACCCAAAAATGTTTTCGGGTTGAAAATTGTAACCCAAACCCGCGTTTTAGCGTGTCGGTTTTGGGTCAGGTTTTGGATTCGTGTCAAGATTGACATCCCTATGTAGTAGACCACATTGGTGATCGCAGCTCTTTTCACTTGGTCGATTGAACTTTTCCTCTTGCAGTATCGGGCAATCCAGAGGGAACAGCTTCGAAGGCTAGTCCTATTTGTGGGTATCCCCAGCTAGTTGCAAGTGCTCCACCAAACCCTGCGAGAGAACCTGATTCAAAGAAGAGATGGCAGATAGTCTCTTGAGCATGCTCACAGAGCCAGCATCTATTAGCCAGACATATGCCCCAAGATTGGAGCTTATCACAAGTTTTTAGTCTTATCTCTAATAGAAACCCATAAAATAAACTTTACTTTTGGGATAAACCAGGTGTTCTAGCAGATGTTGTGCCAGGTAAACAATCTTGCAAGCTGGGTGGCATCCTTGTATAAAAGTCCTCACCGGGGGATGAGGAGGGTAGGATAGAAGCAAGGAATAGGCATCATCCGTGGAGCCACATTGCTTGATCCACAGTCTTTAGAATGGAGGGTTGCTTTCCAAGCCCAGGGGTCGTTACCCTTTGCGGAGACCGTCCAGATATCTTGGTTAGACAGGTAATGGTTGTGGATCCACTAAATCCAGAATCGCTATGTGTCATAGGAGATTGAGGCGATGGATTTGAGGAAGAAGCAATTATTCCACTTGTGGATATCCTTAAGGCCCAGCCCTCCGTGCATTTTGGAGTTTGTGGTGGTGCTTCAAGCCGCCATAGGTGTGGAGCTGCTGTTAGCCTCACCTGACCAGAGGAAGGAGTGGAAGCACTTAATGATGTTCTTAATAACATTTTTTGGGATGGAGATGCATGAGGCCCAGAAGTCAACGATGCCAAAAAGAGTGCTTTGTATGAGAGAGAGAGAGAGAGAGGCAACCAACAAAAGAGAGGGATTTTTCGGCCCATGAGGTGATGGTTTTGCGGATGCTATCCACGAGGGGGTTGAAGTCTGTGGTATTAGGCTTTCTTGCTGTGATAGGGATGTCAAGATAGAGAAAAGGGAAAGAGCCAAGGTTAAAACCAGTGGTGTGTAAGATAGAATCAGCAAGAGGAGGAGTAACCCCTCCGAGGAATACGTCACATTTAGTAGGGTTGAGGTGTAGCCCCGAAGCTTATGAAAATAGCTCGACTTTACCAAGCATGAGAGAAATCGATTCAAGGTCTCCTTTACAGAATAACAGGGCATCATCAGCAAAAAAGAGATGGGAGAGGCGGAGAGAGGAACAAGATGGGTGGAAACAGAAACCTGGGGTAAGAGGAAACTGGTCGAGGAGGCGGGATAGCATGTCCATAACCATCACAAACAGGTAGGGGAATAATGGGTCTCTCTGGCGCAATCCTCTCTTACCTTTAAAGAATCCAGAGGGGGGGCCATTAATGTTGATCTAGTAGGAAGCGGAAGTGACACATTGCATAATCCAGTTACTAAACCTAGGGGGAAGTTTAGGAAGGATAGGGTGTCCTAGAGAAAGGTCTAGTCCACAGTGTCAAATGCTTTTCTAATGTCCATCTTCATCATGCAACGAGGGGATATGTGAGCCCTTTGGCAGTTCTTCATCAGACAGGAGCAGAGTTGGATGTTATCAGATATAAGGCACCCTTTGATAAATGCTCCTTGGTTCATGCTCACAAGGGAAGGGAGGGTGTCCTTCAGTCTATCAACAAGGATTTTGCTGATGATTTGTAAAGGGTGTTGCAGCAGGAGATGGGCCTATAGTCCCTAGGGGAGGAGGCGGCATCAGATTTGGGAATGAGGGAAATGAGGGTGGTGTTAATCTCACAGAGAAGTCTGCCACTGTGGAAGAAACCTTTAATGCCTTGGCAGATGTCCTCCCCAACAATATCCCAAGCCACTTTGAAAATTTTGGCTGTGAAGCCCTGGGCCAGGGGCTTTGTCGTCTTTAATGGAAAACAATGCTAGTTTAATGTCTTTAGACTCGATGGGCCGGGTTAAGGAAGCCCAAAGGGAGCGGTCAAGGGTTCTCGTGTTCTCTAGGTTGAAGTCCGCTAGGGAGTGGGGGAGGGACACATGCGTGCCAAGAGAACACTGGAAGTAGGAGACGAGGCACTCTTCAATATCGTTAGGGGCATTTAGGACCTCTTCGTGATTATTGGTGATTGAGGCTATGAAGTTCTTGTTCCTTCTAGCTTTAATGGCTCTATGGAAAAGGATGTGTTAGAATCTACATATTTGAGCCAGCAGGTTTTAATGAGTTGACAGAGAAATAGGAGCTCATGTTTGTCCCGCATAAGGAGCTTATGCCTCAAGGATTTTTCTTTGGAGATAAAGGTCGGGTTCCAGGGGTCAGAGTCTAATTTCAATTGGGTATCCATCAGGTCATCTCTAATAGCTTGGTCTTTAGCCTCAAGAGAACCATATTCCGTCATATGTAGGGAGGATAGGCTGGACTTGAGGAGCTTGAGTCTTCTGGTAATGGTGAAAAGGCGGCTACTTGGGAATGGTACATCCTAGGCATCACGAACAAGCGGGAGGAATGAGGGGTCTTTAGTACAAAGATTGAGGAATTTGAAACTCCTTTTGCAAGGCTTAGGGTGGCGGAGGGTGATACACATAGGACTGTGGTCCGATACAAGGGGAGGGAGGAAGGAGGCATAGCTGTTAGGGAAGGCCAAAATCGAATCAATGTTAACAAGGATCCGGTCTATTTTACCGTGGACACGGCTATGATCGGATTGGTTGTTCCACCAAGTGTAGAAACGCCCATAGTAGCGGAGGTCTTGTAGATCGGCCCTGGAAACACAATCCGCAAAGGCACGGTAGTCTCTAAGGGAGGGGGTACGGAAACTAAGCCTATCTTCTGCATATAGTATGTTATTAAAGTCTCTCGTAACTACCTAGGGGCCCAGCATGTTTCTGCTAATGCTGGTGATGTCCTCCCAGAGGTGGGATCTGAGCAATGGGTTGTTCCTACCTTAGACAACCGACAAAGAGAAGGAGGAGGAATCAAGAAAAGAGACTTTACAGGTAAGCATTTGGTCAGAGACTTGAACAGGAGAAAGAGTAATGATGGAGGGGTTATAAAGGATCCAGATGCGGCCATTGGGATGCGTGTTGTAGTTATAGACAAAGTTCTACGATGGGAAGAAGCGAGAGAGGAGCGAAAGGTGATTACTATGGGAGACATGAGTTTCAAGGAGGGCGAAAGCAAATAGGTTATTACTTAGCACAAATTTCAAGATCTCTCTTAGCTTGGGGTGATCGTTGCACCCCCTAACATTCCAAACTGCTAAATTCATGAGGGGGAAGGGGGAGGGGGCGGGAGCAGGGCCCTGTTCGAGGATGGCAAAGGAGTTAGCTAGAAGGGGGGAGGGTCAACCGAAGGACAAGCTAAGGTGGTCTCCATAGGGTCCTTGCCTTTTGAGTGGACTAGAAGCCAGGGGGCTGAGGAGTCGGGGGCAAGGAGAAGCTGTAGAGAGGGAGACATAGTCAGCTCAGGGAGGGAAGAGGATTTGACAATCGGGGGACGGGGTGGGTTGGAGAGGAGGGGGGTAGAAGCTGGAGGCTGGGCAGAGGAGGGCGCGGGGTTAAGAGGGGAGGGAGGAGGAGGAGGGGAGGGGGGGAGGGGGAGAGGGGGGGCATCAGAGCGTGGGAAGGGAGCCTTAACTGAAGGTTGCCGATTGGGGCGAGGGCCAGAGGAAGGGCATCGCGAAGCTGGATGACCAAGAAGGTTGCATGTGGAGCAAGAGATGGGCTCCCACTCATAGACCACTTTTTGGAAAAGAGAACCTCCAAGAGTCTGGATCTCGATCTCTCTGGTAAGGTCTAGGTTGAAGTCCACCTCACAAGGGATCTCACGTATGAGATTTTAGCCTTAGTAGCCGTGGAGTGACCAGTGTAGAGAGAAGTTCCAAGTTTAGAGCATATCCTAGCAAGGCTAGATTGGGACCAGAGGCTAATGGGGAGTTTGGGAGTTGGATCCACACCGGGATGTAATTAAGATCCCGAGATTAAAAGAGAGGTCTGGGGACCACTTTTTTAGGACAAAGGGAGAGGAGTGTAGGAGCCAAGGTCCCTTGTCAAGGACTAGCTGGAGGTCCTCATCCTTATCAAAGCGGAAGAGGAACCAACCTTCGTCATGGAGAAGGATCTGCGGGGTAGGAACGAAGCTCTACGCACGTTTCACGTATTCCTTAACAATATCAAAGCCATACTTTTTGTCCCAAATATGGCCCACTAGGGCGTTTTTCCAGTAATCGATTTCCGGGGCTATATCGTCTTCCTCAATGGTTACAAAGGGACTATCTAAATCAGCACTACCAGTCAGATCATTACGTAATGACATGCCAGAATTATTACTCTGCCTAGCTAGTAGCATGTCTAGGAAAGAAGCATTAGATTTAGGATTCGAGGACTTACCTGGGGGAAGGTCTTTGGGCGCTCTATTAGCAGTTGGTCGGGGAGTTCTTTTTGCTATTGCTATCCGTTCTCCAGCGGCACCAGAGGCCTTGGGTAGGGGCGGGAAGTTCTTGTCCACTACCGCTGCGGTGGAAAGGCCTGGCTGGTTGAGGTACTCCTGGAGGGCAACATCAATCGGTGGGCCGAGAGTTTAACTACTAGGTCGAGGGCAGTGGCAGAAAGGGGAAGCCCTCTAGAGACGGTTTGAACCGCCCCATTATTGTGGAAAATAACATTTGAATCCCTATTCACGGATAGTTCACTAGTGTCACTAGAGGAAGGGGACTCTGCTTCTCCACAGCTACGGACCACAGAGGCTGGATATGTTATACTTTTCATCAATTCTGCAATAAGAAAGCCATAATTTTACTGGATTATGTGGTTTGGTTTTAATTTTGGGAAAGCACAATGATATATGCTGGATTGGTTGATGCTTTTCTAATACGCTTCAGTCTTGGCATAATCAAGTGGAAAAAATTGTATGGAAAGCTAAGGATGATTTCATGAGTCTCGGTTGGAATTTCATAAGCCAATATCATTGTTTTCTTTTAGTGCCACAATTCTTTTTTTTTTCTATAGCGCAGGG
This sequence comes from Limonium bicolor, assembly GCA_023374045.1. Classification (NCBI taxonomy): domain Eukaryota; kingdom Viridiplantae; phylum Streptophyta; class Magnoliopsida; order Caryophyllales; family Plumbaginaceae; genus Limonium; species Limonium bicolor. The sequence continues at coordinate 256,262,957 of CM041777.1, read as the reverse complement.
CCGGTGAGCAAATTTGATGGTTTCAATATCTTTGCTTTGCAGTTGGATAAGTCCGATAGGGGGCTGGTTGGAACAAAGGAAGCAGCAGTAAAACAAGAAAATGGAAAAGAAAGTGTGTAGGTAGATGGAAAAGAGGAGTTTGATAGTCGTCAATTTGATTTTAATGTTGTTATTCTGTTGCAAAGTCTCCATGGGTTAGAATTAATTCTTTGACGATAATGATAATCTACATTATCCTATTGGTGGCTGCAAACAAAAAGGTGGAAAGGTCCTGAATTTGCGATCGGTAAATTCCCTTATGGTGCCGACTTCTACTACCACGGAACTGATCACAGGGACATATGTTGCATGTCGGCTTGGTATCAGTGATGTAGATTTAGACCACCACTTGGCTATCCCACATGATGCGTCCGTGGGGCAATGAAATGGGTTTACGACGGTAAAACCTTTTAGGTTTCCTTTGGTCTAGATTTACCGACAACTTATTTTGAAGTGGAGTTTCTATAGGAATGATTTATTAAATCAACCTCTTATGATCCTTAGTTAGTTTATGCCCGAGACTGAAAATGACTGGATGATTTTAAGGTGTTTGCTTTGCCGCTATCTTAACGAAGTATAGAAGACTTATAGGGCTAAACTACGGTGTTGAAGGTTAGCTATTACTAGGTCTACTCTTGCAACTTCTCAAGTGGAATATGTTGCACATGATAGCTGGTGGTTTTTGGTTTAATTTGTTATCTTTCTTTAGTTCTAGGCTTAGCTTTTTGGGGAGGATGATTATCTTTCAATGTACCTTGATCACCTTATCATCTTTCTTTTAATGAAATTGTAGTGCTTGTTTAAAAAAAGGCGCTATTAAAGTTCAAATTATTTGAATAATGGAAACAACCAAGCTACAGAGTTAGGCATTGGGTCGGGCCGACTTGGAACCGCCCGAGACCGAGCTTGGTCAAAGACCGGTTCAACACCATGACTAGGGGCCAGAACCGTTGAGACTAATTGTAAGAAATAGTAGGTCGGTCCGGTTTCATGCTCCAAAAGACCAGGATCACACCAGGCCGGATCAGTCCGGGACCACGTAAGTTGGGGCCGGTTTGGGACCGATTAGGGAATGACACGAGACCGGTTAAAAATTGATATTCTAAATAACTCATTTATTGCTTTTGACTCTTTCTTTTAGTTATAACTGACTATTTTTCTTAATATGCAAGTCCAATAAATTAATTAATTTTTTTTTCATAATATACAAGATTATAATGTGTGAAATATTTCCATTTATGTAATATTTTGGTAATATAATCGATTTACCAAAAGCTACACAAAAAATAACATATAAACTATTTTTTAAAATAAAAAAAAAGTTCAGAATCACCTCAGAATGGCTCGTGACTAGTTATGGTTCTTAAAAAACAGAGGACCGGGACCAAAATCGAGATCGATTAATAACAGTTCGAAACTACTCCCTTGTTCCAAAGATGGCGACCGATTAACCCTAGGACTAAGACCAGAATGGCCTGTCGTGTGGCCACCTCAGTTTAATGTAAAAAAATAGATTTATGTTTTATTATTATAAAGGTTTGTATAGTTTTTGTAAAATTTATTTTACTATATTTCAAAAGTTGTTTAGTAATATGGCATATATTATTATATACTGCAATTAGTTATATCATAACTGTTTAAAGTTGTTTAAATGACGGATCGATGTATATATAGAGAGAAGTTAGGGCATCCATAGAGGTATGGATTCCACTCAAAATTGTCAGTAAGAAATCCAAAAAGAGTCTACAGTGGTGTGTAATTCACCAACTTTTTCTTTCTTCGTTTCTTATTTAAAAATGGAAAATCATTTGATTGGTTTTATTACTGACACCATCAATTTAGTAATAAATATTTAATGTACTTGTTATTTTCTTTTATTTTCAACACGGGTAAAGTGAAAAAAAATAATGGGAGGAGAAATGAAAAAAAAATATTGGAAGGATTAAGAAGGTTAAAAACTCTCTTACCGTAAGGATTAACAAATGAATGAAGTTCCTTACCTATTAAAAAAAAATATTATGATGATGTGGTACCTAAGAATATCTTAAGAACCTCGTATCCATCGTGGACGCCATAATTTGAGATTCATCCGCAAATTACTTTCCTTGATTAAGTAAGATCAATGGGAGAGTGGAATATAACACGTCATTCAGAAAACAAAAAACACAAACGCGCATATAGACCTAATTTATATTGAATATTGAAAAACACACGCACGAGAAAGGAGGTAGCCATAATTTGAAAGTTGAAACTCTCTACAACAATGAATTCAAATTAAAAGAAAAGCAGACAAAAAAAATTTCCATGCAAAAAAAATTTCCAAGGCCGGTCTCAATCAAAATGTGAACGAGAGACGGATGCCGTTGATCCTCCACGTTTTAGCTTTACAGCAGCTGTTGCTTTCCCTTCCTTTTTCCCCACGTACACAGAGAGATGTATATTCTCATGGAAAATGTAAGTCTCCTTCTGGAATGGTAATAAATGTATTTGCCTTTTAAGGGACGTCGTTCTCGTTCATGAAATTTAATTATGTGTCTGCGACTCAGCAGTTTGTTTCTTAGAAACCATCTTCTTGTGACAAATGGGTGTGGAAGACAGAAGTTGCTGCCGTCGGGGATGAGGTGTGCATGTGGACCAGACCTTGGTCAAATTAGAAACCATCTTCTTGTGACAAATGGGCCAAAAACATCTTTAATTGTGAGGATATATAGGTTTTTAGCTTATTATTAACAGTCATATTTTTGTCAAACTTAATTACGACGATTTTTGACCATGATCAAGATATTATAGAGAATGACAGAGATGCATATGAGAAGCTAATTAAATAAATGATCGTATATACGGGCAGCATAATTAACCAAAGGCAAGATTGAAAGCTAAATTTATTTGAAAAAGGTCGACTTTTTATAACAGTGATAGCGAAAACCCTCCATTAAGAGCACCCCTCCCGATCCGTAGGTGTTTTATTCAACATTTTCCACCTAGAAAAGACTCGTATGGCAAGATGACTCTTTTAGCACTTCATGGAAATCACTTTTAATATGGCATCTTGTACAACGTTTCTCATGAGAGCTTTATTTATGGGTCCTACAATTTTTATTTGGATTTTCAGCACTTTTCCTCTTATGTTCTTTTCTTTTATATGTCATATTAGGAACCTGTATACTATTAATTAGTGTCGATCTAGAATTTTAAATCGGTGGGACAATTTTTATCAAATAAAAATCTGATAAATTCAAATTTTAAAACAACATTTAATATTTAAATTATAATTGTTCTGAGTCCTTATTATTTAAAATAATACATAATAGTTCAGGTTAAGGTTCTAAATGAACCTTTCTCACAATACGGTAGTTGTGAGTTTTGAACCCACGACCTTTGGTCAAGGATACCACTCCACTATCGACCAAGCCACAGGGGCTTGACAGCTGTGTGCCCTTGTCTCTTACCGTTGTGGTGGTTTTTTGGATAATCAATGTACTCTCTGTGGTGGGTTGAGTCTCTTGTTCATGTTTTTCTTAATAGTCCATGTGTGGATGAACTTTAGGAACAAGCTGGGCTATATGTCCCTTCTGGCTTTGGTAGTGACAGTGCTCTCTATGATTGGTTTATGGATTATTGTTTGCATAATATATATGGCTAATTATCTCAGCAACTTGTTTAGTATTTTGTGGAACATCTAGTTTGCTAGGTGCCAGTTTCAATATAACATAGTGAAGCGAGAAGTTTATTGTGGGGATGGGAACAAGCCCAGTCCTTCCTTGATGTGGCCTGTGTGGAGTAGAAGAGTTTAAAGTCCCGTTTTGTTGATGAACTTCAAAGACAAGTGGATGTTGATGTGGTTAATGTTTTTGGGACACTGGTGGAACGCGAGCTTTTAATTACGGTCCAAAACCGTGTTACATTACGGTTCTGGACCGTAATCTACGCGGGCGTCAATAAAGATGGCGACGTCTTTAATTACGGTTGTAAACCGTAATTAATGGCCCTTTTCCGGCCCGCGTGTCATTGACTTTACATTACGGTTATTTGTAAAACCGTGATCTAAAGTCCTTTGGCGCGCGCGAACCAAAGGACTTTAGATCACGGTTTTACAAATAACCGTAATGTAAAGTCGACACTTTAGATTACGGTTCTAACAATAACCGTAATCTAAAGTGTTTTGGCGCGCGCGCCCAAAGGACTTTAGATTACGGTTATTGTTAGAACCGTAATCTAAAGTGTAATTTTTTTTTTATTATTTTATTTTTTTTTACAAATCTACACAATTGCAACAGAGACAGAATTGTAACAGATAAGCAACAGAGGGCAGAAACTGCACAATTGAACCACCTGAATCAAATACCAACAACACAAATTCATTCTAATAAAGCACCAGATCGAAAATCTGTAACATATTCAATCTGTTACACAATTGCAACAGAGATAACATCTAATAAAGCACCAGATCGAAAATCTGTAACATATTCAATCTGTTACACAATTGCAACAGAGATAACAATTGCAAATTCATTTCTGCGCACAATTGCAACAGAAATATTCAATACAACAGCTAGAATCTGTTACAGCAGCTAGCATAATTCATTACAAACAGAATCAGAGCAACTAACAAAAATATAATCTGTTACACAATATAATCTGTTGCAGCAGCAACTAACAGAATCAGAGCAGCAACTAAAAAAAAATATATGTTACAGCAGCGCTAGCTAGTCTACCACTCCATTCTCATAAACATGGCTGCCATGCTCTCTCTGACATGCAACAAGTCGGCAGGAGCATAAGTCTTGAATCTGGCATAATGCTCTTTAATCTGCAACAAGAAAAGGAATGGAACACATAATGAGATTAAGATAAAGACACAAAAAATCTGCGGAAAGAATTAAATACAAGACAGCGTTCGTATTACCTTGTCAATATCATTCTTAAAACTTGGGAAGTACCCGCAGAACTCGTACATATACCGCATCACGTAGTACCCGCAACTCTTAGAATCCTTTTGGGTAGGGCACTAAATCACCAAAATTCACAAATGTAAAACAATTGTACAAAGATAATAGCAGCACGAATGAAATACATGAATTACCAACCTTGATGTAATTGACGGTCAAATCACCAAACTCTCCCTGAGGGGTTTTTTTGTAACAACTGTTACATATATTAACAAAAGCGTTTAGCAAATGAACAAGTACATTAATTTTGGTTCAAAAACTTACAAACAATTAAATAGTAATAAAAACCTACTCTTTATTAAGTCTTCAGTGTTGAATTCTGTCCACTGCCCTAGTGGATCTAGAACGAGCAGAGTAGCGGTGGCAGCGCAGAATATAAACAAAGCCCAGTGGTGGCTACAATGTCAAATACAAAATAGAGAAATGAAGGTTAAAAAGTTAGCTAATTAGTATGTAATTTTATTTAGAACTCACGTTTGGTGATACGGCATTAGAATGAATAATTTATTCTGTTGATCAACAACATTGAAGCAATGAATCATGTATTCACAAACCTCCCCGGGTCCCTAGTGACTGAGTCGTACGATAAACGCTCCGGGCACACCGCAGTAATGGAGGTCATGTCCTTCTCAGCACATCTCTCAAGCAGACATCTATTATATCACGTACTATAAAAAGTTAGCCAATGCAACTTCATAGATACTTATTCTATATGTTTTACAGTATGAGGAAAGAACACTTACTTTAGATAAGCTTGAATAATGTTAATGTTCAGATAATCTCCACACATCATCTCTCTGATGTCCTCAAAGTTGATTGCCGTCATCATATCTTCTTCGTAGTGAAACATCGACTTTGGAAGCGTCATCATGAAGTTGTTAGTTTGAGATGACTTCACCATGATCTTGTCGTAAAGATTCATCTGCTTGGCCCCCAAAACTTAACAAGTTTTTGTGGTAGTGCGAGCTTATTTTTAGGTGCCTCAGAAGTCCTGGTGCGACCCCGGACGGCGCTGGATTCTTACCTTTCGCACCCCGACTCCTGGATTCTTACCCTTCACACACAAACAGTAAAGCATAAATGTAAAGATAATTACTAATTGATTATTATAGTAACATTAAACATTTATCTAGAACATACCCTTCTGGCAGGATTCGTCGGCGCGCTGATCTCTTCTTCTCTGGGCCGGGATACGCGGCGAGGAACCTCAGGGATCTCAGGATTCGCCGGCGCGCTGGTCTCTTCTAGTCTGGGCCGGGGTACGCGGCGAGCTCAGGGATCTATAATAGATTAGATTAGACACTTAATGCTAAATAATGCATTTTATTAGATACTAAATGGTTGTCAAACAGTCTTACCTCATCGGTGACAACAATATAACATGCTGGCCAGGGCAATATGTCTCCCTTCGCTTCGATCAGCGTGCATTTGTTGTCAATCGCCATCGGAAGGTATGCATGCTCAATCCATCAACTATCAGGTCCAAGGTCACACGCGCGTAGAATGGGGGTAGACGTACGAAACTGATGAGCGTGAGTGGACCTGATGGCAACACCGTCCCGTAGGCCGCATCTACAGGGTGCCCGTCTAATGGTATTTGGAGACGACATTTTTTTTGCTCCTTTAATAAACAGAGATATACGTGAAATAAATAAGTGAGTCCAATCTAATACTATTTAAATAACTTTATTTAGAAGAAAAATAGTTAAACAAAGTTAACCTGGATGTTGGCAAACGGGTACGGGTCAGCGGCCGGAGCACAACTAGACGAGGAAGACATTCGAGGAGGATCTAGCTGCTGCTGCTGAGTAGTCGCATGTGCAATCGCATTCAACGCTTCCTGCAGCCTCTCCTCGATAGCCCGGCGCTCAGCAGCATGTTTCTCGTCATTAGCTTGGCGCTCAGCAGCGAACTTACGCTCTACCATCGCCTCGACTTCAGCAGCACTCATCTGACCCTTCCTAGCAGATGGCGGGAATACGTTCTTCTGACGTACTTCTCCCCCAAATCCTCTAACACGCCCCGGGTGATCCTTCTTCCCAAGCATTTGATTCAGCGCGTCGTCTTGAGAAGGAGGAGCGTGTAAGTCCACTTCTCCTCTCTGTGCCGCATCGTACTGTCCAATTTTCAAAGAAGTTAATGACAAGATTTAAGATCAACAAACACTTGAGTATATAAGTAAATTATTCAACAGCTACTTTCAAATACTTACAATTTGGTTTGCCAGTTGTTCCATCGCAGCATTAGGAAATATCCTCTGACCTTCGCTGGTCGTTTTCTGGCGTCCCAGTATGTACATCTGCACCCTCCTCGCCTCAGAGACATCCTCGATCGGGCATTCACTTCCATCCTCGTTCCTCCGTGTCAGCAAACCAGCTTCTTTCCATCCCTCGAGGCTGCCCACATATCCCCTTCGTCCCATGGTGTGGGGGTAGAGATTAGCTTCACGGTTTTGTCGTGCTTGTTCTTGTACTTGCTGTTAAGAAAGTACAACAGGAAATTAATTAGAAAATCAGGGATAAAGCATTATGAGCATTAATTAAGAAAAGAGTACACACAAACATACCCTGAACTCGGGGGTGGCGTGCCGCTCAACGAACTCCTTCCACTCCTCTTCAGTTATCATGCCATTGTATACAACATACGGCGGAGGCTCACGTGGGGGCACCCTGTTGATCCAATGCTCAACCAAGTAGTGGCGGAATGATTTAGCTTTGCCGGCCACCAAAGAAAGAACGGTCTTCTTCACTTCTTCTGGGATCTTGTACCGTTCTTGCACCTTCTTCCAGATGGTCTCCTTTACTTTTTCCGGGACTTGTTTCCATGTGTGGTTGATGCAGCAATGTGATCTGGCCAGAGTCCCTAGCATACTAGCGAACTCTGACCTGCTGCCCCCACCATACCTCCCATACTGGTCCCACAGAAGACTAATCTGATCCGGTTTCTGCAGTTTCAACCCACGGGTCGGACCTCTACCTCTGGGTCTCTGAGTAGCACTCGTAGAAGGTGCACTCATGGAAGGGCCAACAGCAGCAGCGGCAGATGTAGATGGGACCGGTACCATTTGCTGCTCATTTTCCTCCTCCTCACGACAAAATAAATCGAACTCTTCATCAGCCATGTCCTGATCAGCCATGCCTGCAAGGATTGAAATACAATTTGAATTAAATTAAGCATTTCATAATGGTCATAAACAAGCAATAAATAAAAGAGTGTTAATTTCATATAAATTTTTATAGTAATAACTTACATACACCATTATCTCTCAACCCACATTCCCTCGTTATGGTCTGATCGTATATACTCACGATGACCTGTGACCTCAGCCTCTTCCAATGAAATAGGAACAGTTGGAGGTTCATCTTCTGCATCATACTCATCCTCATCAACCACACCATCCACACCAACTATTCCTCTTCTCCCTTTAAGCACAACAGACCATCTAGGATTACAGGGATCAGTTACATAAAATATCTGCTTAACCTTCGTCCCAACAACGAATGGCTCAACCGTGGGAGTAGCTCTAGACAGATCAACCAGTTTCATACCATGCTCCTCCTCACGGTAGCCATGATTGTTGTTAACCCAGTTACAGCGGAAAACACACATTTCGTAGCTGTTGTAGTCCAATACCCAGATGTCTTGTATAACACCGAAATATGATTGTTGTACCGAGACAGGACTATGACCCACGACACCGATGTCATATAAGTTTTGATAAGCTTCAAGCTCTACACCACTGTTTTGATTCGTTGACTTCTGATCCTGACGTTCTGTGAAAAAGGTGAATCCGTTGACATCGTACCCCTCATAAGAAATTACATCCAGATTTGGTCCAAATGCAACTACTTTAATCAGTTCAGGCACATTCGTGGACTGATCGGACAACACTCTCTCTTTGAACCATCGGACAAATGTCCTATTCTGCTCATTTTGTAGTCTAACGTCACTCATGTTTGGATATTGTGCTCTTAAAACACACAAGTGTTCATCAAAGTATGGTTCAACATCTTCAAGATGACTTAGCACAACTAAATGAGCTTTGTTAAGAGTGTCTATGTCAATTCTTTTCAGTTTCCTTCCAACCGTGCCAACACCCTTCAATCTGCCCTCGTGTCTAGAACGTGGAAGTCCAATGGTATCGACACCTTCTAGGTAATTGGTGCAGAAGTCTACAACTTCCTCTGTGATAGTGCCCTCTATAATACTACCCTCTGGGTGACGACGGTTCTTCATTTTCTTCTTCAGGACACCCATGTACCTTTCGAACGGATACATGTAGCGAAGGTACAAAGGACCACACATCAGAATCTCTCTTACAAGATGCACGAGGAGATGTATCATTATGTCGAAGAACGATGGAGGAAAATACATCTCCAGCTGGCACATTGTCACAATAAGATCCTTTTGTAATTTAGACAGAGTGTCCACATCAAGAACCTTAGACGAAATGGATTTGAGGAAGACACTGACGTTTGTGATTGTGTGTCTGACAGCATCCGGCAAGATCCCACGTAGTGCAATTGGCAAAAATTCTTGAAGTAGGACATGATAATCGTGAGATTTCATTCCTACTAATTTGAAATCTGTCATGGACACTAGGTTTCTTATGTTTGAGGAGTAACCTGATGGCACCTTGATGTTGTAAAGGGTACTGCATAGACTATGTTTCTCTTCTTTAGACAGAGTGTGACAGGCAGGAGGCAAGAATGTGCGTTTTCCACGTTCTTGCGGGCCAAGCTCTGTGCGTATGCCCAACTCAATTAAATCTTTTCTTCCTTTCAAATGATCCTTTGTCTTTCCTTTTATGTTCAAAAGAGTGCTAGTGACACTTTCACCCACGTTCTTCTCGACATGCATCCCATCGATACAATGTCTAATCTTTTCTTCGTTACCAAACTCAGGAAATTTTACGTCTATGTTTCTCCACTGTGGTGCATCAGCGGGATGTCTTAATCTGCCATCCTTTTTCCTGTGAACTGAATGCCACCGAAGATTCTCTGCGTCTTTCTCAATGGAGAACAAACGTCTGAACCTTGGAATGATGGGCAGGTACCACAGTACCTTAGCTGGTGAACCTTTCTTACTACCGCTGATGTGAGTTTGTTGTTTCTTATACCGTGACGCTCCACATGCTGAACAGCTTTCAGCAAATTCATCCGATTTCCAAAACAGCATGCAACCATTTGGACAAGCATGAATTTTCTGGTACCCCATACCCATTGGGCACATCATTTTTTTGGCTGAGTACGTAGTCGTTGGTAAAACATTGTCCACCGGAAGAACGTATTTCAATAGTTCCAGGAGGTCAGTGAAACTTACGTCGCTCCAGCCATGTTTCGCTTTCAAGTTGAATAGCTTGAGGACGACACTCAACTTGCTTAACTTTGTAGGGTCACACCCGGGACAACGGTGTTTGGATGAATCCAACAAATTTTCATGCTTGTCTGGCGTGTTAGAGTAATGTCGTTCCACATCTTCGAGCATAGTCTCAATGTCATCATCCCAGAAATCTGGCTCAACGTTCCCTGTAACGTCTTCTGGTCCCAGCAACTGTATCATCTCCAAGTTCTGTTTCTGTGTTTGCCTGACCATTATCCCCTTCGTCAGGCTTAATAACATCGAACGCACTCTGACCATGCCATCGGATTATGTCTTGGAAATCTTTTGTAAAACCGCGGCGGATCAGATGTTCCTTAATTGTTTCAATGCCGCGATATCTCAGATTGTTTTGGCATTCGATACACGGACAAAATATGTATCCCTTGTCTGTAGGTTTCAGATTATTCACCAACACCGTGCATAACTTATCAACTCCTTCTAAAAACTTGTCGTCCAAATTTCCGCTGTAAATCCACGAACGTTCCATCTCCTTCTAGCTATTTATATGAAGGCAGCCATTTCATACCGTCACCCGTGGCAGAGTCTTTACACTTTTGTATCTTATCAACCTAAATCCATCCATGAGTATTAAATCCCACCGGTGAACGTGTTTTTAATATGTAATTTATTGAAAATTTCGGCAGCATCTCCCTACAGCTCTTCAAATGCACGATATTATGATATTAATCAATAATATATGCATTCGAAGAACAATAAAGAGATACTGCTGAAATAATCAATAACGTACAATTAAAAACACATTCACACCCTAGGTGTGAGATTTAACAATCATGGACAGTCCCGACAGGGACTGCCGAAGATATACCTCTATTAGGTATATCTTGGGCGGATAACTATGTTGGTAGTTTGTCAAATATTATATGTATATATGTAAATCTTACCTCTGGTAGACGATTAGCCGATGCTAAGACGGTTGAGGTCGGAAGCCAAAATAAAGTCGTAGTCCTGATGCATAAATGAAAAACGACAACATTAGAATTCATCAAAAAATCAAGGTTAAATGCTAGCTAAACCGCGGAAAAAAATCGACAGCATCTCCCCTATATTTCTAACGTCTCCAATCAGTTTTATCAAAGTCAAATTTGCACGCACCATCTAGAACTAGTAACATACATAAACTTATCTTCTTCTACTATAAATGAAGTTTATTTATGACCTTCTCTGCAGTACTTCAGATTGAAGGACTGAAACTAGTCATTCTAGAACCATTAAAATACCGAAACTCATCTTATTCTTTCTGGTGGTTATAACAATAGCATTGTTGATTCCTGTCACAGATTGTGAATCAAACAGAGAGCATCTGGCATAGCAGATTGAGCAGTTGAAAATGAGCTATTTTCAGGAATCGGTAATATACTTGAACTTACTTTCTTTCCTGTGGCAGTTTTAAGTAGTAGCATTTTTAAAACTACACTATTATTATTAATTGTAATACTAAATGCTAAGAAAAATAAATACAGCAGTTTACAGTTTTGCTTTGCAAAATTACCGTTACTAAGCACCGAAGTGGGCAAGTAGTGTAGAAATCAGCCACGAAACTAGGTTGCAATTAACTGTGAATCTGGGCACAAATATTGAACAAAGTTAGAACTTGCAATCGAAATGCATGTATATGAACAAAGTTAGAAAAAAACGACAATCAATCGATCGCATACCCAATACGCGATAGAGAGGTCGACGGTGAGACCAGTGGTGATGGGTGGTGACCGGCGGCGATGGGAGTGACAAAGGTGGTGGGAGCGATGGTGGCGATGGCCGTTAGCAAGGTGACGGGAGAGAGGAGGCGATTTCAGTGAGGAAGATAGCGCGAAAGAGAAGAAGAGTTACTGTAAGTACAGTGTGCAGAGTAAACGGGCAAATGTTGTAGTTAAAAGGACTTTAGATTACGGTTTACATGAAAACCATAATGTAAAGTCACACTTTACATGACGGTTCCTAAAGAACCGTAATCTAAAGTGTAACGAAATTAATAAAATAGCGCGAAAATATTTGGCCTATGCTGGGTTTCGAACTCAAGATCGATGGTGTTGACTCATGTACCCACGGCCATTGAGCCATGAGTCTTATTCGATCAAACAAATGTAACACATTAATAAAAAGTTATTTTTAATCTAAAATAAGCTGGTAAGACGACGTCGTTCACTGTAATTTAGATTACGCGCGGCGTCGAAAAAATCAAATAATGCGGGAAATATTTGGCGTCAGGTCAAGACGACGTCGTTGACCATCAGTGGGCGGGGACTTTAGATGACGGTTATTAGTAAAACCGTAATCTAAAGTCCGTTGACCGTAAAGCGCGCGTCAACATGGGACTTTAGATTACGGTTTCACAAATAACCGTCATCTAAAGTCCGTCCTAAAAAAGGCGCGCCTACCTCCGATCGATTATTGCTTACGGTTAATTTAATAAACGTCATTAATTAACTCCGGCCTTCACATTAATTACGGTTTCTGTTAAAGCCGTGATTAAACCACCGTCATTAAAGGCTTCCGTTCCACCAGTGGGACACTGGTGCCATCCAGGGTGTTGACGGTTACGGACTTGGAGTTTTATATATGTGCCTTGAGTTCAAGGAGAGTAATGGTGGATGGGCTTTCGCCCTCGTCCAAGCCATGTGCTCCAAGTGTCGCAGAGGCGAAGACAATGTATTTTGGTATCAAGGTACCTAAGGGCATCCACAATGGTGTAGATTCCACCCATAATGTTAAAAGAGAAAAAAGAAAATGGTGAGGTGGAGGAGAGAGGATGTGAGAGGGGTTCTTAACTAAGACACTCCCTTTTTAGATAACCTAGGTAAGCAAGAGAGAGATTGTGAGAGGAGATAATAAAATAATATTTGTTGATGGGTGGAATCCACTTTTGTTATTGTGGATGCCCTAAGCAGGCATGTTAGCGGAAGATTAGGGTATGGTTCGGTAAGTAGATTAACTCTGTTTTCCTATAAAAAGTAGTTTTATTTTTTCAAAAGCAGTAAAGTTAGTAACAGTAATGAAGAGTAGTAACATGAGGATGAAATGCTCAAAACGAACTTTGTCATAAATATTGGTTTTGCTGCTTTTGGCCGTTAAGTTGATTTTGAAATTTTCTGACCCAGTTAAAAATACAAGTTTACCATTTGTCCTTTTCCAAAATTTACAAATATATTATCCTCAACAAGTAAATCGACATTGACGGTATTTTGCAAATTTGACTGGTGACAAGGAACACACTTGAGACCGGATCTTACTTACGTGGTTATCTAAGATCTGTTTCACGTTACATTCTGTTCATGGTAAAATCCAAAAAAAATAAACAATATGCTCCTACAGTAATTTTGCCCTGTATCACTCAGCAAAAAAACAACCAAATTGAGCCGACCTGAAATGGTGGTACCTCCGCCAAACCAAGTACGCACTACGCAACAGCTATAGGCGATCGAGAACTGAAATTTGTTCTTCATTCTCTAAACACGGTAATTTGCTACTGAGTGGTGAACACAGTTCTCTATTCTCTGCGTACTATAATTTTGCAACCAAACTGATGAAAAGGAAGGGAAGGATGAGTGGAAGGTGATAAGGATATTTTGGGAATATTATCAGATAAAGCTAGTTTTTAAATAGCTACCGAACAATCAATTGATAAAACTAGTTTTTTTTTTTCAAAAAAATAAAGACAACTTCATCTGGACATTTAAAAATAATATAGTTACGGAACGGCACCTAGATTGTTATCAGATTGCCTGTCAAATGTCGCTTTTGTAAATGATGGTGTTTTTGTAGCTCATGATGTAAGAGTACTTGTCTTAGAAAGTTGGCGGCTTCTTTTGGTTATTTTTCTTGTATGGGCACAACTAGGAAGGATATATGTGAAGGCCTATATGCTTGCCAACATGGCCAGAGGTGGTAAGGATGAGGTAATCTGGCATACTAATATCTCTGATGTAATCGTTAATCAATGCAAATAATTGATGGTGGTGTTTGTTTCGAAAAAAAAAATGTAGTCCGTACAATTTGAGTTCATAATTCATTTGGTTGTGAAATGTCGCATCATCACAACTTTATATAAAACATATATATAGGGTTTTTAATCTATAGTGTCTCCTTTGTTATAATTAAAATCCATATAATTAGTTATGGTAGTGTAATTTTTAAATGATGCTGAATTTAAAATTTTGATACCTAGCGTTGTAGCAAAAGATTAATATACGAACTATCTAATTTCATCAATGGGAAAAAATGGGTTTGATAGGGTGCTCATTCTGCTAAACGGTTGTATTTCTACAGAAGGAGGCCGCGGGCAGTCCGTGCTCAATATGGTACGGACCTTGTCTATCTGGCAATTCAGTTAGAAGTTGACTAGATTTTTTTGTTGATTGGGTTTTTTTTATTATATTAACTTTAATTGGTTGTAGTTTTGAAATATAAGTCCAAAATGAAAAAAAATATATCATTGTTCATCTAAATTCAAGCTCTTCAAAACAAGACTAGACATGGATAGGTTTTGACAAATTTAAAATTTTATATTATTTACATGTATATATCCATATATCAATGAGACTTATGATTCATAATATCATTTTAGTGTATCATAATATCACTTTAATGAATCATAATATCAAAATTAATGAATCATATCTTTATTTTAGTGTACCATCACACACATATAAAAAAATTTTTACAATAATATAAACAAAATAATATTTGGTATGTATGAAAAATATGTGATTCATCATATAAAGTTTAAAATACACCATACAACAATAATAATACACTATAAAACAATAATGATTTTTATCGGTTCCGAAGTTTGTTATCTAATTCATCACTTATTAGTTAATGAATCATAATATCAATTTTAATGAATCATAATATTAAAATTAGTGAATCATATCTTCATTTTAGTGTATTATCGTAAACATATAAACATAAAAATTTCAAATAAAATACAATACAAAACAATATTTTGTATGTATGAAAAATAAAAATTCATCATATAAGGTTTAAAATACACCATAACTAATAATACACTACAAAATAATAATGATTTTTTATCGGTTCCGAAGTTTGTAATCTAATTCACCACTTATTACTTAATGAATCATAATATCAATTTTAATGAATTATAATACAAAATTAATGAATCATATTATCATTTTAGTGTATCATCGTATACATGTAAAAAAATTAAATTGTCAAAACATATCCATGACTGGTCTTGTTTTGAAGAGCTCGAATTTAGATAACAATGATATAATTTTTTTTTATTTTTGACTTATATTTTAAAAGTTACAACCAATTGAAATTAATATAATAAAAGACAGCCCAGTCAACAAAACAGTCCAATCAACTGCTGACTGGACATACCAAATAGCAGAATTGCACCATGATGGGGCGTGGACAACCCACACAGTAGAATTTGCGGTATTTCTTTATTCAAGTCGTGAAAGGGAAGTCGCCGAGTGGAGATGTGAATAATTGAGATGTAAATTTAATTGGTTATAACAGACATTGATTTTTTTATTGCTATAATTGTTTTTCTATTTTAATATTCTTTATCTGAATTTTATTCGGTTTTTTTTCAGTTATAAATAGAATATTTTATTAAGCAAATAAGTGAAATTTTTTTAAAATTAAATTTAAATATTAAAATGAATGAAAAACCGTAATTTTCTTTTAAAAATTTTGATTAAACTAAATTCGTAACTAATTCAGTTTTCAGTTATTAGGTGGAAAAAAAATTCAATTTTCAGTTAATTCGATTTTCGATGAATTCGGTTATTAAATTGAATTCTATTAATTCGGTTATAACCGAAATAACTGAAAATTTATGCAACTCTAATTGTAACATAATCAGGAAGTTGTTTAGTAAGGAAAGATGTATCCTCGTAGAGCAGCTGGGGCTAGAGCAGCAATCTTATTACTTCTGGATAACTGAAAGAGAGAATAAGACTGAATATTTGACTTAGCTTGCGAAAGATCTCATCTGAGAAAGAAAATACAAAGAGGGTTAGAATACAGTTTCTAATCGATTTTTTTCCCGAAATTCGATTTCGGCTAGCCAAATTAATTGAATATACACTTTAAGGTAAAGTAAAACCCATAACAGGAATGATCGGAACGATTTAGACCGAAACCAACTTTTAAATAGTATTTTCTCCGTTTTTTATTTATAAGTTGTTTTAGAAGTTTTTTTTTTATATATGTAGCGTTGTAAAGACAACTTAAGTAATAATTTACACCAAAGGCATAACCTAACAGTCCAGCGCGAAAACAAAAATACAACAAAATAAGTAAGTAAGAGGCAGAGATTGTAATCTCTTGGAATAATAAAAGACAACAACTAGAGAAGTAGGTTAAAACTGCAATTTTGTTCTAAAAATGAAGTCCTTGTTGACGGCTATAATTCAGGCTAGATGATAATCTCTGCGAATTTGAAGCCAATGAAGCCACTACGATTACACTTGTGCAACTCAGCACGTCTGATCCATGAAAGGATTGTGGCGTAGTCCATCTCGAATGCCCTCAGGATAGTTTAACTGTACTTCTTTTTATTTCCGAGTCCTTAGAGCTAAAAATAAAAACTCATCACTCGTTTGATCCTTGGAAACGCTCCTAATTCAACGAGCATGATGCTTATTGCTGCCCGCCACTTTGGCTTTCTTGAGCCTCAGATGTCATGGATCCTTAATATTCCACTCAAACTTCTGTTTACTCTTATTCGAGACATGGTCACTAGTTGAGGGAGTGGGTAGTTTTGTTTGGATAACTGTTGGAAAAATATGTGACTACTTCTACAACTTAGGCAGTGTACCTATCGTTTTGCGGAATAGTGGATTTGTGGGTTGTCGTTGTAATACCCCCATCCCACATCGAGATATGAGTAGTATTGTGAGTTCCTTATATGTAAACACATAGGTTGACTACAACAACAGGCCTTCCACTTTTAAGCCCAAGTTAGGATTGAGGGCCTAAAGTGGCTAGTTTTCAAGCCTGGATGGTTTGAGAGCTAGGTTGTTGGACAGTTACCCATATGGGGTGTTACAAATGGTATCAGAGCGGACTGGGACCGTGTCGGGATGGGCAACCCGACACCTACCGAGGAGGTCCATGGGACTTGGATATTAGGCTTGCGACGAGGACGTCGCGTTCTTTGAGTGGGGGGAGTATGTAATACCCCATCCCACATTGGGATATGAGTAGTATTGTGAGTTCCTTATATGTAAACACATGGGTTGACTACAACAACAGGCCTTCCACTTTAAGCCCAAGTTAGGATTGAGGGCCTAAAGTGGCTAGTTTTCAAGCCTGGATGGTTAAGAGCTAGGTTGTTGGACAGTTACCCATATGGGGTGTTACAGTCGTACTCTTGGGGACCTCGCTGTGGTAAATTGATTGAGACTTCTAGTAAACATGTTTTATCATTTTTTGGAAGAGTATGATTAAAAGCTAACTCATAAGACAATAATAAAAACAATTAATCAAAACATAAAAGAAATAGAAATTGTAAATCTTTTTGTTTTTAAAGAAGCATCTTGGGTTGTTCTGCTCACCTATTTATCCAATTATGTCAATTAAACTTTCACCACTTTAGCAATAAACTCAGGAATCTTAATTAGTTCATTGACGGTCCTTGTACAACAAACCCTAACTAGCAGAAATAACAAGCCGCAAAAACATGCCCAAGTCAATTCAACCATCGCATATATTAACAATTCCTATTGGAGACAGATTAACCTATAGGCGAGACACGCTTCTAGTCGTTAACCCGTTTTGACTTCCTAGTCTAGAACCTTGTCTCAGGCAACGCATTTTAACAAGAGAGCTACAAATATCATTTTAATAATTGTACAAGAAGATTAAAGCGCATTAAGGACAAGAGTCAAAATACTGCTTAGATAAATTTATAGTGGAAAGTTTACATAACACAATTATATAAAATAGGCTCGCTTCCAAACCCGGGAGGCTAAGTTTATTACTCGGACATTAACAAGGATGAAAATGAAAAAAATAAAGATAGAAATAGCCATTATTTTGGAGACTGCCGGAGGAGACGGGACTGCGACTCGCTCCTGCTCCAGCTGCTTTTCTTCTCTTCTTTTTATCCTGGTTCTACTGAGTGGTGAAATGAAGAATGAAAATAAAATGGAGAAGTGGGGGATAAGAGATGGAATGGGTGTAGGTGTGGTTTGTATCGTGGTGTTCGATTCTGTTGTGAAGGATGGATCTTCTTCTGATGAAGAAGCAGTGGGTTTATATAGAAGAAAGGGAGGAGAGGAAGAAGACAGGGCTGGAACACGCGTGAGGAATTTAAGGAGTGCCGGCGCCTGATATTGCTGATGGGGTAGGTAGATAGATGTGTTGCAGGCGCCGCAAGAAAATGGGGAAGACGGCCGGCGATGTCGATTTTCTGGATCTGGGTTGCATTTACACGCGTCCTTGTTCTTGTCCGGCATTATCCACGGACAGCATGGCTTTTATTTTCTGTCCGGCCTTTTTTACACGGACAGGCCACGGACATTTCTTTCTTTTCCGGCCTAATTTCACGGACAGGTCTATCCCTTGTCCTCCCTATTTGGCCGGAAATCTCTGTTTTATCCTTGCTTGTGTCTGCCTTTTTTCCACGGACAGGTCTTCAATTTTGACGCGTCCGAACCAATGTCCGGACCAGCCTGGTTCGGACGTTTCGATCTTATGCGGAGGAAGAAGAAACTTCTCGTCACACGTCCTTGTTTTGTGTCTGCCTTTTTTGGGCGGAATGCCAGGACGTCACTCTGGACGTGTCCGAACCAGTGTCCGGACCAGATGGTTCGGACGAAAATTGGTTTGCTTCTAAAATATTCGTTTCAGCTCCGATTTAAGATCTGTTTGTGCCTATGCGTTCGTCTCTCGTTTTCTACTTGCTCCTAGCTTGGTTTTCCTCATGTTATCCAATAAATTTGTGAGATAACCATAATATAAAACATAAACTAGAGGAAAACTAACCAAAGGGGAGAAATGAGCAAGAAAAGTGCTAATAATATATGAAATACACCCATAAAACATGCTCATTTCTACTTCACCCCACACTTATCTTTTGCTTATCCTCAAGAAAACTTTTTGACATAATGTTTAAACAAGTTAAACAGACAATAATCAAGTAAGGAGAGCACAGAAGAGGTAATGCCGATTTTTCAGATTTTAAAAGGGTACTAATAACATTAAATTTCTTAAATATATATCTCCGTTATGAGAATAACCCTGAAGTCTACAAAAGAAAGAGAAGCAGTACCATGAGAATTCTGTTTAACCTGAGCCATCCACCATTCTTTCACATTTCCTTGAACGACAAGGGGCATGAAGTAAAATCTTATTCCATATACCTTTCAATGCCACATACTCATGATCCATAATGAAGAAGTTTTATCAATTTGGTGCAGAATGCAAAGATACTTCATTTGAAGTTCATTTTTCTTTTACCTCAGACTTTTCTCCACCCTTGTAGCGGTTTGGGTCTACCATCCCAGATACCGAGATACCTAGGTAGCCGGGTGATGAAGCACCCCTAAGAACTAATACGAGTGGACGAGGCCTATTTAGGATCAGAATATGCTGTCTGGATCAGAGGAGTACCTTGCCTTGTTCTTTTTTCACCGTTTCATTCCAATTCAAATCCAGGCTCAAAGTTAAAACAAAATTCAAATGATAATTTCTCAAAAAAATTTAGCATGAGTAAGGATCAGAGTGATACAAACAGTTAATTTTTTTTTGTGTACCCTTTAAACTGTTAATACCGGCATTACTCCCTCTATGGCTCCTTCTTTGATCATTTAATCACTTAACAAATTTAAACACAGTGTCGAAACAGAGAAAAAGAGGAAAAAATGAGAGCAAGCTTTGATTATTATTCTCCCCCACACTTGAACTAAAGCAATGCCCTCATTGCATAGAAAGAATTAAAATAACAGGGCATGCAAAACTACCTGTAGGTAATGATCACAAAGCAAAAGAATATGAAACTTTGAAAATTTAAAGAGTAGGGGTATAGATAGTGTACTCCCCAGAGTTTTGCAGAGTATGTAGAGTAGCTCCCCACACTTGAGTTCAGCGTAGGAATGTGGCAATATGTTCCTGTAATGAATATTCTAAACAGCCAGAAGTAAACTCAAGTTAATTCTCCTCCTTCTCTCTCCTCTCTCTTTTTTTTATTTATTTTACTATATATCGTTTAACATAAAATAAGATACAAAATATAAGCACAATATAGAATAAAAAGATAGATAGTAGGGTGCCTCCTACCAAGCTGCCCATCTTTATGGTCTTTGGCTAGACCCCCGGTTTGTTATTCTGGATCAAAAATAAAAGTAGACAACAACTTTGCCAGGAAAACGAAGTTAGCAGTAATTAAAAGCAAACCACCTGGATCAAAACAGAACGTCACCTCGGCAAATAAAATAGGAAAATGAATACTCCACAAAACCTGGTGTTTGAGGAGGTACTGCCGGTAACGTAGTTCTAACAGGAGACCAGGTGTGATTGGCTTTTCTTCCTCAAATTGGAGGATGTAAACATCCTCCTCTTGTTGTAGAGGCTTATGGAGGCAAGGTGGAAGATGATGAGAGACTGGTGGTAGCGATGTTCCTTCCTCAGATTCGAGGATGTAATTTTCCTCTCCTGGTTGAGGAGGCTCAATAGGATAATCCTTCTCTAGCTCGCGGACTGGCTCAGACAAAATATCTTCAAATTTTAATTGCTCCTCTTGTGCTGGGGATTGAGATAGAGGAGAATTGTAACTTTCAGACATTTGCTCCAACTCGGCGTCGGAGAAAAATGTCCTGATAAGTTTCTTTATCTCCTTATCAGAACTTGTAGCTTCATGAATATCTGGCTCGAATCAATCTTCGCTCCTTGGAGTCACCACTGGAATCTCTTCTAGCGGTTTGACTTGGGGGAAATTCGTCGGGCCCTTGTGTAGATTGTTGTTCATTCTGATTGAAGTAGTCATATCCCAACTGAGCTTCTTTGTACTGTGTATTAGCCTGGTTGACTTCCCACCAATACGACTCTCGATTTGATTGTTGAGGTGGTTGATAATCCTTGACCATCATTTGATATGAGGACATCTCCTCTTGCATGTGCGTCCATTCCAAATCAATCAACAATCTTCTCACCTCTTTGTAGCCGCTCTCCATAATAAGTAGCTATCCTACAAAAACAAAAATAAAAATACCAAGTAGAATAGAACTAAAAATAGAAAATAAACACAAAAACAAATTTAACTAAATAGAAAGACAAATAGGATATAAACCAGAAATACAAGAAAATTGCAAAAAGAAATAAGTAAGTAAAATTAAATAAAATTAAATGAAGCGAGGAAAAAAAATAAATAAAAAACTAAACAAAATCTCAATAAAATTAAAAACCATCAATTAACCGTGTCAGAGATCCCCGACAACGGCGCCAAAAACTTGTTGGAAAAATATGTGACTACTTCTACAACTTAGGCAGTGTACCTATCATTTTGCAGAATAGTGGATTTGTGGGTTGTCGTACTCTTGGGGACCTCGCTGTGGTAAATTGACAGTGTAATAAATTGACTGAGACTTCTAGTAAACATGTTTTATCATTTTTTGGAAGAGTATGATTAAAAGCTAACTCATAAGACAATAATAAAAACAATGAATCAAAACAGAAAAGAAATAGAAATTGTAAATCTTTTTGTTTTTAAAGAAGCATCCTGGGTTGTTCTGCTCACCTATTTTATCCAATTATGTCAATATAAACTTTCACCACTTTAGCAATAAACTCATGAATCTTAATTAGTTCATTGACCGGTCCTTGTACAACAAACCCTAACTAGCAGAAATAACAAGCCGCAAAAACATGCCCAAGTCAATTCAACCAATCGCATTATTAACAATTCCTATTGGAGACAGATTAACCTATAGGCGAGACACGCTTCTAGTCGTTAACCCGTTTTGACTTCCTATGTCTAGAACCTTGTCTCAGCAACGCATTTTAACAAGAGAGCTACAAATATCATTTTAATAATTGTACAAGAAGATTAAAGCGCATTAAGGACAAGAGTCAAAATACTGCTTAGATAAATTATAGTGGAAAGTTTACATAACACAATTATATAAAATAGGCTCGCTTCCAAACCCGGGAGGCTAAGTTTATTACTCAGACATTAACAAGGATGAAAATAAAAATAAAGATAGAAATAGCCATTATTTTGGAGACTGCCGGAGGAGACGGGACTGCGACTCGCTCCTGCTCCAGCTGCTTTTCTTCTCTTCTTTTTATCCTGGTTTTTGCTGAGTGGTGGAATGAAGAATGAAAATAAAATGGAGAAGTGGGGGATAAGAGATGGAATGGGTCGTAGGTGTGGTTTGTATCGTGGTGTTCGATTCTGTTGTGAAGGATGGATCTTCTTCTGATGAAGAAGCAGTGGATTTATATAGAAGAAAGGAGGAGGAAGAAGACAGGGCTGGAACACGCGTGAGGAATTTAAGGAGTGCCGGCGCCTGATATTGCTGATGGGGTAGATAGATGTGTTTGCAGGCGCCGCAAGAAAAATGGGGAAGACGGTCAGCGATGTCGATTTTCTGGATCTGGATTGCATTTACACGCGTCCTTGTTTCTTGTCCGGCCATTTATCCACGGACAGCATGACTTTTATTTTCTGTCCGGCCTTTTTTACACGGACAGGCCACATACATTTCTTTCTTGTCCGGCCTAATTTCCACGGACAGGTCTCTCCCTTGTCCTTCCTTATTTGGGCGGACATCTCTGTTTTATCCTTGCTTGTGTCCTGCCTTTTTTCCACGGACAGGTCTTCAATTTTGACGCGTCCGAACCAGTGTCCGGACCAGCCTGGTTCGGACGTTTCAATCTTATGTGGAGAAACTTCTCGTCACGCGTCCTTGTTTTGTGTCCTGCCTTTTTTGGGCGGACATGCCACAGACGTCACTCTGGACGTGTCCGAACCAGTGTCCGGACCAGACTGGTTCGGACGAAAATTGGTTTGCTTCTAAAATATTCGTTTCAGCTCCGATTTAAGATCCGTTTGCGCCTATGCGTTCGTCTCTTCGTCTACTTTGTTTCTAGCTTAGTTTTCCTCATGTTTAACCAATAAATTTGTGAGATAACCAATAAAATATTAACTAGAGGAAAACTAACCAAAGTGGAGAAATGAGCAAGAAAAGTGCTAATATAATATATGAAATACACCCATAAAACATGCTCATTTCTACACTTATCAATAACTCCTGGAAGGGGATGGAGCAACCCAGTCTTCTTCCATACTCGATCGAGACACTAATCCACGAACTTGTCATCACTATTATGCATTTCACACTCATTTACTGGAAGTACCACATTCAGCTTAATACTTGACAGTGAGTTGGAGTTGACAGGAGTAAGTATCCCATTATTTGGACTGTCCGGTGATCCAATCCAAGCTCTAGTAGGATCACTCCCCTCGTGGGAGGGTGTTAATTCCTTAACTTTAGTTACTGCATGTTGCTCCTCTACTAGTGTGAATATTGGGGATGTCGGGGTAAATCCCTCTGTTGGGGTAAATTTCTTGGCAACAATTAAATGTAGTTATAGATGACTACATACATATACATTTGTTCTATGAAATGTACAATTGATAAATAAAAATTGTACAGATATATATATATATATATATATATATATATATATATATATATATATATATATATATATAAGTTATGCATTGAATTCTGATATTACTGAAATTATACTAGATATACATACTAACTTCTTAAACTATAAAATAAGCTTACAAAACTTGAACTTTTACACTACACAAATTGTACAATTTTAAATGTAGCCAAATATAGCTACATATACTTGTAGCCAAGAATGACTGAAAGTATAAAGTTGATGGTTTAAGTGTTTGGTGGAACACTTGTCGGTTGTTTTAAAAAGTAGAGGCTGTTGTTAGGTCCTACTGCTGAAAATTGAGAAGTTGTCTGCTGATGATTTTACAAAAGCTATCAAGTGCTGGTTTTGGGTGTTTGGTGAAAGTCTACTGATTTTGGAAATTAAAAAGTTGTCTACTAATGGAAACTATTTCCAAACGAGCTCAATGAGCACTAGGGACAAATATAAAAAATAGTGTGTCAAAAAAATAAAAACTACCTATATTTTTTATCAAATTTAATAGGTTAAAACGTCTCATAATTTAGAAGGGATGGAATATTATATACAGATGAGACGTGGGAAATTTTTTTCACCCAAAACTATTTATGTAGTGGTATTTTATTTTATATAGTAAATATAATAAGAGGTAAAATATTTTCTAAACGTTCGGAACCAAGTAAATCGGCCTATTCAATGATCATAATTTAACGTTGAGATAACAACAATGTTCTTTTATAACTAAAGCATGATTGGTTCAAATAACTATATAATCCACAATATATGTAGGGCGAAGTATAATTTTGTGGGGCTATATCGAGCCAAGTGTTGTTGGTTTTGAGTTCGCTTGTCAAACCAGGTGTAGTTTTCTCAGGTCGGGTTGTGATTCTATATAATCACGTCAAGTCGAGTGTTACGCTGTTTCATAATCTAGTTTATCGAGCTTGATTGGGTTCAATTTGTTTCAGGTCAAATTGTTGAGTTTGATCAAATATTAACAACTCTCTTGAGATACCACTTTTAGATTCTAGACGATGTAGATTAAGAATGTTTTATGTTTTGTATGAATGATAATAGACTTCACAAAATTTAAGAACTACATGTGATCAGCTGAGTGATAACTAGAAAGTATATAAATATAATAGTCAAATATAATTGGATATACTCTCAACTAATTTGATTGTTGTCGTATACTTATTTGAAGAGTGATTTTTGTTTTGTTTGAGCGTTAGTTAATAAAAAAGCCTTGTTTGAAACACGCCATTTATAATTATCCATTATCACTTTTGACTAGTACGTAAATATTTTCCGCGGAAAATTTCCGGTCAAAGGACGTTTGACTATGTCAATTCCATAATAAGGGTGTTTTCCATCGTAATTTCATGGCAGGAGTATTTTGTACTTTTTGGAATGTAGAAAGCGCAATACAAATCAGCCAACCGATTGACTGACAATAGATGTGCGCCTCCCTAACAAGGTGTTAGGAATTTTTTTTTATTTCCCCTTTGTCGAGGAGGCGTACACTGCAAGTCAGTCACCCGGGAGACTGACTTCCAGTGTGAGTCTCCCTAACAAAGGGGAAATAAAAAAAAATCCAGTGTGCGTCTCCCTAACAAAGGGAAAATAAAAAAAAATTCAACCTAAAAGCGCACAGTATTTGAACTCCTCTCCTTCTGCTTCCCCATTTCTTCCACCTCTATTCTTCTGCCTCATTTCTTCTGCCTCTATTTTTCCGTCGTGCCCCATTCTCTTCTCCTTCCCCTTCCCCTCCACGAACCAGTCCAACCATCCCCTTCCCCCTCCCAAACCGCCACTTCCCCTCTCCCTCTCTGCACCACATTCAGCCCCCCCCCCCCCCCCCATTACTTACGTAGCTTCACACCCACAACCAGTCCCCCTCCCCACCTACTACTCAGCCATGGATCGGGACATTATCATTTATTCGATTCGAAGGATCTACCGAGGAACAACTGTTTAGCTTGCAGACGACCCACATTTCTACAGCTTATGCATCTACGGATGAGGTTAGTTTTTTTCTTGAATTAGTATTATTTTTTAAAAAAAATATTTTTTTTAGTGATGAGTATTTAGTATTTGTGTTATATTTATAGTAATTGATTATATGCTAGAGATGGTGAATTGTTTGAGTGAAATTATATGTACATTATTAACAACATTGTAGTTTATTTAATTGGAATGTAGCTTTATAATTATAAATATATTTCGTTATTATAATGTAGCTTTATAAATTTATAATTAGAATGTAGAGATGGTCAACATTGTAATTTCTTTAATTATAACGTAGCTTTATAATTATAAATGTCATTCGTTAATTATAATGTTGCTTTATAATTATTAATCCGAACTTTATAATTAGATATAGAGATGGTAAACATTATAGTTTCTTTAATTATAACGTAGCTTTATAATTATAAATGTAATTCGTTAATTATAATGTTACTTTATAATTATTAATCCGAACTTTATAATTAGAATGTAGAGATCGTACACATTGTAGTTTCTTTAATTACAACGTAGCTTTATATAATTATAAATATAATTCGTTAATTATAATGTAGCTTTACAATTAATTATAATCTAACTTTATAATTAGAATGTAGAGATGATCAACATTGTAATTTCTTTAATTATAATGTAGCGTTATAATTATAAATGTAATTCGTTAATTTTAATGTAGCTATAATTATTAATCTGAACTTTATAATTATAATGTAGAGATGGTCAACATTGTAGTTTCTGTAATTATAATGTATCTTTATAATTATAAATATAATTCTTTAATTAAAATATAGCTTTACAATTATAATCTAACTTTATATTTAGAATGTAGTGAATGGGCAACATTGTAATTTCTTTAATTATAATGTAGCTTTATAATTATAAATATAATTTGTTAATTATAATGTAGCTTTACAATTATAATTTAACTTTATAGAGAATGTAGAGATGGGCAACATTGTAATTTCTTTAATTATAAGCTAATGAAAAGTTATGAGCAGTTGTTGAAGAGCAATGCTCAAACGTCAACGTAAGTTAGTGCTTTGCAGAAGGTGGTGGAGCAAATGACAATGAATAATCTTCCTCAGCAGGCGAATGTGGTTAGTGCACGACCACATTCAAGGCCTTGAATTTCAAGACTTTCAGAATGCTGAGGAAGTCAATTATGTGAGCAACCAAGGGTTCAAGCAGCCTTGGCAGTAGGGGAACCAACCCCCTCAAAATTACCAAAGTCAAGCCGACTACTAGGGGGTCAATGGCAATTCATGCAGACCCTTTACGGAGGAGTCCCTTCAAACCGACTACCCCATTACAATGTTGCCATTCTCTACATTCTAAATATAAAGTTAGATTATAATTGTAAAGCTACATTTTAATTAAAGAATTATATTTATATTATAAAGCTACATTATAATTACAGAAACTACAATGTTTACCATCTCTACATTTTAATTATAAGTTAGATTATAATTACTCCCTCCGTCCTGAATTGACCGTCATGTTTGTTTTATGACACGTTTTTCCACTTCACTATTAAAAATAATTTTATAAAGTAAATTTGTAATATATAGTTTATCATGTAAGGAATCATATGCAAAACTTAAATTTTTAAGATTATTTTATCTTATATGTTAAATTTTGAAGTCAAACGACATGTCTAAATAGTAAACAAGACGGTCAATTCAGGACAGAGGGAGTATAAAAATACATTATAATTAACGAATTATATTTATAATTATAAAACTACATTATAATTATAAATATAATTCGTTAATTATAATGTATTTTTATAATTACAATCTAACTTTATAATTAGAATGTAGAGATGGTAAACATTGTAGTTTCTTTAATTATAACGTAGCTTTATAATTATAAATTTATTTCGTTAATTATAATGTAGCTTTATAATTATAATCCAACTTTATAATTAGAATGTAGAGATGATCAACATTGTAATTTCTTTAATTATAATGTAGCTTTATAATTATAAATATAATTTTTTAATTATAATGTAGTTTTATAATTATAATCTAACTTTATAATTAGAATGTAGAGATGGTAAACATTGTAGTTTCTTTAATTATAACATAGCTTTATAATTGTAAATATATTTAGTTAATTATAATGTCGCTTTATAATTATAATCCAACTTTATAATTAAAATGTAGAGATGGTCAACATTGTAGCTTCTTTAAATAGAATGTAGTTTTGAAATTGTAAATATATTTCGTTAATTATAATGTAGCTTTATAATTATAATCCAACTTTATAATTAGAATGTAGCGATTGGTCAAAATATTGTAGTTTATTTAATTAGAATATAGTTTTGTAATTGTAAATATATTTGTTAATTATAATGTAGCTTTATAATTATAACCAATTTTATTAAGTAGAATGTTAGAGATGGTAAACATTGGCATGATCGGAATGTTGCGTTATTAATCCGAACTTTATATTATAATTAGTATTTTGATTAATACCGTTGAATAAAAATAACCATAATGATAAATTATAACAAAATAAATAGTTGTAGTTAAGAATTGAACTAAATTTACAATTATTTGTTTTAGATTAAATTTATATCTTCCTCTGTTAATTGTTTTATAAATACTTGTTTTATTGCTCATAGGTATGAACCTTACAGAAAATGTACCCTAAGAACCAAATCAAATTGGAAGGCTCAGGTTCCTCACCCATCTATAGCCTCATACATTAAGGGAGCTGGTTTGTTCAAAGTTTATGGGTTGGGACTTACCACTAGTAGAGGGATCATTAGCGCTTTGATAGAGAGGTGGCGTCCAGAGACGCATACTTTCCTTATGCCATTTGGTGAGGTGACCATCACACTGGAGGATGTTCATGTCTTGTTCGGGCTACGGTGGATGGGTGGGTACCCCTTATGTTTGAGCACCAATATATCTAATGTGAATGCAGAGTGCATGGAGCTTCTTGGCAATGCACCATCCACTCGTAGAGGCAACCAGATCCCTATAAATTGGCTTGCCTCTAGATTTGTGGAGACTGACCAAACTTTCATCTTCTTGACCCTGTCATACACCAGTAGCATGCGAGGGCCTTCATGCTTCGAATGCTTGTGTCTCTTGTTTCCTAATGCGAATGGAGCATGCGTTGATGTTGCATACCTCTGAGTCTTTGTAGACTTTGACAGAGCTGGTCTGCTGAGCTGGGGTTCCGCTTTACTTGCGCATCTCTATAGAGCTTGGTTATAAAAGGAGTGATGTGCTTCGATGCGATGATGTTCCATAAGTGATGAGTGATACGTGAAGCGTCGATGCGAGAGAAATGAATAAAAACATCCAAACACAAGTCTAACGTAATCAAATGTCAAAGTATCCAATCAAAACAACGTCCTTTAACAAGTGGTTCATTTTAAAATAAAAAAACGGAGCAAAACATGCCTTAGCATTGGTAGTGCATCCGGCTCACAATCAGAGCGCATCCTCGCATCGTAGCGCATCAGGGCGCATCACAGTCGCATCCCCAATATCACCGCCTCACTTCCACTGATGTGTTCCACCCTCGCATTGCCTCCAAAGCACATCAGGCGCGCCTGATGCGCACATTTTAATACCAAGCTACAGAGAGATGTGCAATGCTACCAAGTACTATTCAACCTATCTAAATGGTTATAGCAAGTTGTTGACTGTATGGGCGTATGAACGCCTACCCCATTTCCATCCGAAAAACTTGATTGATCCACTACCTGATCTCCTCCCCTAGCTTACAGGTAACATCTTCAAACTAATTTTCCCTATGTTAGTAATGTTATAGTCCATATAAATTTTCTAACTTGTTCTTCGTTGCAGATACAATGGGAAGTTGTGCAACATTGACTCACACTCGGCCCGTGCCTACTTAGACACGCTGCACGTTCCATCTACGCAGAGAGAGGTGAGAACCCTATTCATTGTATTTAATTTATTGATTTATTGATAACAAGTCTAACAAAACCTATTGTGTGTATATGTAGTGGATTTGGCAACCATATGGTGAAAGATCACCAAATTCTCAGCAATTTGCGGTACATGTTTTTGTCATCCACTACAATGTGGTGGAAGGTCATCAGGATGATCGGGAGTTGCGGCAGTTTGGCGTGGACCAGCCAATACCAAATCCTCTCCTTGATTGCAATTACCTTCATGTTATTACATGGTTTGGGAGGATTGAGGCTAAGTGGTGGGAGATCTTCAGTGACTACCTACGTATGTGGTTCGACAGACAGCAGTATCAGATTCCACTTGCACAGTACTGATGAGAGTGTCCCACTTGATATGAGGAGTGCATACATGGTATGGTACCAACAACACTCGGTGGCTTGGTATACCGAGGAGAGTAGACCGAATGTGATCACTGTAAGTGTCGTTTATTCAATTGTTCGTTGTTTTTTGTTTATAATATATCTTTCATTAAATATGATGACATGCATGAATAGGCAAGCATGCTGGAGCAGTTGCAGCACATTCCAGCAGACCAGGGTGTTAGGGATTTTGCATCCCAGGTGTCCCAGACTCTGGATGTCGGTCACTACCAAAGAGTAGACCACTTTGACCAGGACTTCTCAAGTTAGGCGCCTCAAATGATGGACATTCAATACCCTGCATATGCCATCCATGACAACCCTCCTCCCGAGTAGTCAGAAACCAGTCGTACAGTCAAAGATGAAGAGGGCCGAGTCGTGTGGCAGAACCTATGGAGGCCGAGCATCAGCCATATCAGGCAGAGGAGCCACATCAGGCAGAACACCCTAACATGGATGGCTATTGTCCGGTCATACCTCCTATGCCACATACACTTACACTAGGTATGTATGCTCCGGTACACTCTTCATTTGTCGATACTGTGGTGGGTCAGCTGCCACCGAATTTCGGGACACAGTTTGATGCGGGGGCAGGGTCATCACATACTACACCCACTGCACCCACTGCACCTACACCCAGGACCAACCCTACCACAGACGACGCTTCTTCTCTTCATCTTGGGGAGATGGACTGGACAAACATGCCCGCACCTAGATAGCAGCCGTGATGCCAATGGATCATCCATCATTCGCACCTGCTGACACCATCTAGGTGACTGGGCCTTCTCAAACGCAGCCTGATCAATCCGGCACACCACCCACCACACAGACAAACCAAATGTGGTTTGAGAGGCCAAATTTCTAGGACTAGGAACCCTCGATACTATAATGCTGATTTCACATTCGTTTCTCCTCCATGATTGTCACATAGTTTATGTTTTATTCCAAACTAATGTATGTTTTTTTATTTATGTATTAAGCAATGCAACTGAAAATGTGGTCAATGTCACCTATGTTCTTTACTGCTTTTGGTTTCTTATGGAATTTAGTAATTTTTAAAAACTGCTTGCTGGTGCTATCTTCGTCGATTAATTTGAAGTTGTAAATGACATCCGTTTTGCGTGTAATTTTTGTGTGTGAAGTCTTACATGAGGAAAACATTTTTACAAAAATTTAGCTCCATCGGACATCAACTACTGCTTCGAAAAAATCACCAAAGTAGGCAACATACACTAACTTTGAATTATTAAAAAACTGCTTGCGGGTGCTATATTCGTTGATTAATTTGAAGTTGTAAATGACATCCGTTTTACATGTAATTTTTTGTGTGTCAAATCTTACATGAGGACAACATTGTTACAAAAATTTAGCTCCATTGGATATCAACTACTGCTTCGAAAAAATCATCAAGTAGGCAACATACACTAACATTGAATTATTAAAAAACTGCTTGTGGGTGCTATATTCATCGATTAATTCGAAATTGTAAATGAAATCCGTTTTGCATGTAATTTTGTGTGTCAAGTCTTACATGAGGAAAACATTGTTGCAAAATTTAGCTCCATCGGACATCAACTATTGCTTCGAAAAAATCACCAAAGTAGGCAACATACACTAACATTGAATTATTAAAAAACTGCTTGTGGGTGCTATATTCGTCGGTTAATTCCAAGTTGTAATGACATCCGTTTTGCATGTAATTTTTTGTGTGTCAAGTCTTACATGAGGACAACATTGTTGTAAAATTTTAGCTCCATCGGACATCAGCTACTGCTTCAAAAAAATCACCAAAGTATGCAACATACACTAACATTGAATTATTAAAAACTGCTTGCGGGTACTATCTTTGGTGATTTTTTGTAACTTGAACTAGTTGTTGAGCTACCGTTGAACTAGCCGTTGAATTAGCAGTTGAACTAGCCGTTGGGCATGTCAGTGACCGTTACTCTTGTATTATAAAAGATGGTATGAGTCTCCAACCTATTCATTCTTTACATCCTGTTATCAAACCCTTTCCAATTTCTTTATTCAATTCTTCATATCTTACACCAAACTTTGCTCTCAAAATCAAATGGAGTTTCCTTTTAGTTTGCACGTTAACAATGTAGCTACTTTCGGCCACCATGGTGCACAGTTTGATCGTAGGGAGGGGCATAGTTGCATAGAAATAAATATGTCATATCCTAATAATCTCCGTGAACTGCAACAACGAGTAGTTCGTGCTCTACAGTCCCTCCTTGGTAGAATAAATATAGCGACAATGGTGTATTTGGGGCTGGAAGGAGACTACGAGTGGAATTTTATATACGTACGAACGGATGCATCTGTTCGCCGGTTGATGAAAAATTATATGGAGTACAATGATTTCATGGATCATATTCCATTGCTAGTTATCTATGATCCTATTGAGCCAAGTGATGATTATTTCCAACTTCAATAGTTAACTTACGAGATGCGACGTAATATAATAGGACAACGAATTAAGGGACAAAGGTCAGGAAACAATTAAGTTACTCGTTATTGTGTAATTTATCATAAAACCATAATGCAGTTTTTTATAATTCAGTTGTTTTTTATGTTAGCCACTTTGTTAATTATATTGTAAAGCACTTGTTTTAACTTTATGGATCTAGTATGTTCACAAGATGTTGTGGTAATGTACTACTCTACATACACAGATTTGATTCCCCCCATCGAATCACTTGTCCACTTGTTGACGCATTACACGAAGATGCTATCGCATATGATTCTGCAGATTAGATCCCCCCCCCCCCAAGTGGATTTCGATGCCATTCCCACTCCATGACTTTAGGCTTTCCCTTCCCCTTGACGTACCCCCTTATCCCCTGCCCTGCCTACAAATACAACATACGTTTTCCTTTCCATTTCACAAATAACCACCAAAAACCATTGTCAATTCTACATTGCATCAGCATACGATATGTAACGACCCCAACACTGGCCTAGGAGTTAGGGACGTTACACGCCGTGTATTGCTACTTAATAACATAAGGCTCTAAGCTAACGTTCGCAAATAAGGCCCCAAAATGATACTTGTTGCAAACAAGAAATTTGACCTACTAAAAGCTAAGAAATAAACCTAGAAATTAATAAATCAAAAAGTCTTCGGGTTGCAAATAATCCCGGTCACTGCAGCATAGAAAACGTAGCAACCAGGTATCGAATCCGCGGGACTTGAAGAAAGTAAGTCTAGTCCTAAGAAAACTGGAAATTCAGGGGGTTGCTCTGTTTTGAGAATCAAATAAGAAAGAAGAAAATAAATTAAAATAAAACTGATAAAGTTATATGGATGAGTGGAACTCCGGGTTCAAGTTATTTTTTCACTAGTCGGATTATGCGAACTTCTACAAATTGATAAGAGATATGGATTGGCTAATTCTTCAATATCTTTCCAGAATTAAATCATAATCTCCGAAAAGCTCATCTAGTAGAACACACAAGGTCTAATCCAGAACCTAGCGAAACACACATAGATGGATGAAGCTTAAAGAATTACGACGCACCTGAGGGAAAATATAATCAATCCGATCTAATTTTCCACAGGCTAACAGATTAATTTGACCTTCTTGTTAATCACCGATCTGATCATAACAAGATTCGTAAGGCTTTTAAAGAAATTCGCGAGATTAATTAAAAAGCACAACATTTGCATTAATATGAAACAATCTGAAAATAAAATCTCAAATCATAAGTGTAGATGTACTTGTAACACGAGCTAGCTACAAATAACCATCACCCAGAGTAAATCCTTCCTAGCCTAGCATGTTACAAAAAGAGTATAGAGAGATAGAGAAGAATTAATTGGTGTAGAAGATTCCTCCGTTTGTCTCGCTATCCAGATCTGCAATTTACTGGGCTGGAGGTTGAAGATGATCTTGCGTTCTTCTCGACGTGAGAAAAAGAAATAAAAACTATAACTAAAACTAAAACTAAAAACAGAAATGAACTAATGTTGTGGAATGGATGGATGGCCGGATGGATTGATGGATGAGTGGATGATTTTCTCTCCAAAAGTCTTCCATATTTATAAGTTAAATATAAAGGCTCTTCACTTAACTCATTGATGATATTTTTAAATTTCCTTCAGTTTCTCGAAGTAAATGAAGACCTTTCACATCTCAAACTTGGAAACCTTTGGAGTTCCTTTCTTTTATATTTCCAATCTTCCCCCCTTCTTCTTCTCAATCCTTTCACGGCAGTCTCGTAAATATATATATAAATATATCACACCGGACACAACTTTGATAGGGTCCAAATTCTTCATATGAGCTCCGATTTATTCCCCGTTTGTGGCGTTGGAAAGCTCATGAGGGAATCTATGCATTTCTACCATCATTTCTGCTTTAAACATATAAATTGGCATCAGTTCTTGCCCAACGTAAGAGTCATGAAAAGCATAGGATAAGTGTGAAAAAGCACATAAAAAGGTTTCATAAATAAGAATTTAACACCTATAAAACCATATCAATTTCACACTTATCAAATCACCCCACACTTAGCCTTTTGCTTGTCCCCAAGCAAAACTCTCAAGCACAAGTAAAGCTAGGCTAATGGAACTCAACAGAAATGGAAGAGCACAGAAGAAAGGAATTGTCAGCTTTATCAATCAAGGGGGCAATTCAAATTATTCAAAACAATTCATTCTTTCCAAAAACATGAAGTCATTCGAAGCTAACAAATGAGAAACAAAACCATAGGAGCCTTGCCTTT
Source organism: Limonium bicolor (assembly GCA_023374045.1). Lineage (NCBI taxonomy): Eukaryota > Viridiplantae > Streptophyta > Magnoliopsida > Caryophyllales > Plumbaginaceae > Limonium > Limonium bicolor. The sequence goes on along the minus strand of CM041777.1, from coordinate 256,227,872 downwards.
AACCTTGAGCCAATCCACCTTTTTCCTTCATAAACCATAGAAACGACAAGGGGCATGAAGTAAGATCATATTCCATCATACCTTTCAATGCCACATACTCTTGATCCATAAGAGAAAATAATATATATTTAGCACAGCATTTGCATAAATATTTCAATTAAAGTGTTTTCAATTTCTTTCACCACAAACTTTTCTCTCCACCCATGTAGCGGCTTGGGTCAACTATCCCAGATCACAAGGACCTTAGGTAGCTAAGTGATAAAGCACCCCAAAGGACTTAATAACCAAGTGGACGAGGCCTGATTTTGGATCAGAATTAAAATTAGCATGCTTGGGATCAGCGGAGTACCTTGCCTTGTTCTTTTTCAACCATTCTAATCCAGTTCATTCCAAGGCTCAAGGCTAAGAACAAAGTTCAGATGGAGAATATTCTCGTTTGTTTAAGCATTTCTAGAACAAAGACTTCAATTCAGCAATTAAAAACCAGAAAATTTCAAAATTTTGCACCCCAAGATCAGCTAACCAAGTATACTTCCTCTATGACTTCCTTCCAAGTTGAGCAACCACAACTTAATTTTAACAAATGCAAGAGAAAAGAGCTCAAAGACGCACAAAAAACAAGCGGCGAAGGAGCTTACCCCCCATCCTCTAGCAATTATCACAGTGAGAGCAGAAGCGGTGGACATGCTCTGCAGCCATCCAGCAGAAGCTTCCTCCAAAGTGTGGAGATCCAGGGCAGCCCATCATCCCTTGCACCATTGGAGACATGGACTGTGGTTTTGGACTCTGCGACCTTGGAGCGAGTATAAATTTGATGCCTTATTCAATGTTTAAGAAGCTTCATGCTGGTGAGCTTGTTCCGATTCACTTCAATTTGTAATTAGCTGATCGTTCTTCAATCAAACCTCGTGGTATGGTTGAGAATGTTGTGGTAGGTGTTGGTAACTTCTTCTTCCCTGCTGATTTTGTCATTCTTGATATGGATGAGGATGTTGAAGTACCATTGATTTTAGGTAGACCTTTCCTGCGAACTGCTAAAACTGTCATTGATGTTGACAAGGGAAAGATCACTCTCAAGTTCAATAATGAGGAACTCAGTTTTGATATTACTAAGAGATGAGAACAAATGCTTCTTCTCATGACGTGCTTTCAATTGATGTTGATTGTTCTGATGATTATGATGCTTGTGTTGCTAAGAATGCTGATGACTCTTCTTTCTTGCTTGAGAATTCTAATTTGCTAGAGCAGGGTGTTATGCCACTCAATTGAGGATGATAAGGAGAGCACTGAGGTAGCTACTGTTGTCCAGGAGCTCAACCAGGGTCGATCTTACTTTCGCCCTTATGCTCCTCCCGTGGAGCCACTGGACAGGCCTACTCAGAGGCTCGTTCCTTCAATAGAGAAGCCCCCTACTCTTGAACTCAAAACACTCCCTTCAAATCTTAAGTATGCTTTCTTGGCAGAGGGTAGCGCCCTGTCTGTTATTATTTCTTCATCTTTGTTTGTTTCGCAGGAAAGTAGACTTCTGGAGGTGCTAAGAAGGCACAAGGGAGCTTTGGGTGGTCTGTGGCAGATATTAAAGGGATCAGCCCGGGATTCTGCACTCACAGAATTTACATGGAAGATAGTGTCAAGCCAGTGAGGCAGCCCCAGAGGAGATTGAATCCAAACCTGAAAGAAGTAGTGAAAGCTGAAGTTCTGAAGCTTCTGGATGCTGGTATCATTTACCCATCTCCGATAGTCGTTGGGTTTCTCCTGTGCAAGTTGTTCCCCAAGAAGGGGAATAGTTGTAGTGCCCAATGAGAAAGGTGAATTGGTGCCTCAGAGACAAACTACTGGTTGGAGGATGTGCATCGATTATCGGCGCTTGAATGAAGCCACAAGGAAGGATCACTTCCCACTACCGTTTATTGATCAAATGTTGGAGCGGTTAGCTGGGCAAGAGTTCTACTGCTTCCTTGATGGGTATAGTGGTTATTTTCAGATTCCCATTGCGCCAGAGGATCAGGAGAAGACCACCTTCACCTGTCCTTATGGTACTTTTGTCTATAGGAGGATGCAAGTGATGTTATGTGGAATGGATGGATGGCCGGATGGATTGATGGATGAGTGGATGATTTTCTCTCCAAAAGTCTTCCATATTTATAAGTTAAATATAAAGGCTCTTCACTTAACTCATTGATGATATTTTTAATTTCCTTCAGTTTCTCGAAGTAAATGAAGACCTTTCACATCTCAAACTCTTGGAAACCTTTGGAGTTCCTTTCTTTTATATTTCCAATCTTCCCCCTTCTTCTTCACAATCCTTTAACGGCAGTCTCGTAAATATATATATAAATATATCACACCGGACACAACTTTGATAGGGTCCAAATTCTTCATATGAGCTCCGATTTATTCCCCGTTTGTGGCGTTGGAAAGCTCATGAGGGGATCTATGCATTTCTACCATCATTTCCTGCTTTAAACATATAAATTGGCATCAGTTCTGCCCAAAGTAAGAGTCATGAAAAGCATAGGATAAGTGTGAAAAAGCACATAAAAAGGTTTCATAAATAAGAATTTAACACCTATAAAACCATATCAATTTCACACTTATCACTTGTATAAAGCTAGTCAAAGTATAGCAAAGTATTCTCAAATCACAATACAAAAGTAATTGTCAAAACAGGAATCAAAAGCGTAAATGATAAACGCTACTCAGGCCCGTAGGCTACAATGTCAAGACATGAATGTATCAACTAGACAAATTGAGTTACAAGCTATGCTCCAGAGAGTCAAAAGAAGTGATCCTCGCTGATCAATCTACAATGTTAGTGAAAGTAGGGGAGTGAGCACACAACTATGCCCAGTAGATGACCAACTTCATCAACCAGCATGCTCAAAACATTTGCAGATAATAGTATGAAACCAGATGATAAACAGAAAGGAAAAGATGTTTTCCAAACAGATACCAGAAGCAAAAGTCCAACTCAACAGGACTAAAACATAATCCAGAACAACGGATTTACAAACAGAGTGGGACCCTAGATACCAAAGCATACAGACAGAACGGATGTAATCCGTGAACAAAATGAGGAAACCTCATTCGTAAACAAAACAGGTGAAACACCTGTGAACAGAACGAGGATAACTCTGTGGCAAACAGAAGGACGTCCTACGTAGCACGCTGCGAGATAGCTAAACCAGCCATCCACGGTTCAGATACAGAGATACTAAGTCCCAAAACAGAAGCTTAAATAATCATAAGCATATGTGCACCAATTGCACCACAAAGCACATAGAAAGCTTGGTTATCAATAGGGGAATACTACCCGCAAATAGAAGTCAAAACGGAGCTCAACGAGCATGTTTAGGCAAAAACAAAGGGATGTCCGAACTTGTGTCCGAACGTCAATATTTGACGCAAGTCGAGACTCAGAAGGCGCAGAAGAAATCAGAATGTCGAACTTGTGTCCAAATCGACGTTCGAACACAAGTCGAGACTTAAAACCAAAGGTGTCCGGACATCGGTCCGGACTTCGCAGTTCAGACAAGTTCTGAGAAAAATACGTGGTGGTGTCCGAACATGTGTCCAAACGTCAATGTCCAGGCGCATATCGAACTAAAATCAGAGGAAACAGCAGAGGGTGTCCGAACTTCTGTCCGGACTTCCAAGTTCAGACAATAATCAAGACTTGAAAGCCGGATCCATCCTCGCACCCGTCCGAACATCAAGCTCGGACCGAAGTTAGACATAGTCAAAAACACAGAAAACAGAGAGCGTAACAGGGTCCGTCCGAACATCAAAGTTCGAACAGACGTTCGGACACAACGCAAAACAGAGAATTCAGAAGCGGATTTCACACGAAAAGAATGCCAAAAGTTTACTAAAATGCAGCAGAAAGCTCAGAATTGACAGAACACGACCTTGGGGGATTTTAACATTTGTAATAGCAGTAAAACAGAAAGAATTTAGCACAAACGCTCGTTAAACAATCAATCCAAATTCCAGAATCTAAACTCCCCAAGGCTGAACACACTAATCGAATCCATCAGCCACCTACCTCGTTAACAGTAGAAGAATTCCCAATCCGAAGCAGCAAAACAGCCGACGATGCAGCCCGAAATGAAATTCCAAAACTCTAAGCAACCACAAATGCAGAGACAATTCTCAATTCAGAAACGTTGAACTCTCAACCCCGAAACTGAAACTGGCAGAACGCAAACACAAACCCTTACCTTATTCTGATCACGAGATCGTAGAGCAGGCCAACAGCAGGAGAAGAATTTGACAGAGAATGCCAACACAATTATTGATTCACGGTTGAATTGTAGAGAAACAATTAGAAAGGGGAAGCCTCATAACAGATGAATTGAAGGGAAGACAATCGGAGGCTCTTACCATAAACTAACCAGAGATTGCAGAAGGGGGGAAAAGCATACCATAGTCGAACGTTCAATTCGTAGAACCCAATGCTAGCACAACACAGTAGATCGAGGAAGAAAGCAGAACGTTGAGAGAGAAGAGAGAGAGGAGCGTCGTGATTACTGTCGATTAGGAAATCTGATTGTGGAATTAGAAAGTGATAGGAGAGTAGGGACTAATAACTTAATTAATTCCTTACAAAAAATTAAAAATAGGAATTGACCTCCTCGCCCTCGACTTTAGTCCAAAGGACATCCGAGTCCTGAATTATAACACACCAACTTAAGACAACATTATGACGAAATAAATTCTGCATTAAACTTTGGGTTATAACACGATAGGTCATACTGCACTTCATCGACGCATTTCATCAATGGAGATCCCTTGCACTATCTTGCTTGACATTGAGCCAATTACCAACGATTCAGGTTTGCATTTTGCCATAACATATTCAACTGATCATGTTGATTTCAAGATCAACATGGATATTACATTTGCTGAGTTGGAATGTTGTCGAGACCAGATTGAAAGAGCGTGATGGTTACTATTGTGTGGTCGAATCGATACTTCATAGATTACTGTTATGCTCCCAGCCGCACCCTATATGGAGGGCTTTACAGATAAAACAAGATGTCGACGTTCAACGAATGATTGAACGTTTCGTGTTCAATCAACAATTATATACTAGAGTAGAACTATATGTCGTAATTACCTTCAGGGAAGATAACCCATCACAGATACCACCAACGGGTATAGCTTTGCTAGAAGAGTACAATGACGATTACGATTTGGATGACAGTGAACAGGATGGTTAGTATGGAGGTGGATGATACAGGGACATCCCATATTAAGGTATCAAGAGATCCGACAGGTCGCTCCTCCTATGAGGGACGGTCTTGCATACAACAATCAAGTAATAAAAACTAAATAACTCTGCCTATGTAGTTAGGGGTGGCAATTTGGGTTGATGGGTTAGGTTGAAGTTCACTCATACCCAACCCAATTAAAATTGTATTGACCCATACCCGACTAAAAAATAATCGGGTTACAAACTTTCAACCCATACCCAACCCATCTAAAATCATTGAACCCAAACCCGACCCGTTTAACCCATTTAAATACAAATACTCTTGTTTTTCTGTAAAATGATCAGTCATCCATAAAAGTGTGCACATGACGCTCAATTATTTCGAATCATTGTGTGTTGTTTTTCCAAATGTCAACATTTTGTTAAATGGGTCAATAATCTTAACTCATAATTGTTATTTGTGCAGATGATGAAATAGTGTGAACGATGAAGTTTGTGCGACTAATAATTGACATAGTATTTAGGTTTTCAAACAAAAGTAAATGGTGGATATAGATGGCCTAGAGAATGTATTTGGATTTATATAATAATTATTTGTGTGGGCCTAAAGAAGTGATAGTATTTTTATTTGCTATTATACTAATGGTTATAGAATTAATACATATCCAAGTATAATATATTCATTTATTTATTTATTTATAATTAAAATTAAGTAAACGGGTCGGGTTGAATTCAGGTTAGGACCCTTAACCCATACCCAACCCATATATTTAATAGGTAACCCATACCCAACCCAAAAATTAAATGGGTCAATAATCTTAACCCAAACCCGCTATTTACGGGTTGGGTTTGGGTCGGGTTATCGGGTTGGGTGAAAATTGCCACCCCTATATGTAGTTGTGTAACCCGATATATTTTTTTGTGTGCGTATTTGTAATAAAACAATAATGGATGTCATTTATTGGAATAAGAGTTTTCTATTATTCGATAGTTCTTTATATTCACCACTGTGTGCATCTTTCTGGAACAAATGCATGCGTAAGCAATGACATCCGTCGTTGCCTTATTCAAAAATGAGAATGAAACAGTAAAACAGCAACTACATTTCATACTTAATGATATTGTTGCATTTCGTTCGTTCGACACTTCATGTCATTAGTCGAACTGAACTAGGATTTGAATCCCTATTCATATGCTCGATGTAGTTCATGTAATTTTCTACCATCGCCTCTACATCTGCATCTTTAGTGATAACCATTAGCTCCCAGAAAGGAATAGGAAAGCTGTAACTCAATGATCTATATATTATTGTAATTGTACGACGAGTATTGCTACTCAGACTCAGACATTGACGGATTGAAGACATTAGCACTTCAAAAGAAGGGATGAATGAATTGAAATTCAAGATCCAGTATCTGTGAATTATCGATTGGACGAAAGTTGAAGCCAAACCTATCCACTATATGAGTGTAATCTACGAACAATCTAATTGATAGATTCATTTTGGCGTAAATAGAGAAATGGTAAGGAATTGATGTGAAAATGGTCAGAACTGTCGAAGGATTGTCTTCCTTTATACTGGTATCCAATCTACCTTAGTTAAGGCTAGCATGGAAAGGCCATGAATCACATTCCTTCAATAAGATAAGATATTGTAGCAGTATGGGAGTGGACAAGATGCTTCGATTGATAAAGTACATACATAGCTCTTTTGTTAAAGTAGGGGAAGAGGTAAGATGCTATATTGAAAACTTTATGATTGTGATGTTCTCCGAAGTTTTGAGATCTAACAATAGAATAATAAAAACAACAACTGATCTTCATATTAAACGTTTTATTTGCAATGTGGTCGTTCGACAGTTCATAATAGTAGATAACAACAACAACAACTAAAGTTCATACTAAAGGATATCATCGTTTGTAATTACTTGAGCCATGACCTAACGATGTCGAAGTTACAACGGTAATGACCTTACATTCAAACACAACACATCACTAATCATCTACTTCCCCATCGTCATCAGTGTTGCACGCTGAGGTGTCACTATTGCTTCATCTTCTACAGTCTCTTCTGTTGAAGTCTCTGAGTCTGAGTTGTTAACAAAAACCAGAGGAGCGAGCGAATAGGTAACCGAAATCTCCATTCTGTTGCTATAGACATCACGATTACCCTCAAACATTTGTAGCATATGGCGTATATCATGGTCGTTGGCAATGAGTAGCGGAGTCCATGGGACGTCGGGGGGAGACTCGTGAAGGAATATGTGCATTATGGTGTGCACGATGCAGTTCCCTGCAACACATGACCTTAAAGCATTCCCCGCATAGTTGTATAAATCGTGGTATGTTATTGACCGGTGAATATCAAAATCAATAAAACATGAATTTGCTTGTCTTTAAAAATAAAATCCGGTCTCATCGAAAGAGGGAGTAACATGCACACACAAGGTACACAGTAGATCCATTACAAAGGGTAGAAGAAAGGGAATGATGCAGGGGATGTTGAGCAATGAATCCAGTATTTATAGGAAGGAGAAGTGCAGCATATGGAGTACATTTTGGATTCAAATTTGCACTCAAGTTAATATGGAGTTGTCTTTTCTCCTGTTTAAGTATTATCAAAAGTGAGGCGGTACACTCATAATGAAGAAAGTGTGAGCAGTGGAAAGATAAGTCACATGGTGTCCATCAAAGTACTTGTAGTGTAAATGACAAGACAACACAATGAAGTAGAGTGATGTAGTCCTCGAAAATTGTAAGTAGAGGACTTCCTTATGAAAAGTCCATGAATAAAATTCAAACTAGAGATACAAACACACCCATTGAAGGACAATGTGACAACCATAGGCTCCCAGTAAGGAATAGGGAAGCTATAACTCAGTGCTCTGTATATAACAGATACCCATTGATGAAGCTTATTTAAGATGCTTTGAGTATACAACACTTGATACAAAGTACACATTGAGGAGGAGCCACGAATTGAGCATAAGATGCAACAAAAATTTGTGGCAGTAAAAAAAATATTCTCATATCTTATCCAAGGAAATCCAAGAAATCGCAGATGTGGCCTATTCCCCCATCAATCAGAGTCTAAAAATTGGAACATGATAACATGTTGTCACTGTATGGGCGTGGATAATATACTACGAGAAAGTAAGATGCTATCAGAGTGTACAAGGCATATTGAAATACCCCAAACTAATAAACATGGATTAAACATCTAATCACATTGATTAAGGCCTAAACATGCCTTAAAAGTCAACTGAGAACAACAGTGGTCAAACAAAGCAAGATATTGCACCCTTTGACTGTTTAGGGTAAATAAAACCCAAATGAACTACTTAGGACCTAAAAATTTGTCCTAAGCTTATTAACACATTACTAAACATATTAACATTGTTGGACAACACTCCAACACAAAGAACAAGCATTTTCATGCTTCAAGGTTGAGTAGGGCAAAAATGTGCTCTAAGAATACCTTAAAGGTCTAATGACCTCTAAATGATATAAAATTGGATACCATGATCAAATATCATGTAAGGAACACAAAAAAACTGTTCTCAAAGAAAACAGAGCTCAGAAACACCCTGCGACTCAAAATGTGCACTAAAATTCTTTAAAGCACATTTTTGTGTATGAGCTCTAAGATAATGACTTTTTGTCACTGTAAAGACTATATTAAGTTATTTATAACATAATGTGACATGATAGAATATATTATAAAGTCTAAATCAAAGTTCAAAAAAAAATCAAAATGGGCAATTTAGTATGAATAGTACCCAAAAAAACATTTAATTACTACCTTTGACCAAGGTCAAATGTCACCCATTGTCTTGACTACCCTTGGCCTACTTCATATGGCTGTCACACCCACTCAATTATCAATCTCCAACCAGTTATACAGCTGGTTAAGTGAGTCATCAAATACTATTCTAAAGTAACATAAAGTAACATATAAGCTAAATTAAGCTTACTTTCTTCATTCACCTTGCTTCCTGCCGACAGCAGCTCTTCATCCTCTCCATTTTGCTTCTCTAAAACCGTGGCTAACTCACCAAGAACATAGAAGAACACCTTGCTACCTAGGTAAGCTTAATTAGTCATTTTATGTCCATTTTCTTCACAATTCTTTCATCTTTCCATGGAGCTAAGCATCAACCACTTCCATCAATGTTCTTAGGTTGTTTTGGAGGATAAATGGAGGGTGTATCTCGGCCTTAACAAGGGAAGAAGGTGGAGAAAATAATCTTGTTCTTAAGGTATAAAATGTGCTTTAAGCACTTATCCTTGATTTCCTTTCAAATCCGGTTGTAAAGCTTGGTTTTCTAAGATTATAATCTTCATCTTAACATACTTATTCAGTTGGTATATCAAGAGCTTCAAGTGTATAGCCAAATCCAAGCCTAAAAACACCATTTTAGGCATTATAAACAAGGTAAAAATTAGCTATCTTCTAATCTGAGTTATACCAGTTTAAAGCTTGGTTTTAGTAGCTCTTTTTGAAATCTTTAGCTACTGTAAAAACAGGCCTGGAGCACTTGTTCTTGCCTTGGTATTCTAAGGTAAATTTACCTTGAAAATTGACATTAAACACTTCTTAAGGTTAGATCTTGCTTGGAGACTAATCATGTCTCGTTTGTTTGCGGTGTAAAACATGTTAACAAGCTGTGGAATTTTATCTCCAAATTTCCGTGGCCAAACAAGGCCTAAACTAGGCAAAAACAAGGTATAAATCACTTAAACCTTCACTTGGTATATTAATATGTAATTATACATATGTGTATAATTGTGCCGTGAGTGAAGAAGGTATTTAAGGTCTTATTTTGACCTTAGGTGATTAAGGAATGGTTTAGTAAATTTTATAACTAATTAATTAGCATAATTGTCAAATTTAAGACATTATGTGGAAAATTGGTAATTATTGAAAATATTGGTGTAAGGCCGAGAGTTTAATGCATTTTTGGGCATTTATGTGTAATTTATTTTATAAGCCAATGTTTGTAATAAGGCCATGTACTTTAGGCCATTTTATTTATGTATTTATAAGCTTTTATTTAAGTTTAGGTGATATTTAATTATTACCGCAAGGAATTGGGGTCTTAGGTGTAAATAAATTAATTTGGGGGCTATAAAAGGATATAGCGAAAATTGGAGGTTTAAATAAGTTTATATAAAAATTATAAGATTATATAAAGTTTGGGGTTAAATTGTAATTTCTGGAAAATTGGGGTACAAGTCTAATATATGGAGTTTAATGGTCAAGGAAATATTAAGGTGGTCAACCTTGACCATAGTAGGTTTTGACCAAATTAAATAAGTTAGATAACTTATTTAAGGTTTTATAATAAGATAAGTATTTATTGTAACAATTTTATAACATATGTGGTATATATGTTATTTCCGAAAGTTAAGGGTGTAAAATGGTATTATAAACACCCATGGGCTATTAGGAATTTTAGGAATTTATTGGGTTGATTTTGGAATTAAAATAAACTATATATGTATAATATATGGTTATTATGTCATTATGACACTTGGGAGAAATATAAGTGGTGGTATAGCAAATACCAAAAGTATATGGGTTAATAAGGTAATTTAACCCTTTGGTGAAATTTGGTGATTTTTAGAATTATATAAGGGTATTAATAAGAGGTGTATAATATATAGTTTTAATGATATTATAAAACTATATGTTATAAATAGGGCCAAATGGCAATTATAAAACAGAATAAGGTCTGTTCGGAATTTACAAAAAAATATAATTATAGGTTATACCCTTTTTATAAGTTAGAAATGTTATATTAAATGGTATATATAACATGGTATAAAAAATGGGTGATTAGGGTGATTTTGTAAATAAAGGAAAACTAATGGTTATGATGGAAAATAATAAGGTTTGTATAATATATGGTTATAAGAAGGAAATAAAAATATCATATCAAAATGATATTAGTATATGGTGTTAACATTACATAATGTTATGTGGTCAAAATAGAATTTAAATTAATTCAAGGGGCTGTACCGAAATATTAAAGGTTGGAAAATGAATTTTAGACTATGGTCTATAATGTTATGAATGTTAAAACAATTATATGTTTAAGGGGGATTAATATAAGTAAGGATACTCACACATAAATAATGTGACAAACTATCATAAATGAGATTTATAAACTCAGGTATTTATTGAATAAACCTTAGGAGTTGTAAATATACAACATAAAATGTTACATAATATTAGGATAATAATCTTAATATAAGTTGTATAATAATACAACTAATGGGAATAATCATCTAAAATAAGATGATAAAATGTAACATATAATGTAAGAGTCTTATAACTCATGGAATTTACCTATATGGTACATATATACATATACAAGAAAAATGTATATAAGGATGGATATATATTATGGTTGGAAACCATATAATATAATGGTGGTGGTTATTACATGAAAAATAGTTACGAACTATAAGTTATGAGTTTTTGAATGCAAATATAATTTGCTAAGATAATGGATTATATAATACAATGTATTATAATGGATGGTGGGAAAATATTACAATATAATATAATAATGCATGCATACATGCAACTATAGGTTATATACCTAAATTTAATGGTGGATAAGATTAAAGAAAAATAATGAATTAAACTTAACAGTTGAAATATTTTGACATACGAGTTTTAAAGTAACAAAGCGACCGGTTTAGAGAAACCCGTGACAGATAACTGTAGAAATCCGGGGATGAACTGTCGAGGTTACTTTTATTCGGAAATACCGGATGTAGTTAGTCATGGAGACTGACTTATAATTTAAATACCGTTTAGATCATACTCCAGACAAGGACGTTTGACGAGCTAGTGGACTACACTGCGCATCCTAGGTTTTGGTGAACGGTATGTAAAGGGGTTGATCCGAGTTGTCCTAAGGAAACTCCTTGGGCTCGGATTTGGTTGATATAACTTGTGTGTTATGTGTGTGGATACATGTATGTGATTAAGTTTTAATGCATTTTTATTATGCATGAGCGTCCATGGGACTAACATACGTTGACTATAGATAGATTATATAAACATTACAGAATACGTTATGTGATAGACATGACGGGTACTTGATATAATACCATAGTATTTAATATTTATGCATATGGTAACCTAAGTAAAATACTTAGGGACGAGTCACGACATTGTCGGTCTCTAGAGCATGGATCTCGAACATGAATATGACCTAGATTACTTCTAGGTATGCGTGAGACCCATTGGGCAGCTAACTAATAATTATTCTCCATAAAACTAAGAGCATATCTTAAACATTATGAGAGAGAGATGGTATGAGTTGAGGTGAGGAATCCTGGTAGTTTACGAACTACTTGGTTGCGCAGTTGTGATCACTGAGGGGTTCCCGATCGGGTTCCGCTCCAGGTATACCCATACGAGCCCTATTTGGATCGTGGGTCAGGTGGCTACGGCCTTTTCTATGGACGTCTTACGAGACATAAGAGAATAGTCAGGGCCTCCGGACCTCTGGCGAAATGAGCACCTTTGTGTGTACGGGAGGACTACTGTCCATGGTGAGGTTATCGGGTTGTCTTAACATGACGCCCTACTGGTATTAATTAAACATGGTTGGATGGAGCCTTAAAGGCCAAATTAAATTAACTATGGAAACTGTACGCTTCGGCGATTGTACATTATACTGTAATCAGTTTGATATGGATGGGGCCTTGAAGGCCAAATTAAATTAAATTAACAATGGATGGTGTACGCTACGTCGATTGTACATTGTACATTATACTGTTATTATTCGATACGTTCGATATACAATTGTTGTTGTGATATTTTATGAATGTTGAGTTGGATGGATGGTTAAGTGTTTATGAATGTTTGGATGGATAATTATGTATATTATACATATATATATAGTATTGATTATAACTGTAAAATGGTAAAGCATGAAACCAATCTAATATAAGATGGTTAAAATGACTAAGTGACCAATAGGGTCCAGGCCCGGCATACTCAGCGTCTATCGCTGATACTACACCATATGCAGGTTGTTGATTATCGCCGAAGCCGAAGTGCGGGAACAGGGTAATTAGAGTTTATTTTAATTACCGCACATGGAGTTGTAATATGATACGGTTATGTATATTCAGGTTTGGGTAGACGCTCACTTGTCGATGTTTATGAGTATGGACTTAGTATGATGTATAGGAGTTTTCTCGTTATCACGGCGGTTAGCAGTTTGTTTATGTTGGAAGTTGGATGTAGTTTGGCTTCGTTGCTTGCATGGGCGAGTAATGGCCGGTGACACCCGAGTGAGTATTGTTATTGTTGTTAATTCTTCCGCTGTAAGACGTTTTATTTATTGCTACGTGAGAGATTATTACGTGATTATGGAGAGGGGTGTTACACATATAAACTCTACCAGTCCTGACCTAAGGTCATTCCAACGTCCATAAATACCTCAACCGTCATTGAAGTTTTTTTTATGTATAAACCATTGCCATTTCACCCTCCATTCAATCTGTATCTCTAAAATGTTTATTCCTTGTATGATGTATATGCACCACAGGACATCCTTTAATGATTCTGGTTTTTACTTCAAATTAACCAAACACGGCACAACACGTCATCTCACGATTACTAATTTCTTTGACTTCAACTATTTCAAATTCCTAGTTGAGTGTAACCTTGATTGTGGTGATAATCCAGCGTCCATTGTCTTCTGAAAAAAAAATGATGTTTTCCTCACCCAGTGCTTTCTGGAGCCAGATGGTAATCACAAATGACAAAGACGTGCGTCTTATGGTTGAAAACTACATAAACAACAAGCAACACATGGGTATGATTCAGCTACTGGCAGAGTATGAGCCGAAGGCTGATGGTTAATTATGGTCGTCAAACTATGACAAATTAATAGCGGTGTAAGTATGTTTTTCATATCTAAGTCACTCTACGATGATGCTCTTCCTTAGTAATGTACTGTTGTTGTTTGTTCCCTTCATTGGGGATGCTTCTATAATTCAATAAACATTGTTCTTGCCTTAAGAATCACGAATATATATAGTGATACATGATTATTTAAATGATCAAACTAATACCATAGTTATAACACCACCAAATTGCCACTACAAATACCTAATTTTAATAAAATACAATAAATTCCATTACATTATTTTTGGTGCTTGCTAAAGGTGTGACATGTCTTAGCAGGAGCAGTTGGTAAGCAAAAAAGAGATTGACAACACATATTTCTTCAATCATAACTAGCATTTGGGCAGTTTCTCTAATATGTCCCTGTTGTTGACACAGCCCGCACCTTCGGCTTTCACATTCATACGCCTCATCCATCTCATTTGGAATACGTAAAAATGTTGGATGTCCTCTAACTGTACACATCATATTTGGATCAGGAACCACAGTGAGGCCGACGTACGAAGGCCAGTTGCCTTGGTTCCCTAAAGGAACAAATTTGTTCTCCTGATATGCCTGTATCATGGTATCAAGTCTGTAAACGTTATGAACATAGTTCTTCCAATCTAGTGTGGTGCTGGAACAAACCACCATAACATGTGAGCAGGGGTACTTAAAAGCCTGCCACTCCCCACATTCACATAGTCTATCATTGATTCAGACGATGAATTTACCTTTGTCTCGCGTTAGGGTGGCATCACCATTGTCAACAACCTCGAATACCAAATCTAGCGAATTAATGACAACCACATGGTGATAGTTCGATAGGATTTGGCTCTCGTTCACCCTTTCAAGTAGTTGCCTTGTAAAAATCAATCCGTTATTCCTCTGTATAGTATACGTTTCCAAGTTATCTCGAAAATAATCAATTAGCTTGTATAGTGTACTCTCCACAATTACTGTCACGGGTAGCAAGTGAACCATCTTCAACACACTGTTCATGCACTCAACCAAATTGGTGGTTGTATGACCCCACCTTCTACCGTCATCATAAGCACGGGACCATTTCTCCACCGGGAGATCATTGAAGAAGGCAGCAATTGAGGGGTGAAGAGATATTAAATGACAATCTTTCATCCATAATATCCTTCCTGAATGAGTAACCTAACAACATACAAAACAAAATGTAAGAGTCATAAACAATTACTACTAACTTACAGTAAATAAATAGAAGTATAAAAACAAATAATTACCGGTGTTTATCAAAAACTTCTTCCATTCCTTGGTCCATATCTGGTTTGAAAGTTCGAAGCTACGTGACGGAGACACAAGAAATGTTCTGCGTATGGTGGAAGCCAGTATTGATCCTTCCTCATAATTGACATTATAGTTGTGGCACGGTCAGTAATTACAGCGACATCACAACATGGCCCGATAACTTTGTTACGCACACGATCGAGAACTATTTCCAGTCATCCCTAGATTCCCCGGAAACCAAGCCAAAAGCCATGGGAATTATCTTGTTATTACCATCATGTGCAACAGCAACTAGTAACTTACCCTTGTACTTCCCGTAAAGGTGAGTCACATCTATTTGTAATAAGGGTTTCATGTACTTGAAAGCAGTTACGCATGGGCCGAATGCCCAGAAACAACGCTTAAATTGTCTAACTGATGTGGTTTGCATCTCGTTCTCAAACACAACATTAGACTCCAAATCCACAAACGAAGTAGGCATGTAATGTCTTATGGTTAAGATGTACCTAGGTAATTCAGCATATGACTGCACCCAATCCCCGTAAACTCTTCTTATGGCTTAAGCACAGTCCAACCAAGCTTTTTTGTAGCTTATTTTCCTGCGATACTCCTGGTGGATTAATTGAATAACCGTCTTTACTTGTAGTGTCGGATTCTCCTTCACTCGGGGAATCATCGCCAGGTCGGATGAAACGGTAGGATATGACCGGTCATTATTCTCGTTCAAGACAGGAGAACACAAGTGAGGAGTGAACTTGCATATACTCCATTCAAATGCATCCTTCAAGAGATATGCTCAAAAATAGAACTTGCATCCTTCACCTTGTCGACACTTTAACGTGTACACTTTTCTGGTGTTTTCTTATGGTAGAAAAACAACATTTTTTTGCAAGTGATAATCTTTGATAGCCATAACAAGAACATTTTTTGTTCGTAAACTTCTGACCTTGACAAACTCTTGCCCTAGCCTCCAATAGGGTATACCACGTCGGTCAACATCTGAGGGCATTTGGCTTATGGCTTGTAGGTCTACCTGCGTTAAGAATGAAGCAAATGGCGTGTATAGTGTTGAAGGTTCGGCTGGTGTCGAAGGACCGGCTTCGTCAACATCATCACCATCAGGGAAGTCTTCCGACTACATCTCAGGATCATCTTCCGAACTTTGTTCATCAACATCCAAATGAACGGGGTTGTTCTCCATAGAAGTTGTCCCGACTGGTTCGAACTTCACTAGTACTTCCAGGTTCCTCAGGATATCGGGATTCTGCAAGAAGTTCGATATCATCATCCTAACACAAGCGTCATTGTTGACTTGAAGAGAAAGAAATAAAGGGACTGGGTATATGCTCTCGAGCTTTCGATAAACGATGGAGGTAATTACGTAATCTCCTCCAAACTCTTAATCTAATTGGTTTTTAACATGATCGTTGAAAGAATGAAATGTGGTAAATTTAGAAATGTGTATGAATGTAAACCTAGAGGAAGGGGAATATGAAAATGTACTCCATGATTTCCATAGTTGAGATCTATATGATAATATAGAGTATAGGGGATTTCCATAGTTTGTATTAATTTTATGACAAGCAGAAGAATAAGAAGCAATGTGAGTTTGAAAGTTTGAGTTTGGTTTGGAGAAGAGGCGTAGGGATATGTAACTGGGTAAGAAGAGGTATATGTATATATAATGTGGTGGCAAAACTAGTCGTTAGTAGCCGTTACAATGGAAAAAAAATCCGTTGGCTGACAACACAGAGACGACACTGCACACACTGCAAGTTAGCCTCCTAGCAGGCTAACTTACAGTGTGTGTCTCCTATGTTGTCAGCCAACAGATCTTTTTTCCTTGTTAGGGAGGCGCACATCTATTGTCAGTCAGTCGGCTGGCTGATTTGTATTGTGCGCTTCCTACGCTCCAGAAAGTAAAAAATACTCCTACCATGGAATTATGGGGGAAACACCCTTGTTATGGAATTGACATGGTCAACGCCCTTTGATCAGAAATTTTCCAATATTTTCCATCAATAGTTATACCTAATAACTTATTTATGTAATGCTCGTGATTGTTTGCACTTAGTAAGAAAACTAATTGAGTTGATGTCTTTATATTTTCAAAAATCAAATGAGATTTGCTTCATTATTTTTTACAAAAACAAAGCATACACTTAGGTGTTTCTTCACCTTAGAATTTTTTTTCCCTTTCGAACTTCTTCCTCAGTAGTAAGCGAAATGTGGATGAATGTTCCTATCCCTAGGTAGGAATATATATCCACCCAACCTTTTCAAAAAAACCAACCCCAAACAAGAATATTCTTCCAAACCTGAGATACATATGGGTTCAAGATACTCAATTGGCTTCAAAGGTAACACTAGAATGCACTGGGAGCGTCGGAAGTAAGGTGCCAGGGAATATTAAGACACATAAAGAAGTTCGAAAGTCGTGGATGGCAACAATTCGCCCATCCAAGTTTCGAATACGAGGGTAAAGCTCTGTCTTGATGATGGCATCGAGTTAGGGGAAGAAGAAGTTGAAATTAAAAAGGAAGAAAGTTGGACAATGAGATAGTGATTACTATCATGGTGTCTCCCGGGCATGATTCCTCAACGGACGGTGACCGACGAATTCAGGTGTGACCGTTCAGTTCTAGCTTGGGAAAGACAAGCCACATTGGGGGGGTAAGAGCGTCGAGTCGTATGCGGGTCTAGGTTCCATCTCCAAGGCATCGATATGCTCCAGACTATTTTTCTAGTTCATGGCCAGTACTCTTGGTCGGGCGTAAATGTGGTAAGGTTTTCTGACGGGGGACCATTTTATTATTGGAATGGCCATCATTCCCATGGAGCTTTTAATGGTAAAATGCACATGCATCACCCATGGGAGTGCGTCAAGAGATGGACCTAGCCCAAATGTGGTAGGGTTGGACTGGACGGTAAAAGCCTCATGAAGCTCATTGTAACACCCATATGGGTAACTGTCCAACAACCTAGTTCCTAAGTCATTCAGGCTTCAAAACGAGCCACTCTAAGCCTTTTGTCCTCACTTGGGCCTAAAAGTGGATGGTCTTGTTGTTATAGTCAACTCATATGTATCCTTATAAACCACTCACATTACTACTCATATCCCGATATAGGATGGGGTTATTACAAACTCCCTACTCAAAGAATGTGACATCCTCATCGCAAGCCTAACATTAAGTCCCACATGACCTCCTCAGTAGCTGTCAAGTAGTCCATCTTGATACGGTCCCGAGTTGGCTCTGATACCATCTGTAACACCCCAGACGAGTAACTATCCAACAACCTAGCTCCCAAGCCATCAGGCTTAGAAACTAGCCAATTTAAGCCTTTTGTCCTCACTTAGGCCTAAAAGTGGAATGCCTTGTTGTTGTAGTCAACTCATATGTATCCTTATAAATCACTCACATTAATACTCATATCCTGATGTGGGATAGAGGTATTACACTCCTCCCATTTTAGGAATCTCGTTATGCTCAGCTCCCGCTAGGACAGGTAATCCAATTCATGAGTCAGGTCGTGACCCCAATGTGAAAGAGCTGATAAGTCAAGCAAGATGTGGTGGACCAGTTGTGATGCCTGATTTGTTAATGTAGAATGATGCGGGTTCAACGACAATCCAAAGAGGCTCCCAAGAAGAAGGAGAGAAAGAAGTTGCAAATAGCTTGCACGTGGGAGAAGGAACTAATGGAAAAGATGAAGACCTACAAGATGGAAATGTATGAGGTTATTATTTGAAGATGTTGTCCTGCTGGCTTCGAACCCAACTTTATCACAAAAGTTAGCCCCTCAGGGAATCAAGCTATTTTGCATGTTAAGGAGCCAGTATTGGAAAAGGATGTCATTGTGGCGAAAGCAAGGATAGTCGCAAAGAAGACCCTAGAACTTGCAAGACAAGTTGGATGTGACGTCATTAACAAGAGTTGAGCCATAGAGAACTTTAAAGCAATGTACTTGGAACCGAGCAAGAGTTATCTACAATGGCATATCACGGAGAAATAATTGGTTCAACAGCTAGATTCGAGTTCAAGCAGATCAGCATCACAATCCTCATCTAGAAAGAAGGAAGGAAGAGGAAGGGAAACAGTTCTAGGGTATGTAATTATTCACGATTGGGGATGGCAATGGGTTCACGGGTGCCCGTTTCATCCGAACACCGACCCGATAAAATGGGTGAAAATCCCGAAAAAAATGGGTGAAAATAGGTGACGGGTGAAACGGGTACGGGTGACAGGTCGGATGGAAATTTTTCACCTGTTCACCGACCCGTTACCCGAATATCTCATATTAAATAAAAAATTCTGTGTATTCGCTTTCTTCCCATCCTAGTTTTCAAAATCAGCCACGCCTAATTTTGTAACCCTCGCCGCGAGTCACGAATCTTCTCTGCTGCTTTCACCGCCGAACTTGTAAGCCTCTCTAACCCTAACTTTCGTCTTCATTCAAATTTTAGAAATCCCTCACAGTCGACTTCAATCATGATTCGCCTCACTCACTGAAATTTGTAACCTTTCATCCCTTGAGTCCTTGACAGTTGACTGAGTCAACTCGACTCCCTCCCTAACTAGCGTTCTTCAATCTTCAGTCTTCACTCACCGAAATCCAAATTTGTAACCTTGCCATTGTTGCGGAAGCGACTGGGTAAGAGAGTAAATTATTGTACTAGAAAATCACTCCGTACAGGAAAATTCCCAGGTCGTGGTAGGGTCACAATGGTCCCGCTTAAGAACCACTTCCTTAGACAGAATTTCCTGACTGTAATTTCTTAGCACAATACCACTACAAAATTACCACAATAGCTGCTAAATAAAACTATAAAAGAGGACACCGGAATTTTACGAGCAGCCAATTTTGCCTACTTCCTACCTACCAGAAATCTCTTATTTATACTTTAGAGATATAGAGAGAAAGATTACAATTTAGCATTCAGAATAATTACTGCTAATATTAAATGATGATACTAGCTATTTATGGTAAGACTAGTCCATATTCTAATGATGATGAACCATCTTTCACATTCTCTTGGACCTACTCAACCTCTCTCTTGGTAGTTCACAATGAGGCAACTAATATGCAGGTAAGTCCAATAACTTGACTTCACTATAAGACAGAGAGAATATTAACACATTTATATGGATATAGCGATTAAGAATATACATATTAGAGTAATAAATATCATCATATTAATCATACTATATAACCATCTTTTATAATTTATGAAATTACACTTTATATACATTAATTTAACCAACTATACAAATATCACTTTAGGCCCACTTTAATATGCAGGATGTGTCATCCAAACAATGTTTTGAACTTGTGCCATTATCCACCTTTCTCCAATATCTCTTTTTCCTCACAACTTTGTACTACCTATGATCATTGCTCTCATCTCTAACTATTATGAACTCATGATTCTTTCTTAATATATCTGAATTGTGTCACATGTTTGACTCATGATTGATCTGACAAACTCCCCTTCTTTAAGCAACCCATGAAGCCAAATACCTTCCTTCACACCTCTGTCAGAGCCATGTACTCTGCCTCAGTCGTAGACAAAGCAACTGTAGATTGCAAGGTAGATTTCCAACTTACTGGTGCCTTGGCTAAAGTAAACAAGTAACCAGTAGTTGATCGTCGCTTATCCATATCACCAGCATAGTCAGAATCACAATATCCAACCACATTTGGACCACCTGTAACATCCTCTCAAATAGTAGACCAATATCCACAGTACCTTGAATATATCGTAAAATCCATTTCACAGCTTGCCAATGATCTCTGCCAGGATCATGCATATATCTGCTCACAACTTTAACTGCTTGTGAAATGTCGGGCCTTGTACACACCATGACATACATTAAGCTACCAACTGCTTCTGCATATGGGACTCTAGCCATATAGTCTCTATCTTCTTTAGTCTTTGGAGATAATTGGGCACTAAGCTTCAAATGAGGAGCAAGCGGGGTACTCACAGGTTTTGTATTGTCGTTAATACCAAACGTTGTAGCACCTTCTTCAGATATTGCTTCTGGGACAAACAAAGCGTGCCATTCCTTCTGTCTCTGCTAAATCTTCATCCCGAGAATCTTCTTGGCTTCTCCCAAGTCTTTCATCTCAAACTCTTGTGCTAACTGAGCCTTCAATCTATCAATCTTTGACTGATTCTTTGAAGCTATTAGCATGTCATCAACGTACAAGAGTAGGTAGATGTAAGACCCATCATGTAGCTTGCGCAAATATACACAATGATCATATTTGCTCCTTGTGTACCTCTGCCCTTTCATAAACAAATCAAATCGTTTGTACCATTGCCTTGGAGACTGCTTCAGCCCGTACAATGATTTGTTCAACCTACAAACCCAATCCTCTTTACCACGAACCTTATATCCTTCCGGTTGAGACATATAGATCTCTTCCTCCAAATCGCCATGTAAGAACACGATCTTTACATCGAGTTGGGTTAGTTCAAAATCTAGCTCCGCTACCAATGCCAACAGAATTCTAATGGAAGAATGCTTCACTACTGGAGAAAATACCTCATGGTAATCAATTCCTCCTTCTGTGCGTACCCTTTGGCCACCAACCTAGCCTTGTAGCGGACACTGTTTTCACCTGAAGTTCCTTCTTTCTTTGCAAACACCCATTTGTAACCAATTGCCTTCTTGCCCTTTGGTAGTTGTGCCAACTTCCACGTGTTGTTCTTGTGAAGAGAATTCATTTCTTCTTCCATGGCACCTTTCCACTCCTTACTTTCTGAGTTTTGATTTGCTTCTTGGAAAGTCGGTGGTACCCCTTCATCTACAACTTGAAGTGCATAAGCCACCATATCCGCATAACGAGCAGGTTTACGGATCTCTCTTCTGGGTCTTTCTGCTGCAATCGGATCTGATTCTGCTGTTGGAGCTTCCTCATTTGACTCATCTACTCCTTGAGAGTCACTATCATCTCCAACCAATGGGTTTACAAATATCTCCTTCTCGAACTCCACCTGCTTTGGTGCTTTCTCCACCTGCTTCTGAGTTCCCTCTGTCTGGATGGAGTCTATTGTCACCTTCTGCCACAACGCAGATTCATCAAAGGTAACATCTCTGCTAATGATTGTCTCCTTTGCTTCTAGACACCACAACCGGTATCCTTTACCCCAGACGCAATCCCCATAAATAGAGCCTTCTTTGCCCTTGGGTCTAATTTTGATTCCTTCACATGGTAGTAAGCCACAGAACCAAACACTCGCAAAGAACTATAATCAGTAGCTGGTTTTCCAGACCATGCCTCAAGCGGTGTCTTTCCACCAATAGCCGATGACGGTAACCGGTTCACAATATGGCTGCAATATGTTACCGCCTCAGCCCAAAATTGTCTGCCCAGCCCAGCATCTGACAACATGCACCGAACCTTCTCCAGCAATGTTCGGTTCATTCGCTCCGCCACTCCATTCTGCTGCGGTGTTTCCCTGACTGTGAAGTGTCGGACGATTCCCGTGTCTTTGCAAACCTTTAAGAATGGATCACTCTTGTACTCTCCCCCATTATCTGTCTGGAGATACTTGATCCTACGACCTGTTTGCATCTCGATCGTCTTTTTCCATGTTAGGAAGATCCCCATCACTTCATCCTTAGTCTTCATGGCATACACCCAAACTCTTCGAGAAAAATCATCCACGAAGGTCACATAGTAGCGGTTCCCACCCAAGGAAGGTGTCTTGGTGGGCCCCCAAACGTCAGAATGGACGTAATCCAAAATACCCTTCGTATTATGGATGGCAGTGCCAAACTTCAATCTCTTTTGCTTCCCGAGAACACAATGCTCACAAAGTTTATTTTACAAGACTTCACACCTTTCAGCAATCCCTGCTTTGCAAGAATCTGTAAGGATTTTTCTCCAGCATGCCCCAGTCGCATGTGCCACAACTGAGAGTCACCGTTCTGCTTGGGAGCCGACACAACTGCTGCTGTTCCTACTACTGTACTCCCCTCGTAGTAATACAGATTACTCCTTCTGGTGCCTTTTATCACCGTCAGTGCTCCAGAAACGACCTTTAGAACCCCATCTTTAGCGGCCCATGAGAATCCTTTCGACTCCAATTGTCCCAGAGAAATGAGATTTTTGGTCAAGTTTGGAACATGCTGAAGTTCTCTTAAAACTCTGGTTGATCCTTCATGGTTCTTCAACTTGATTGAGCCTATACCAATTGTTTTGCATGGGCTATTGTCTCCCATCAAAACAGTTCCACCCTTTAGTTCTTTGTAATCAAAGAACCAATCTCGAATGGGTGACATATGGTAGGTTGCTCCTGAATCCAGAATCCACTCATCCTGGTTAATTTTTGAAGTCGATGCCACCAAAGATAGTCCTGATCCTTCGCTGTCGTATTCAGCTACACATGCGTCTTGAACAGCCTTGCCTCTCTTCTGTTTTGGACAGTTCTTCTTCCAATGTCCCTTTTCTCGACAAAGGGCACATTCATCTTTGCTGAGCTTGGTTTTCGGTTTTGACCATCCTTTCTTCCCCTTTTTCTGAGCAGAAGAACGATCTCTCACCACTAATGCTTCTACTGATTCATCAGTACCAGCCCTCTTTTCTTTTCTTCTCAATTCATGGTTGTACAGTGCTGCAGTGACATCCTTCAGAGAGATATCGTCCTTCCCATGGAGTAGAGTTGTTTCTAGAAACTCATACTCATCAGGAAGAGATCCCAGCAACATTAAGGTCAAATCTTCATCTTTGAATGTCACATCCAAGTTTGCCAAATCAACTACTAGTTGATTGAAACTGGTGATGTGATTATTCATCGTGGTCCCCGAAACATAAGAAAAGCGGAATAGTCTTTTCTTCATAAAAAGCTTATTCTGACTACTTTTCTTCATGAATTTTTCCTCCAGTGCCTTCCACAATTTACATGCTGAATTTTCTTTAGAGAATGCATATTTTTGTTCTCTTGACAGACAGGAGCGAATTGTACCACAAGCTGCTCGATTCATAGCCTCCCATTCCTTCTCTTGAATGTCTTCCGGTCTTGTCTCTTCAATGGCGATGTCAAGACCTTGCTGAAAAAGAGCGTCTTGGACTTCGCATTGCCACATGCCGAAATGGCCCGTACCATCAAATGTCTCCACCGAAAACTTAGCATTAGTCATCACCCTTCTTGTCCAAATCGATGACGAGGAAGTTGATGACGCTGTCTCCGGGGTCTTTAATTTGTCGTCTGCCATTTCTGCTCCAATTTTTATTTAGCAGCACTTCGTCGTATCAACCAATTTAAGGAATTCTTTTCTGATGTGGAAGATCAGCCTAGCTGCAACCACAGAGCATACTAAGACAGAACCTTGGCTCTGATACCACTTGTTGCGGAAGCGACGACTGGGTAAGAGAGTAAATTATTGTACTAGAAAATCACTCCGTACAGGAAAATTCCCAGGTCGTGGTAGGGTCACAATGGTCCCGCTTAAGAACCACTTCCTTAGACAGAATTTCCTGACTGTAATTTCTTAGCATAATAAAGCACTACAAAATTACCCACAATAGCTGCTAAATAAAACTATAAAAGGGACACCGGAATTTTACGAGGTTCAGCCAATTTTGCCTACTTCCTCGGACACTACCAGAAATATCTTATTTATACTTTAAGAGATATAGAGAGAAGAGATTACAATTTAGCATTCAGAAGAAATTACTAATTGTTGGGATGAGTTAGAATGAATGATACTAGCCCCTATTTATGGTAAGGAGACTAGTATCCCATATTCTAATCTATCGATGTGGGATGAACCATCTTTCACAGCCATAATTGGTGAACAACAGATGGGTCTCACTTACCACACCAGTCACCACTCACCACCAGATTGAAGACAGGTCTAAACGGTAATATACTCGAATTTACATTTTTGTTGGCGTTTGTTTTGTTTCTTTGTCTACGGTAATATACTAGAATCTACAATTCATAGGACTGAATATGTAAGTCAAAAGCTACGTGTGTCTGTGGTAATATACTTGAACAAACGCTGTTTTTTTAATGTTTTTTTTTGGTAAACACTAAATATATACATCAGTTTCAGTTCATATTGGACAAAGCGTTGATATCAGATTGAAGTGTTGAACTAATTCTCTATCATTGTCGCTCCATCTTGATATCAGCAACCTATCTAACTGAATTGTTTCTCTATCCGTCTCTCATATTATAGGACAAACTATATTAAGTTTTGTTTTCTAATTGGGGTTGGTCATCCTCTGTAGAGAAAAATCAATGGTTACTACTTCTTTATCATTAAGTTTTGTTTTCTAGTTAGGGTTGATCATCCTCTAGATGGGGTTGGTCATCCTCATATTATAGGAAAACTAAGTGTGTATGTGGTAATATACTCGAACAAACGCAGTCAACAATTTTGTTGCTCATCCTCTGCAGAGATAAAATCAATGGTTAATTAGACTGGTTTTATTTTTTATTACTGATTATGGTGATTGTTTTTGCTGAGTGTGTTTCATCCTCTGCAGTGTGTCTGCGTTTCATTATTTATGGTGATTGCTATTTGTTGATTGTTGTGTACTGTAATCAGTCTGGCTTTATTTTCATCCTTTATGATGCTGAAATTGATTAACTACAAGATTTAGATGCATACAAATTGGCTTTATTTACATTGTTTACATGGATTATCAAACTTTCTCTTAGCACTGATGATTAATCTGAAAGCATAAATGCATACTGATTTACATTCATACTCATTTTTTGCAGGCGTATTTGGTTATGGATTCTAATGATGAATCTGCATCTACTCCTGCATTCACCCGCTCTACCTGTTGAATCTTTTGAAAATAAAGGAGAACCATTAAGTTGATCTGTATTTACTATAAGTGTAAGAAAACACATTTCAGCGGTATGGGTTCACTGTGATAAGTTGTTGTCAGGTGGAAGTAAAAACAGGACTTCTCACATCAAGGATCATGTAGAAAAGAGGTGTTGTAGAAAGAAGCAAAAAGTTGATATACCACATAAATTGTTAAGTGTTAGTAGGAAAGCTGATGGGGTAGCAACTATTAATTCCACCAACGTTAGGCAAGAGAAATCTAGGAAGGAACTAGCTAATATGGTGATTATGCATGAGTATCCTTTGGCTATTGTAGATCATATTGGATTCAAAAGATTTGTGAACAGCCTGAATCCGAGCTTCAAGATCATGTCTCGTAACACATCGAGGTCTGATATTATGAAGATGTATGCAAGTGAGAAAATAAATTTGAAAAAGGTGTTGGAGAATAACCCTTCTAGAATCATCATTACTACTGACAAGTGGACACCTTCAAATCAAAAGAGAGGATACATGGTTATCACTATGCATTACATTGACCAGTTGTGGGTTTTGCATGACAAAACATTGAGGTATTTTTTTACTATTAATATTCATTGTTCATTATGTGTGTTTTTGTCTATAATGTTATATATGATAGTTCTTTGCTTTATTACAAACTTGTGTGACTAGATGAAAAATCCTTGACATTTAGCTTTATATTCTAGCTATTTTTAGATTGTTATAGTGATTGTATATTTGAATTGCCCTTGGAATGTAGGTTTGCTTATGTGCCTTGCCCACTTACGAAAGACACACTTACACAAGTTCTATTAGAGACATTGAATGGGTACAACATCACTAAAAAGTTCTCTTCTCTAGTTGTTGATAATTGTAGTACAAATGATACTATGTTAGATATCCTAAAGCTAAGATTGGGTGAGGAATCACTTCGTTTGGACGGTATATTTTTGCACATAAGGTGTACTACACATATTTTGTATTTGATTGTGCAAGATGGGTTGTCTGTGAATGGTGAAGAGACTGAGAGG
Organism: Limonium bicolor; assembly: GCA_023374045.1. Taxonomy (NCBI): domain Eukaryota; kingdom Viridiplantae; phylum Streptophyta; class Magnoliopsida; order Caryophyllales; family Plumbaginaceae; genus Limonium; species Limonium bicolor. The sequence goes on along the minus strand of CM041777.1, from coordinate 256,200,635 downwards.
GTTCGTGACTATGTCTCTTTTTGGGCAGCCACTCCAAAAAGAATAGAAATGTTTGAGGATAAAGTTAAGTCCATGAGAGGTGAAGAAGCTAAGAAGTTGTCTCTTGACTGTAAAACTTGATGGAATTCAACCTTTCTGATGCTTCAAACTATCTTTCCATATAAGGATGTGTTTGCTAGTATCAAGCGCTTAAGCCCCGTCTAAAATTTAGTCTCCCAACCCAAGAAGATTGGACACTCGCTTCAATAGTTTATGAAAAATTGAAAAAAAAATCACAAATTAATTGAGTTATTTTTTGGTCGAAGATACCCCACTTCAAATTGGTTTTTTTCCGTCAAGGCTGTGAAGTTAAACTTGATCTTGATTATTGGTTACAAAGTGAGACGCAAGTCATCAAAGATATGGCTGAATAAATGGATGAGAAGTTTAATAAGTATTGGAGGACAATCAATGAGGGCTTACCTATAACAGTTATTTTGGATCATAGGAACAAACTGGAGTGTGTTGAGTTTTATTTTAATAAGATTTTTGGTTAAAGGCTGATGTGGAGATTCAGCGGATGAAAACAACTTTGTATAAACTCTTGTCTGAGTATGAGGATAGATTTTTGTCAAGTGAGGACAATTCTTTCACTATTACTCAATGTAATTCTCTTGGAGATGATGATGGTAATGAGGTAGATGATAAATGGAGAAGAGTGTGGAAAACTAAGAGAATGCAGGTGAATGTGAAGTTTGAGTTGGACCATTATTTGGAGGAAGATTCCTTACCAGAGAGCGGTAACTTTGATATCTTAAAATATTAGAATATTGAGCTCAAGGATTAAACATTGTAAAGGATTGCCAATGATATTCTAGCCATTCCAGCTTCTACTGTTGCATCTACGAGTGCATTTAGCACGGGTGGTAGAGTTGTCATCCCTCACCGTTCTAGGCTTACTGCAAGTACGGTGGAAGCATTAATGTGCATGCGAAATTGAGTTCTTGGAGATTTAAATTTGGGTAAAACTATTGTCTTTACTTACATTCCTATTATAAACTTTTTTGATTATTTCTGGTTCATTGCTTGTACTTTTTATTATTTCCAAAGCAGGTACTTCTCTTCAGACTATGGAAACTTGTTCTACAATCTTAGAAAATCAAGATACAGTAGATGGTGTTGGGAATGCTTGTGGGGGAGATGTTATTTATTTAGATGCGGTACTTAGTTTAATTCATTTATCATTTTTACCATATATTTTTTATTGTAATGAATTTTTCTTTAATTCTTTTTTTTCAACCTTTGTTTTGTAAAGAGATGAAGATGGCACGGATTTTATTTGATACTTTGTTTTTTTTTTCAACCTTTGCTTTGTAGGGGGATGAAGATGACATGGATTTTATTTGATAGTTGAGGAACTTATCATAAGAGGTATTGCATACTGTCTTTTTTATATACACAATGATCTTATTAGTTAGTTTACTTGGTATGCTGTCGTCTATATGTTAAACCGCAGTAGTCAATAGTCATATTTCTGATTGTTAAACTTCAAAAGTCAATGTTATTGTAGTAGAACTATTACTTCAGAATTCTGATGATTAAACTGCTGCAATCAATGTAATTGTAGTAGAACTATTACTTCTGAGTTCTGATGGCTAAACTACAGTAGTCAATAGCCATATTTCTGATTGCTAAAATGAAGCAGACAATGTTATTGTAGTAGAACTATTACTTCTGAATTCTGATGGTTAAACTGTAGCAGTCAATGTTATTGTAGTAGAACTTATAAATTCTGATGGTTAAACATCAGTCAACATTATTTCTGATTGTTAAATAGCTGCCACCTTCATCAATAAAGAGTAGTATTAGAATTTTTACTTGAAGGACCTGATGGTACTTGTTTTTAAGGCTTATCGTCTGCTAATAAAATTTGATTCTGAAATGAGTTGTGCCTATATCTCACTGAAGTATATGTGACGATGGGTTGTGTTACTTATGAATTCTGATTGCTAAACTGCAGCAGTCAACATTATTTATGATTGTTAAACTGCTCCCCCTTCATCAATAAGCAATAGTATTAGAACTGTTACTTGAAGAGCCTGACGATGCTTGTTTTTAAGGCTTATCGTCTGCTAATAAAATCTGATTCTAGAAATGAGTTTGTATATATCTCATTGAAGTATATGTGACAATGGGCTGCGTTTTGGATCTTGGGAAACCTAATTATGACCTCTTGTTTTTTTTGTTACACAGGTTAAAGTTTCAGTTTGTTTTGGATGGAATGAGGCGAGCTGTTTGTTATGTTGAAGTATGAAAATTAGAAGGGAGGATATCAATGGGAAATTGGACAACAAGTGTTTTGTACGAAGAATGAAATTGGACAGTAGCTACTGGATTGAAATTGGACAGCAAACGTGCTCTCCTACCTAAGGATTAAAATGAAGATGGATTTTTGGATGATGTGATGGATATTTTGGGAGGTTGTGTTGGAATAGGTTGTATCTAGGATCTATTTTTGTACGTTTATAGATTGTAATAGGTCCTTCCTTTATGTGTATTTTCGGTCACGTGCTATTCTTATTAGCACTTATATATAGACCGGTCTCCTGTCTTTATGCAACCAGTCAGTCTCTTATCAGAATATGATTTACATAATCAATCTCCTTCCTCTCGTAATAAAGAAGTAGTTCTTTTCGTATTACTATAACTTTGTCATGGTATCTAGAGCACTACTGTGTTTTCATTAACAAGAAATGGTTGATCCACTGGCAAAGAAACCAGAAAGCAATGACGGAAAAACCACCGCAACCATCGATCAATCAGACCCGCTTTATGTCGCCTCCACTGAGCAAACAGGCCAGGCTCTTGCCACCAAGTTTACCGGCGGTGAAGGTTTTCTGGCATGGAAGTGGACGATGCAAGAAGCTCTCATAGCCAAAAATAAAATAGGCTTTGTCGACGGTAGTATCAAGCAACCCGACGCCGGAGATGAAGCGCGCACCAGAGCTTGGAGACGGGCCAGATCTCTGGTTGTAAGTTGGATAATCTCCTCTCTTGCCCCTAATATCGCGCGTAGCGTCATGTACACCAGTGATCCAAAACAAATTTGGGACTGGTTGTGCAAACGCTTTGAGAAAAGCAATCTGGCGACGATTCACAACATTAAAGCCCAGATTGTTAATTTGAGGCAAGGAAATGACAGTATTACGGATTATTTCATGAAATCAAAGGAGATATGGGCGCAGTTCAATCTTACCACGCCAATTGAGAAGTGCGAGTGCTGCACCTCTTGTAAATCCGGCGAGAATCAAACCAAACGCCAAGAACAAGAGGAAACCATCCACTTCTTGATGGGGTTGAACAGAAGTTACGCGCAGCTTCGAGGTCAAATACTGGCGATGACTGAAATCCCAACCTTAGAAGAGATATACTCTCTGATTATTCAAGAGGAACGACAAGGGAGAGTACCGATTCGTGAGACGACAACGAGCAGACTGTAGCCCTAATCGCTAAAGGGAGAGGAAATTTTGCAAACAAGCAGAAGTCTGGGAACTCAACACCGAATTTCAGAAGCTCTGAAAAGGGAGACACAAGCAGATCTGTTGGGCTGAAGAAAGATGGAGCAAAATGTTCAAATTGTGGCAAATCGGGCCACACTCGCAGCGAGTGCTGGTGGCTAGTTGGATTTCCCAACAATGAAAACAGAAAGAACAAAGACGCAAAAATCACTTCTGTAGCCATCGACGAGGGAAAATCCAATCAAAGAGGAGATGAAATCACACAAGACTCACCGGTGAAAGGCTTTAGTTCGCATCAACTTCAACAGCTAGTTGAGTTTCTACAGCAACAAAAAGAACTTGGTGGAGGAAACAGAAAGACAAACTTCGGAGATTTCGCTGGTAAGTCTAATGCGATTTGTAGTTCTCTACCCTATTTAATTTCAAATGCAAACTCTGTCATCTGTGAATTGAAAGATTTATGATATTGGATTCTGGCGCTACTGAGCATGTTAGCGGAAATGATTTTTTGCTTGCTAATCGCATGAATCTTGAAACCAGCAGAGACATAATTCTTCCTGATGGAAACCAAAAATCTGTTGACTCTGTTGCTGATCTGTGTGTGAATGGAAATATTTGCCTGAAAAACGTCATGTTTGTTCCGTCTTTCATGTTCAATATAATCTCTGTCTCAAGATTAATACAAGACTTGAATGCGTCTGTTATTTTCCATGGGAACATTTGTGCTTTGCAGGAATCTAGCAGTAGTTCTTTTCAGCAAATTGGAAGATAGATTAGCGGTCTGTATGTAGTTGACATAGGCAATCTAAGCAGTTTCATATTAGGGAGAAAGTCTACTTCTGTTTATATGAATGCAAATGTAAAGCTTTGTAATATTGAACAACCACAGAATGTTGCCTTGTGGCATAATAGATTAGGACATCTGTCTTTAAGAAGAATGAATAGAATAATACAGATGAACCCTTCTGAATGCCTGAACAACAGTTTATTCCCGTGCACTATCTGTTACAAATCTAAGGCCAAAAGATTGAAATTTCTTGTGTCAACCATAAAAACTGCTGAACCTTTCGACCTTGTTCACATAGATATTTGTGGTCCCATGAGGACACAAACATTAGAAGGGCAACGATACTTTCTTACCCTAGTTGATGACCATACTAGGGCCACCTGGATCATTCTTCTTAAATTTAAATCTGAAGCCATACATCATATTAAAACCTTTGTTAATCTGATAGAAAACCAAATGAACAAACGTGTCAAATGCATCCGGAGTGATAACACACAAGAATTAGGCAAATCCCAAGAGGGGGGCCACATTATTTGCTCAAAAAGGCCATTGGGGCATGTGTCCTTTCAGATAAGTTGTCCATATACACCCAACAAAACGGAGTTGTGGAAAGAAAACAGGGCAACATTATGGACATTGCCAGAGCTCTTCTTTTCCAATCTGGTTTAGAAAACAAATTTTAGGGCCATTGTGTTGAGCATGCGGCTTTCTTAATCAACAGAATGCCAAGCAAAGCAATACAAAACCTTACTCCCTTCGAGAAACTAAACGGAACAAAACCAAACTATAACGAGATCCGAAGTTTCGGATGCCTTTGCTACATGACCAATATAGAACCAAGCAAAGGAAAACTTGACCCCAGGTCATCCCCTTGTGTATATATTGGAAATCCTAAAAACACCAAGGGATACAAAGTCCTCACTCTAGAGGATAAACAGATCAAGATAACCCGGGATCTAACCTTCTTTGAAAATATTTTCCCTTTAACCGACAAGAAATGGACGGATCTCCTAGAACAAAATCAAACCCATCCAGATATTTTCCCTTCTTCTCCCAATCTTGATAACGGATTGGAGGATGACACTTGTACGTCTCAGCATTCTGAGATAAGAGAAGATCATCATCATCCTCTGACACAAATTCAGACACCAATCTACCCTCCATAGGAGCGGATGGCCTAAGAGAAACCGAGGAGATCCCTATAGGAATTAGAAGGTCCACCCGAGAACACAAATTCCCTTCCAAATATGACGACTACGTCGTCTCTTCCAGCCTATGCCAAAATCTTTTCTCTTCCATTCTCACATAAAGACTCAAAAAAACACCGATTCTCATCCTTCCCATCACACAGCCAAATACATCACAGACTGTAAAAATACCTCGAAGCTTTGATAAACGAATGGAAGAGTTGAGTTTGAGGAGAAGAGATCAGACGTGGAAGGCTTGAGAAAGAAAGACAAGAGGAAGGTGGCCACAGGGCTTACGGGAGAAAACCAGAGGAAGAAGAAAACTAAAACCTAAATCGGGAGCCACTACCAGAAGAACTATTAGTAACCCTAGAAAACAAAACAACACTACTATTAAAAACACAGAGTTTTAACTCTCTCAACACCCCCTCTCAAAACAAACAACCTCATTGTTCTGTTTTGCTAAGGAGAGTTAAAACGCCCACAAAGAAGAACAAATAATTAAACCAGTCTCAAAGGCCACAAACAGAAGACTAGCCTTCAACCCCTTTAATCCCAAGCGCGCTGTAGAATCACCGGATAAGAGTGCCCAGGCAACACTTTGGTTAAAACGTCTGCCAACTGTTGTGCAGAGGGCACAAACTCCACTCTCACCAGCCCATCTAGGATCTTCTGCCTGACAAAGTGACAATCGACCTCTATGTGCTTGGTCCTCTCGTGGAAGACCGGATTCCTTGCGATGTGCACTGCTGCCTGGCTATCTGACTTGAGAGGTATCGGTTGTATGCCCTGCACTCCCAACTCGTGCAGCAGCCTTGTTAACCAGCTAACCTCTGCCACTGCTTGCCTTAATGCCCTGTATTCTGCTTCAGCAGAAGAAAGAGCAACGTTAGACTGTTTCTTGGATTTCCAAGACAAAGCACAACCTCCTAACTCTATATAAAAACCACTAATAGATTTCCTTGTATTCGGGCATCCAGCCCAATCAGCATCACAATAGGCATTCAGTTCAAGATTTCCAGAGATATTAAACATCAAACCATAATTCAAGGTACCCTTTATATATCTGAGAGTGTGCAAAGCAGATTTCATATGAACATTTGTGGGTTTTTGCAAGAACTGGCTCAACAACTGAACAGCAAAAGACAAATCAGGCCTAGTATGTGTTAAGAAATTCATTTTGCCAATCAATTTTCTATAAACCATAGGGTCCTCTAAAGGATAACCATCTTCCTGCAACAACTTAGTATTCAATTCCAGTGGGCCTGCTGTACTTCTCAAATTTCACAACCAAATTCCCTTATCAACTGTTCAGAGTAATTCTTTTGCATCAAGATCATTCCTTTTTCTGTTCTATGAAATTCCATCCAAGAAATCTACCCAGACAGCCTATATCCTTGATCTTAAATTTCTGATGCAAGCAATCCCTCACATGTTTAATCATAACAGCATCATTACCAGTCAATAATATGTCATCAACATAAACAGCCAAGATGGTAATTTTCTGATTGCCTCTTTTAGTGAATAAAGAATAATCATTCATAGATTGTTTGAAACCTAGAGAGATGAGAAAATTGCTTAATTTTTCATGCCATTGCCTTGAGGCCTGTTTTAAACCATAAAGAGATTTCTGCAGTTTGCATACTTTCCCTTTATTCTCTGATTTGTATCCCAGGGGCAATTCCATGTAAACATCCTCATGTAAGTCCCCATGCAAAAAGGCATTATTAATGTCTAATTGTTTTATATCCCATTTCCTCTTTACAGCAAGAATGATTATTGCTCTGATTGTGGTGAATTTCACCACGGGGGAGAAAGTCTCTAAATAATCTATCCCATGTCTTTGATTGTAACCCTTAGCTACCAGCCTAGCTTTATATCTCTCAAGAGTCCCGTCAGCCTTATATTTAATTTTGTATACCCACTTGGAACCTATTGGTTTCTTCCCCTTTGGTTGATCAACAACTACCCATGTATTATTTCTTTCTAGTGCAGAAATTTCCTCCTCCATGGCTCTAATCCAGTTCTGTTTTTCTACAGCCTCAAAGTAATCCCTAGGTTCTATCTCAGTTTCTTTCCTAACTAAGCAAGAACTGTATTCAGATTCTGGGCAAGTAGCAGTTTCAGACAGAACTAAGTATACATGTTCAGGATTAGAAGAAACAGTATTGCAAACATGGCCATGCAGTTGTGATTGCTGTAAAGTGAGTCTACTGCAAAGTAAATCAGTAAAAGGGTCATGGGACTTCCCTTGAGCTTGTGTGGTGACACTTCCCAACTGATAGTCTTCTAGGTGCTTTGGCATTTGTCTTACTCTTGTGGATCTTCGAGGTTCTATTCTTGTCTGCTCAGCATCACTCTGCTCAGCATCAATATGTTCAACCTCTGGCTCCAGGACTTGCTCTGTCTGCTCAATTACTTCTTCTGTGCTTTCTTCCACACTTTCTTCATTGTTAAGTTCTACTGGTCTGAGAAACTCGTCAGAATCATTAGTATAATTCATCACATCATTATCAGCAGGTAAAAACAGAGGGTGTTCCTCATTGCAGTTTTCTGGGTGTAAAGGGTCATTATGTTTAGAGACAATTTTATCACTTGTTCTATATGGAAAGATATTTTCATAGAACTGCACATCTCTACTAATGATAACTCTTTTGTTATCCAAATCATATAACTTGTACCCTTTTTATTTGCTGGATAACCGATGAATATACACTTACTGCTTTAGGTGAGAACTTATCATGTAATGGAGCATTAATGTGAGCAAAAGCAAGACAACCAAAGCATTTTAAAACATCATAATCAGGGGCTTCACCATACAAAATGCTATAGGGACTCTTTCCTTCTATATATCTAATGGCATCCTATTAATCAAGTAGACAGCTGTCAAAACACTTTCCCCCCAAAATTTTATGGGCAATTCTGAGTGAAACATCAGGCTTCTTGCTGTTTCAAGAATATGCCTGTGCTTCCTTTCCACCACCCCATTCTGTTGGGGTGTGTGAGCACAAGACATTTGGTGCTGAATTCCCTTGCTTTTAAGATATTCTATTCCCAGCTTTGAACTCCCTAATTCATATGCATTATCTGTTCTTATGCATTTTATCTTCCTTTTAAACTGCAGATCAACCATCTCAATGAAGTTCTTAATTACACTGAAGCAATCAGATTTATGCAGAATGAGATGTATCCAAGTAGCACGGGATATGTCATCAACAAAGGTAAGAAAATAGGTAAATCATCGTGGGTTTTGTTCCCATAGGGTCCCCATAAATCTATGTGAACAATTTCAAAAATATCCTTTGTTTTGATTGAACTAATGGGGAAGGGCAATCTGTGGCTTTTAGCCTTACAGCATGACTCACACAAAAATTGTTTGTTGGCTAAACTTCTGTCAAACAACTGTAGTTTCTTTAATTTTGCTATGGGTAAATGCCCTAGCCGATGGTGCCAAAGACTCACACTATCTTTACAGTCAAAAGAATCTATCAATCTCCTAGGATTACAGACAGCAGAAGAAATTGAAACTTGAGCATGGTTCTCTTCACAAGCAAACTTTTCATCTAACCAGTAAAGACCTCCTGACATTCTTCCAATCTCATGTTCAAGAAGAGACTTACATTCCTGGAAAATGCAACAAGCATCATCAAACAAAACTTTCCTTTCAGTTGTTTGGACAGTTTGCTAATAGAAATTAAGTTAAACTTAAAACTGGGCACAAATAAGACATTTCTGAGTATTAACCATTGGTTTATTCTAACAGAACCTATAATATTCACTGCTTGGGGGTGACCATCAGGCATCCCTACATTTTGTGTTCTGTCAAGGGGTTTATACTCAAAGAATTTCTCAAGTTCACAGCACATATGCTCAGTAGCACCACTATCTAATATCCATTGCTTTGTTTGCTCTATTTTGTTAGATGTCATGCTCATAGCTAACTTCTGTGTGTCTAAACCATGCAAAGAACAGTAATCTTTTTCACTAAATCTACCATGTAAACTCAAGTTATCATGGGGAAGTTTATCATTCTGGTTTAAGACAGGTGGTTTCCTTGTCCTTGTGGAACTATTGAAGACTGAATCATCATGATAAATATCCTGTTTAGATTTAACATGTTTGCACTCACAAGAACTGGACTGAGCATTATCATCAATCGCATTAATCATAAATTTATCATGACAGAACCCTCCGCCCGAGTCAACAAATCCACAATGTAAACAGGTATGGGGGGCACATTTAGATCTTGCATACACACATTTGATCTGGGATCACACAAACAGTTAGATAGGGCAGTTTCACCTTGACATATATTATGCGATTCACACTTCCAACAATTTAGCACAGATCTAGGTATGATATTTTTTGTATTCATAGAATCAAATGCAGAGAGAGGTAAGTTAGGACTAGAGTTGAGAGTGGTACCGACAAACCCACAAGTTGTACTTCCCTGTTCCCTTTCTGTTGCTTGGTTTCTTGCAACGTGGGCCAACAGTTGATTCACCTGATCAAGTGTAAACATGGGGTTTCCTCCTCCATTCCCAGAAGGTGGGTGATTGGTTTCAACAGTCGCTGCTGTTCCAGCACTCGAGCCCTTCTTTCCTTTTCTCCAAGACGGTGGAAATCCGTGAATCTGGTAACATCTATCCACCGTGTGACCATCCTTGTCGCAATGTGTGCAATGTAGATTGCCACGTTTACCTTCTCTAGCTTGCGGACTTCTTGCTGGTTTCTTGTTTGATTCCACTGCAAACGAAAGCGTCGTCTCATCCTTTGCAGTAGGGGTTGAGCTACAGACGTTTCTCTGTCGCTCTTCATGGGTAAGGAGGGAATAAACTTGTGCTATCTTGGGGAGCGGTGACATCAGGAGGATATTTCCTCGAACAATTGCGAATTTCTCTGAGAGCCCCATCAGGAATTGAACGACGCGTTGTCGCCTGAAGATCTCTTTATACCCGGCATCTGCTTCGCAACTGCAAACTGGGACTTCCTCTGAAGAGTCCAATTCATCCCAGATCTTCTTAATTCTGGTGTAGTAAGACCTAATCGTGTCATCTCCTTGCTTCGTCTCTATCAGCTTCTGATGCAAGGAGTATATCTGGGCTGCATTCGACTCTTCGAACCTTCCCGATAGCTCTTCCAAATTAAGGCCGCAGTCTTACAGTACAGGACTGTGTCTGCAATATCCTTGTCCAGCGCGGTTAGGAGCCAGGAGATTACCATGGAGTTTGAACGATCCCACGCCTTCGCCTTCTCTTGTGAGTCCGTGGGTCTGGGGAAGGTTCCTTCAACATAGCAGAGCTTATTTTTTGCTCTCAAGGCTATGGTCATCCCTTGTTTCCACGCTCTAAAACCTCCTTTGTCTTGGAATTTCGGAACCAATAGCATCCGGGATTTTCAGAATTCGCCAAGAAGAGAGGGTCCGAATTGTTGCCAGGAAGAACTTCTTGCAACAAGCTCTTCATGTCGGATCCCGACATCTCGTTTCCAGTTCCCGACACTCCCTTTTCCTTCAAGCTCTCGTCGCCCGACATCGTCGAAAAAACTCAGCTTCTTGAGTTTCCTCTTACCCGAGAAAAGAAATGAAATCCAGAGATGGAATTAAACTCTTTCCTTCGACAAAGCCCCCGCTCTGATACCATGTAAAAATACCTCGAAGCTTTGATAAACGAATGGAAGAGTTGAGTTTGAGAAGAAGATCAGACGTGGAAGGCTTGAGAAAGGAAAGACAAGAGGAAGGTGGCCACACAGGGCTTACGGGAGAAAACCAGAGGAAGAAGAAAACTAAAACCTAAATCGGGAGCCACTACCAGAAGAACTATTAGTAACCCTAGAAAACAAAACAACCTACTAACTAAAACGCAGTGTTTTAAACTCTCTACACAGACCACATACCTAACAACACAATTCTCTCTTGCGCTCTTCACCACAACACCAACAAGCTCCTATCCCAACTTCATGGTTTAAAAGAACCCTCCAATTTTAAGACAGCTAGCAAGGATCCTAGATGGACCCAGGCCATGGCCGAAGAATTCCAGGCTCTTAAACAAAATGGGACTTGGAGCATTGTAGACCTTCCCAAGGGAAAACGCCCCATTAGTTGTAAATGGGTCTACAAGATTAAACTTAGAGCTGATGGAGAGATAGAGAGGTTCAAGGCCAGGCTGGTTGTGAGAGTATTCACTCAAAAACATGGCCTTGACTATGAAGAGACTTTCTCACCCGTCGTCAAACTAACCACCGTGAGAGCCCTTGTGATTATGGGGATAAAAAAGGGATGGATCTTGGACCAATTAGATGTTAACAACGCCTTCCTTCACGGAGACCTCCATGAGGATGTCTATATGACAATTCCCGAAGGTATTAAGGCATCGAAGAAAACAAAGTTTGCAAGTTACATAAGTCCCTTTACGGCCTAAAACAGGCCTCACGCCAATGGTATGAAAAACTTGCAAACTTCCTAAAAGATCTTGGATTCAATCATTCCCAAAATGACCCATTCCTTATTCGTCAAGAAAAATAAGAACAACATCACTCTCCTAGGTGTGTATGTAGATGATATCTTGGTTGTAGGAAATGATGCCAAAGAAGTAAGTTTTCTTAAGAACCAACTTCATAAGAAATTCAAGATCAAAGACCTTGGAAGACTAAATTTTTCCTCAGGATGGAATTTCTAGAAGCAAACAACGGCATGATCATGTCGCAACAACGCTACATAAACCAAATCCTTTGTGATTTTGATGCCCAAGACATCAAACCCACAGTCTCACCTCTTCCGGTTAATCTTAAACTCACCCAAGATAGTGGCTCCAAACTGACAAATCCCACAGAAAACAGGTGCCTTGTAGGGAAGTTAAATTTTCTTACCAACACAAGGCCCGACATATGCTATGCCGTTCAGTTTTTAAGCCAATTTCTCCAGAAACCTACCACAACACATGAAAGCCGCTTTCCATACCCTTTCATATGTTAAAGGAACTTCAGGATTCAGTTTGTTTTTCAATAAGGAACCCAAATACAATTTAGAAGCTGATTGGGCTTCTTGTCCTATCACGCGAAAATCCATATCCGGTTATTACTTCTCCTTGGTGACTCTCCTCTTAGTTGGAAATCAAAGAAACAAACCACCGTTGCTCTAATCTTCTGCCGAAGCAGAATATAAGGCCATGAGGCAAGTTATCGGAGAACTTAGTTGGCTAAGTAGACTTTTGAATGAAATTGGCATCCCAAATATTACCCCAATACCGCTTAAATGTGATAACTTGGCAGCCTACATATTGCTAGAAATCCCGTTTCTCATGAATGAACAAAACACATAGAATTGGATTGTCATTTTGTTCGTGAAAAGCTACAGGGAGGACTTATTCAAGTCCAATATGTGCCTAGCACACATCAGCTGGCAGATATGATGACTAAATCACTCACAGGTAAAAGTTATCATAATTCATTTGACAGTTTGGGTTTACATCAAAAGGAGAAAAGGTAGTCTTTCTTTCTTTTTTGCAGGTACACTTCAGTCTATCGCACTTTGGAAACAAAAAGCACATCTTCCTGCTCCTCCTTCAAGCGCATCAAGCCGTACTTTTTGAGGGGGGGTGTTGGAATAGGTTGTATCTAGGATCTATTTTTGTACGTTTGTAGATTGTAATAGGTCCTTCCTTTATGTGTATTTTCGGTCACGTGCTATTCTTATTAGCACTTTTATATAGACCGGCCTCCTGTCTTATGCAACCAGTCAGTCTCTTATCAGAATATGATTTACATAATCAATCTCCTTCCTCTCGTAATAAAGAAGTAGTTCTTTTCGTATTACTATAACTTTGTCAGGTTGTTCCCCTTATCATTATGCACTAATTCTGTTCCTGCCTAAATGTATAACTTTGTGGGCAGCATGCGATGGATGTTTTGGGAGGTTGTTCCCCTTTTTCATTATATAAAAGATAAATTTTATTCTTGTATAAACGTATAATTTGTGGGCAGCACTTTAATCAAGTTTAGATGTCATTGTGTACGTTTATCTTTTCAGACTATTTATAAAAAATTCAACCCGTTTCACCCGTGGGTAACGGGCGATACATAACGGGTGACGGACCAGGTATAGGGTGAAGTCGGGTGACGGGTACGACTGATGGTTCACCGTCCAAAACCCGACCTATTGCCATCCTTCTCGATGGATAAGGAAAACTCAAGGAGTGGTAAGACTGGGAAAGACTTTTGTCAGATATCACCGGACACTGAAAATTTAATGTAACAAGAAAGGGTAAGTTAGCAGAGACGGTAGGTATGATTTTGTACTCCATCTATTGGTTTCCACTATAGTGTGGATTTAGCCGATGGCCTATAATTATAAAAAGAAAATGGGTTGAAGATGAGCTTCAAGGAGAAGGTAGGACTAACTTTGTCACAAAGGAGTCATTGTTCTTTTTACTCTAAGCGTGGCTTATTTTCAAACAATCTTGTTTGATTTTTACTTCAACTTTACTCACCTTGTTTTAGTTCTAAATTAGAAAAAAAAAAAACTTACTAAACCTTGTGCTCGAGCGACGCAACATGAATTCATCAGTGACGTTGCAACTCTATATTCACTATACGAGTATTATATAAAACGTCCACTAAAATCCAACTTTTGCCTTTTTTTTGAATTTTGGACAGCAAAAGGAAGAGTTTTCGAATAATTAATTAGATACCACCATCCAAAAACATGCATTGATCACTGTATTCCCATGTTCTGATTGTCAAGCGTGTGACAGCCGGCACCAATTTCAAAAGCAATAAACTTTATCAAAATAAGTGGTGCAGGCAGGCTGCAACTTCGAGAGGAAGACGAACTTATCCACTTACAATTACAAAGGAATGATAATCAATGTCCCATATATGGAAGAATGTTCGACCCCACCACCATCGTAATTAAGCAATGGGATTTCTAGCACTTTTGGCACATGAGAGTATGATTAGCTAGATAAAACAGAGACAATAATATCATTCTGTATATGATAGCATAGCATCAAGAACGAGCACGTGATAAAGATGGAAGCGGATGATAGCAAAAAGAGCAAGAGTCTTATCGAAAGTGACAATATACTCTTAAAAAGAATCACCAAAATATCTTGTTGTTTAGAGAACTTGATCGGATTCCTTACCAATTTGTAATGAGATATTTTTAAGTTTTCCTTTTCTATGAATATTTTTTCGTTCATAAGTCTATATTTCATATATTCTCATTTTATGTTTCTGTCATATATGGTTAAACACTTTATAGATAATTTATCAATTTAAAATATAAAAATTATTTTTAAAATAAAGAAGTATTGTATTTTTATATTTAATATGATTTTTATAACTTTATTATAATTAAATTCACTTATAATGAAATTGTATGATATTTCAACAATTATTCTATATTTTTAAATATTTTATTTTTTATTTATTAATTTGTTTCATTTATTTTTAAAATAAATTAATTTTAATTATTTTATGTGAATTTTTTATAAAAAATTTACTACCTCCCGTCCCGTCATAAGTGTCCTGTTTGCTTTTTGGCACGTTTTTCCACCTCAATATCAAACATATAAGGTAAAATAATTTATAAAACTAAATTTTGTATTATATAGTTTATCATGTAAGGAATCATATGCAAAACTTAAATTTTCAAAATTAATTTATCTTATATGTTAAAAATTGAAAGTCAAACGACAAGTCCAAATAGTAAATAGGAGGGTCAAGGTGGGACGGAGGGAGTATAATTTAAAGTCATATTAAAAAATCATAAACAATTTTTAGTTATTTAAAAATTTTAAATAAATTTCATTATTTGTAAAATATTTTTGAATTATTATAGTTCTTTTGTAATTTCAAGTCATCTCCTCTTATGTATTTTTTTTTTTTAATTTTTAGTCATTTTATCAAAACTATTTTAAATTTATATGTTTTTAACTATTATTTGCATGTTTTGTTTAAATTAATAATATTTTTTCAAATCATAACTCTTAAGATTATTATAGAAAATTATAGTAGAAAGGTCAAACATGAAAAAGAAAATAAAGATAAGGTACTCTCTTCGTTAATTAATAACTGTTGTTTTAGGGTGTGATTCTTATTCAATAATATATGTCATTCTAGTTTTTTGACACATTTTTTTCTCTATTTTAACCCTACCATTCAACACAAAAGTAATTATTATTAGATAGAAAAAAAAAAAGTAGGGATACATGCGTTATTTTTCTACTTTTCTTAATAAGTATGTAAGTTTCTAAAATAACAGATATTGTTAAACAAAGAGAATACTTATTTTAGCTAAAAAAATAAATTTAAGGCATTATTTGGTAAAATTTCAATTATCCTTTTTCTTTTTGGAGCATCCGGCTTTAATTTATCAGATGAACTTGTTGGGCTAATTTTATGCACACATAAAAATGTACTACGGCGTTTATGTGCTCAGCTCATTGTCTGTTTCTTTCTGACCCGTCATCTGAAGTTGTCCTCCCCTATTTCTCTGCGTTTATTGATTGTTCTACGTAGACGCCATTTTCAGATATGGAAAGATACAAACGTTCTATCTCTTCTATATACAGGAATAATAATTCTGAACAAAAACACAGAATAACAATTATTAAAATAAGAGTCGAGCACAGAAGCAACAGCTAAGCTGCAATCGTTTAGTGGTTAATTGCTCAAATGCTCTTAGCTGAGTGAATTGTGATGACGCAGCAGACCCAAGAGGATCAGCCTGTGAATAGATATTCAGATCAAGTCAAACTCTAGCCTGAGGGTGGCGGGCGGGTCGCTTCCGTTCTTTCTGGGTCATTTGTCTCGATCCTCTATTCTTTTTTCGGCGCTGCTTTAGTCCGAGTTTCACCTTTTTCTGTTCCGGGTATTCATTCTCCTCCCCCCCCCCCCCCCCCCCCCCCCCCCCCTGACTCATAATCAACCCAGCTCAAATTATATCCTCTTCTCTCTGTTTTCAGAGTTTTCCTTTCTTCTTCAACTGCGAGTTTTGCTCTCTGTATATCTTGCTTCCCTTGCTTTTCGTTGCTCTTTTTTGTGGGTAACTGCAGTTTTTTCAGTTTTAAGTTCAATTGAAGCCCTAGTGTACGGGGAGGTTGACCTTTACCTTCTAGGGATTCCTAGTGCTTGTTTCTCAGTTTCACTACCGATCTCTGCTACTTACATATCCGGATTTTCACTAGGTTTTTGAGTATTATCCCCTATATTCTCAAGACAGCAATTTTTTTATAGGTGTTTGAATCCATCTGCTTGCCAGGATTTTATAGGAAGCACTAGAGTAATCTTTACTCATCACCGCATTTCGCATTTTTGGGCTTTGAGGTTTTAGGGTAAACTAAAGTGGGTAGTAATGATGGTACATGGTGAATTGAATGTCCATGGCAGCTCGGGAACATAAAAGGAGAGCAGCAAACACGATGACATCTTTTGATCCTCCAGTAGTCATTCACTGTATGCTGTAAGTGGTTTCTTTTTTTCTTTTTCATTTATCCAGTCACTGAATTAGATGTCAGTTTATCTGGCTGGTGCTCTATTTTAATCTAGCTGTACAGAGTGGAGGTGAGGTGGGGAAGGGACGGAATGTAAGGAGATCAACGTGGACAGCAGATACATATTGGTCAATAAATGAATTAAAACATGGCCTCTCTCTAGCTATTGAATTTTATGAGCTGAGTGTTGCTTCTTGTCTAGAGACCTACCCGCAGAGGATATATGCAAAGCTAATTAGGTGTTTCAGTAAAGTGTTTAGAATAGGAGACTCCGGGAAATTCAGTTCCTGTTCAGTTGCTAAGAGATTTGTCGGTGCTTTTTAGAAGAAAAGAAAAGGGAAATTTCACTAAATACCTCCGAGTTTTTGTTTAATTTATGAAATACCACCGTGTTTTTAAAATTATATAGGATAACACTGAGTTTTAACTAATTTCATTAGATAACACTCTGTCTCACATTCTCTTTATCCTCCCTTAAAACCACTGAAAAAACTGTCAAATACCCCTCTTAACTAATTTCAAAACATGAAATTGGAATAGTCTGTGGATAGAGCGTTTTTTGCTTCTGATTCACTTAGTTAAAGGGGATATTTTAGACTTTTTGTAGTGGTGTTAACGAAGAAATAAATGAAATATGAGATGGTGTGTTATCCGGTGAAATTAATTATAACTTAGTATTATACTAAGTAATTTTAAAAACACAATGATATATTGTGAATTAAGCAATAACTCAATGACATTTGATAAAATTTCCCTTATGCTGGTGAAACTAATTAGTTCTAAAGTGTAAGAGCTTCATCAAAACTAAGTTGCATGTTTGTGACAATAATCGAATTCAATTACCTACCATGAATTTGAGCAAAGCTCTCCTTTATCTGTTATAATCATATTTCCAAAAATTATATAGCTAGTATGTTTCCTAGAGAACAATTATAGTCTAATCATTGTTTCTTCCCAAAGAAAAATATTGGCTCATTGTCAGCTGGCCCTTGTCATCCTGGAGCAATAATACAGTCAGGAAAGATAGAAAGTATATAGAGTCTTAATGATTGCGATTGCTATATACTATGGTACTGTTCAGTACAAAGGTGAATGAGGTTCGGTACAAAGCTGAACGAGATTCGTCTAGCATGAACAATAAAGCTTGTTCACATGTCAATATATAATTTGTCCAATCCAATACTAAAGTACCATCCAAAAACACTTGTCAACTCTCTACTTGTTAACTAAGGCAAATCTTCATAACCACACGTAGCTTTATTACAAACGCAGATAATGCTGCGTTCACCGAACAACTTCTATAATTAAACAACTTGTGGCTGAAAACTGGATCAGGTGACACATTATGAAGCTTTCCATGAATTTTCCCATTAATATCTGTAATTGACGAAAGATTGTGTGCTAGCTGAAATGTGGCTTTTGAATTTCTGCTTCTAGCTAATAAAACCACTATTTTGACTGTGGTGCTTGTTTGTTTCAGCTTTTTGGGCAGATATGCCAACAATATATTTCAAGTTTCTGATTTTGGAGTAGTCGAACAATCAAGTGAATTGCGGTTGTCTATGGTGCAGTAGATTTTGGTTAGTAGCAAGCGACACCACCTACTATATTTTCTCAGTCAGTGACCTTATGTCTTCTTAATTTGTGACTGTATGAAATACTGTGCTCTGTGTGTTGATATGTTAAAGGAAAAAGTGTCTAGCAATTGCCTGAAGTTGACTTTTATAGTCTGCTTGTAGTTGATGTCATCCAGTCTTCCTATCAGTCTCCTTTATCTTATCCTAATTTCTAGCACTCTGGGAAGAACTGTGCTGCATTTGGGATGCTTAGTGTTTACCCTCGTTATAATTGTTCATGCCTATTTAGGTAAGTGTCCTCAATTAAAAGGTTCAAGTGAACAAGAATGTTTTAGCTGTTGCACTATTTATGTTGGTATTCCATCTTTCTTGGTAATGCATAAAGTTGAAAGTACTGCTTCTAGCAGGACTAAGGCCTCGGTTAATCTAGGATTTATATAGTCAGAGGTTATCACATTCCTTCTACAAAATGGGCAGTTGAGTTCTGACTGTCAGTGCAAAGTAGCCTTTAGTGGTTTGTTAAGAAACCTTCATATTGTCTGGGGAAATAACGTGAAGAAAATTATTCCTGCTTTATAACTTTATGATTTGAATCCTGATATTGAAACATGTTTGAGTTAATCATCTTATGTTCATACTGATTATGAGTTGCTGATGGTGCTTGCATTGCATATGATGCTTTCCTTTCCATTGGCCTTTTCTTAATCATTTGGCTTGATGGTAGGAAATTGACTTATTTCTTTTCTTTGTTAAAAACAGCCATTTAAACTCAATCAAATTTAAGCCTCCATCTACCCAAGTAGAGTACCATAAGATACGCTGACTAAACCTTCAACTGAAGAAGTTCGTTCCAGATTCTAGTTGTTGCTAAGAGAACCGACGATAGTAAAGCATGACAGATGCTAGTCCAAGGACTGATATCTCCACGGATGAGATACAGAGGATAGAAATCTCAGAGTAATTTAATGCCTTAAATTGCTTACTTCCTTAGGTTTCAAATTGTTAAGCTTAGTTTTTTTTAGGGCTTTTGAAATAAGATTGTAATGATGTTTTGCAGCTTGAAAGGGGCCTAATCGGTTGTAAGATGCCCGTCGGTTGGTAATGCCGCTTCAGATTCAAGTGATAGATCAAAGGATCCTAAAGATCAGAAGGTCTTTGTTACGCTTTTTCTTCCTGATGTTGAAAACAAAATAGGCTTATTTTTTCTTCTTACACTTCTGTACTCTTTGTTCTGTGTAGACTCTAAGAAGGCTTGCTCAGAATCGTGAGGCTGCAAGAAAGAGCCGACTTCGAAAGAAAGTATGTCCCAGCTCTTTATAGTGACATTCTTTGTGATGTTTCTGCTTTGTATTTCATCTGAGCTTCTTTATCTTGTTTATATACTGCATTTGAGGACGGTGGGGGTGTACTGTTGCCAATTTGGTTTTCTTGGTCACTGACAATTTGCAACATCTTCTAAAATATACTATTAAATTTCAGTGTTTAACTTATAGAGTCGAATCAATTTTTTGGGGACCACCTGACTTGGTTCTCAGAGCTGGATAGAGAATAGAAAAAAGATTAGGCCTCTTTTATGCATCATTGTTTACATATGGAATATCTTTGTCGAAAGGAAAGCCCTGATTCTTACATGCTTGGTAGGTATAAGTAATCATAGCTTGAATTTATGTGCCAGATGACAGCATACCCTACAAGTTAGGATCAATGAGTGGAAGATTCTTATATAAATAACAATCCCGTTTGTGTATGTCAATCCTGCAAGTCTAATTCCATTTCTCAGCATGAACCTTCTGAAGCTTTTGTTTTTTGAATTATTTTTTATATAGATTTCAGTTTTCTCGTTTGTGCTGTGCAGGCGTATGTGCAACAGCTAGAGAGCAGTAGACTAAAACTGACTCAACTAGAGCAGGAGCTCCAACGAGCCCGACAACAGGTTAGAAGCTAACACTAATTGATCAACTTTTTTGTTAGATATGTGTCATGGCTGCAATTGTGAATTTGTTTCTATTATCAGGGCATTTTCATCTCAAGTGCTGAAAATCAAGCTCATCTTTAAGTGGAAATGGTATGCATATTGTTTCTCCCAGTCAAATCCTCTTTATCATGGCTCAGTTTTTACTAGTCTTTCAGCAGATATGGTTTACTTAAAACCATCCTGCTTTTAATGCTGAATACAGCTGAATGGCTGTGCATACCCTCTATCTGAGCAACTTAATTACTCTGAGCTTCCATTTTGGCAGGAGCAATGGCATTTGATGTGGAGTACACGAGGTGGCTTGAAGACCACAATCGCCAAATAAACGAGCTCAGATCAGCTGTAACTGCTCATGCTGGGGATGGAGAGCTTCGTGTAATTGTTGATGGTGTCATGGCTCATTATGATGAGATATTCAGGCTCAAAACTAATGCTGCTAAAAACGATGTGTTTCACCTACTATCCGGCATGTGGAAGACGCCTGCTGAGAGATGCTTTCTGTGGCTTGGTGGATTTCGCCCATCAGAGCTTCTTAAGGTAATAATGAATCATTAACGGCTAGGTAACTTTTCACTTTCTTTTTTCCACTTGTACTTTTGCATGTAATCCCTCTGTTTCTGCTTACTGAGAAATGTTGGTATTATGTATTTCCGCAGCTCCTTGCAAACCAACTGGAGCCTTTGACCGAGCAACAGACGGTTGCAATTGGGAATCTGCAGCAGACCACCTCTCAACAGGCAGAGGACGCTCTGTCTCAAGGTATGGATGCTTTGCAACAGTCCTTGGCAGAGACTTTGTCTAGTGGGTCATCGCTTGGCTCATCTGGTGCATCCGGGAACGTTGCAACTATATGGGTCAAATGGCTGTTGCTATGGGCAACTAGGACTCTTGAAGGTTTTTTATTCGCCAGGTCAGCCCGTACCAAAGAAAAAGAAAACTACTTTGGTGGTTATGGTTATATAATTTTTTCCCCATTGTCTTTCACATCAAATGGGTTTCTTCTCATCTATCTGTCTTGATGTTATAACAGGCTGATAATCTCCGCCGACAAACACTGCAACAGATGCACCGTATACTGACAACACGCCAGTCAGCTCGTGCATTCCTTGCCATTCACGATTACTTCTCCAGGCTTCGAGCCCTGAGTTCGCTTTGGCTGGCTCGCCCAAGAGAGTGATGAGATTGATTATTCAGATAGGATTGGAAATAGGAGAGTCAGTTTTAACGTAGTAGTATACAAGTGGTGGATGGGCAGCGCCTCTGTTGTTCCTTTTTGTGAATGTTTCATCTTTTCTGCCTTTTGCCAGTTGCTCGAGTCTTATGGGGAGAGTGTACTTATAGTCTTAGTGATCCCTTCTTTTCAGGATCTTCATATTCTGTACCTTTGTTACTACTCATCAGGTGGCCAGTTTCCCCTTTGTTTGGGATGTATATCTTCCACTCTTTTGCTGTCGAAAAACTCTGGATATTCTGGGTACTTTTTAGCAACCGTGGATGTAATTGATGGTTTTGCTTGTTTACCCATGTCTTTCATGTACACAACTTCCTTGATGTTTGTTTGCAATAGAAATACTGTCAGTCTGGCTTCCTCTAGCTTCTATGGTGCTGGTCATTTTTAATTCACACAAAAACAGATTATTGATGTTGCACTGCGTCCGTTATTGGTCAAGTGACCTGCGTAGAGCCTTACGTGAATCATAAAATTCTGTAGCCAAGGTCAATAAGTTGCCATCGGCACAATACTGGGAGATGGTCCGAGCTTGTGATTTCCCTCGCCTGCTGTAGATCACTGATCATTCATTTCAATGCGCGGGGCTCAAACTATTTTGTTTGCCGATAGTGGAATCGGATTATAGTCGCCTTCCTGAGGTACTGATTTCGGACGTTTGTTGTCTCTGGTTTTGGTCATAAGAAGTATTTTGCTTATAGTACACAATCTTACCCTCTTGTTTGATCAATATGAGTGTTTGCCTCTATGCTCACTGGTAGCATATTCATCATTCCTCTGGATGAGTGATGAGATACCAATCTTCCTCATGATTTGTCACTTCACAGTTTTCCAATGACTGATTCGAGGAAATAGAATTCAAGAATTAGAGTATGGATTTACTACTTAAAAGTTCAATGTTTAGATAATAGGGGTTTATAAAAGGAGGTTTGAATTAAAACTTGAAGAGTACAAAAGATCAGGGGATATAAACAAATATGAAGACATAGTATCAGTGAGTCAGCCAGTGACACATTCTCCGCGGCTCATTGGAATTTGGAATTTTAGCTGCTCCGACGGAGACAAATTCCTAAGGTACATTGCCCTTCTATAAATTAGGTCGCAACAAAGAATAGAGGGGATACAAATACAGAATCTTTAGATGTTATTTCCTGCATAAACCCAAGCAGGAAAAATGGCGTATGTAACATCTGAAATTTTTAACTTCAAGTTAAAAACCAAAAAGGCAAACAGTTAACCAATATCCAACCGGGTACATATCTTAACTACAAATGTTGCCCTTATTGGAAATTTCGCATGAAAAAAGGGGCCACCTCAGAAGTAATTGCTCTTGTAGAAATTCTTGAGGAATGGTGAAATGGCCTCATCTTGTTGACCAAAATCTTGCAGATTACCTTGTGGTCCCACAACATACTGCCCAATAATGTGGTGTCTCTGCTTTGCATGCTCAGTAATGTTGTTTAGCTCTTCCGTTGCTTTCAGAAGCATCATATCTATCACCTTCACATATTGTACAAACAAATATTAGGAAACAGCTGACAACATCAACTGGCTAATCAACCTTGTTCCACAGAATCAGAAACAACAGGAAGAAGTATCATATCTTAAGATGTTTGATTATTTGTATATTTCTTACGAATACTGTTCCCTTTAGCAGTTCACAGAAAGAGGTAACAAACATATGAAACAAGCTATTGTCCAGCTTCCAATAAGCAGATTCAGTGAAAAGCTTCCTTGGTTGCTTTTTTTTTTCATGTACCATTTTCTTTTCTCCCCACTATAATGACAACAAGATGAGTCACAGACAACAAACTGGTTCTAAAGTGGTTTAACCCCCTCAAACTTCAGCCAATTCAGTAAATCAAATGCCATGAACTATCAACAGGACAGAGCTTCTCAACAATTATCTGTCTAAAACACCACGACTTCATACCAACAATGTTGTCTAAGCACAAAAGCTCACAATACAACCTCAAACTTTCAGCCAATACTTCGGGATGTTCCCATTCAGTCGGCTATGTTTCAAGGATCAAAAGGAATAGGAAATTGTATTGACAACAAGGGAGGGGATATGTATCTTAATATGGGTTGGCAAAAGCTGTAGGGCATTCATATTTCATACATTGTACATAAATATGTTTATTAGTGCGTTTTAATTTTGTGTGGGCGACTGGCTCCGAAAGCCCCTACTATTGTATGTTTTTTTTATAAGTACCAACTATTGTATGTGTTATGAGCAGTGATCATCAGACTGAAATTGGTAGTTTCATAAGGATGCTCATTCTACGGGTTTTCTTAACTACGGGTTTTTACTAAGCTTCTGAAGGGTATTACTAGTGGCTGATACTGAGCAGCCTTTTGGTTGTAATTCTACTATATGGCTATTGGCCAATATCTATCAAAACAAAAATAGTCATCTTTTCAAGATATAAATAGGGAAAAGTAAAACAGTAAAACTCTAAATCCTAAATAAAGAAGATACCTCACATCATTCCCTGCACTACTTGCCAGGAATCTAAGGCAAACTATGGGCGTGTCAGCAAGCAACTCTGAACACAGAAACGTACTTAGACAGACAGCTAAATTAATTGATTCTTGACTGACACGAGGGCTATAATGCCCTATAAAATAGATCACATAGCACATTTAGAGCAGCAAGTAAAAAGGAATTACCCATTGAAATGAGATATTGAAATGTTAAGTGAATGATCTTTGCATCTAAACCAAGCCTAAGTCCCTGACTCACAAGCTCAGCCACACGCTTAAATTATCCTTGTCGCTGCATTAATTCATTTCTATGCCTTATGCAAGTCTACGCTGAGGCATCTCACCATCGTATTCATCCATTGCCTTGCCTTCTTATCTAAGCAATAGTCCTAAATCCTAAATAAAGAAGATACCTCACATCATTCCCTGCACTACTAGCCAGAAATCTAAGGACACTATGGCGGCATCAGCAAGCAGCAACTACGAGCACAGAAATGTACTTAGGACAGACAGCTAAATTAATTGAATTTTGGGCTATAATGCCCTATAAATTAATCACATAGCAAATAATAGAGCAGCAAGTAAAAAGGTATTACCAATTGAAATGAGATTTTGAAACGTTAAGTGAATGATCTTTGCATCTAAACCAAACTTAAGTCCCGACTCACAAGCTCAGCCACACGCTTAAATTATCCTTGTCGCTGCATTAATTCATTTCTATGCCTTATGTAAGTCTATGCTGAAGCATCTCAGCCATCGTATTCATCCATTGTCTTGCCCTCTTATCTAAGCAATAGTCCTCAATCTTTAACTGGTCCTATTCTAACGACTCTGGTAAAAATGTGCACAATATACTGCTTTTTTGCCCAATGAAAACTGATCTGGTCATACTTCTGAAAACACCCATAACAATTGCCTTTAAAATTGGGGATACACATAAACACGGCACACGGCGCCCTGTGTACGAGATTGCAATGGCTCCAGATTACATTGGATTCAAACTACATTGTACAAGTCAGAACAAGTTAAATACAAATGCCCAATTTCTTATTAGAAAACGAGCGATAGGGCTTTGATTTCGATCCTGTAGTGGTTACCTTAGGGTTATCGACGTGCGCGTTCTTCCGGATCTCTGCAGCGACAGTAGAGCGGAGTTCAGAGACGGTGACGACGACGTCGTAGAGGTTGTAAATATCCATAACCTTAGGGATCGATCTACAGGCCGTCTTGAAGAAATCGAAAACTCTTCCCTCGCTTCCTCCAAGCTCGCCGAATTCGGCGGCACCTTCACTGCTCTCATCGTAAACGCCATTTTCTACCCACTGTCTCTGTCTCTCTCCCTCCCCTCTTCCTATGAGAAGTGCACACTGACACAGACACAATCGATTAGAAAGTCGTAGACGAAGAAGAGGATCAGCGCAAGAGGGACCGGCTTGGTTACTAGAGCTGCTGAGGATGAGTCCTCTTGCAACGACGTCGTTTACTCATATCCCTTCTATCATGCCCTTTTAGCGAGCTGTCTGGTGACTAGTAGTTCCATGTCAATTTGCCCTTTGGTTGTTGTCTGCTTAAACTTGTGTTGGGATTGCTTGTCAATCTCATACTTGACTATCGCTTTGACCTAGTCCTTTAAGTTCCACAGTTCTTGTGACCCCCGAGGACGAAGGTCCGAGGGGGAGCATCGTTGAAGGCAAATATGTTGGACCTGGCCGAGCTGAGTTGCGTCAGGTTATGACTCGAGCAAGGGCCGAGTTAGTGGGTGTTGTGGAGGGCATCCGTCCGGGCCTGATGAGGACTGAGCATGTCTTAGGGCATGCATGCTGCCAGGGTGGCTTGGTAGCAATCCAAGAGGCATGTGCACGTTGTGCTCAATGTTGTCCCTAGGTTGCGAGTGCTAGTGTGACCACTGGCACGAGGCAACTAGGGGTTTTCCTGATAGTTTGACTCTTGCCACGAAAGGTGCAAGGGGCATTGCATTAGATGTAATACCCCATCCAACATCGGAATATGAGTAGTAATATGAATGGTTTATAAGGATATATATGGGTTGACTACAACAACAAGGCCTTCCACTTTTAAGCCCAAGTGAGGATTGAGGGCCTAAAGTGGTTAGTTTTCAAGCCTGGATGGTTTGAGAGCTAGGTTGTTGGACAATTACCATATGTGGTGTTACAAAATGGTATCAGAGCTGACTCGGGACCATGTCAGGATGATCTACCCGACACCTACCAAGGAGGTCCATGGGACTTGGATGTTAGGCTTGCGACGTGGATGTCGCGTTCTTTGAGTGGGGGAGTATGTAATACCCCTATCCCACATCAGAATATGAGTAGTAATGTGAATGGTTTATAAGGATACATATGGGTTGACTACAACAATAAGGCCTTCCATTTAAGCCCAAGTGAGGATTGAGGGCCTAAAGTGGTTAGTTTTCAAGGCTGGATGGTTTGAGAGCTAGGTTGTTGGATAGTTACCCATATGGGGTGTTACATTAGAGCCATCTTACGGTTCGGCTAGCATTGAGTCCTAGATAAGGGCGAAGATAAGGTGCGATGTGGTCCACATCGGCACACCTTACTGACTCGTACTAGTTGGGGGTCCTTTGTTGTTGGCTGATGAAGGCTTTGATGGTTCCAATTATGAGTGCGGCCGCAAAGGGGCGCATAAGTACTCGGGCTGCAGGGAGAGGGACGGAGTTGACTCAGTCTAAGCTGCGGCCTGGCATTCAACCGGGGCATATGGGCCACGAGAATGTGAATCAGTGAAGGAACTTGTCGTTGGGAGGATTAAGTCCACTCTTGACTTTGCTTGTGGCTAAGTCGATGGCTAGTCTTTCCACGGTGAGTAGTAGGCTGGTTAGGTCTTCGACCCAATGCCTATGATGCCTAATTGATCTCCTGACCTAATCTATAAGAGCCCTTGGGGTCTCGCTTCCGCGTAAAAACTTTCGGATGAAGGTTGGACATACAATTATGGTATCAGAGCCCACTCTATAGTTTTCTTGATAATTCATGTGAGTGGCTCGTTGATGTCTTTAGCTTGCCCTGACTAAGGCGGGCTGTGTTGTTGATTCCATTTGGATGATTAGTTTGGGATGAAGGCTTCGATGAAAACCTTCGGGTTGCTGTTGAGACTTGACTTCCATAGGTCGGTTAGACTCAAGTTAACTCGATCGAATACCCTTGCCATGATGTTGCCATTGGGTAAAGATTCGTACGAGGCTAAGCTTTGGGTTAGTCTGACTTGTGATGGACTTAGTTAGAAAAGATCCTTCGAAGGAAGGTTTACTATTTCGTAGTCAAAGACTACAAATGGGTTTTTGAATGTGTAACACCCCTACCATTAATACCATCATTACCGTCCAATCTCCTCGTGCTTCCGAGTCACGCAGCGGATACTTACTTACATACTGTGGGTGATACAATGCCGTTAGTCACCCACGTGACTAACAAGGCTACTACTTCTACATACAACATCGGTCTGATGGACCGGAATATCCGAGTGCTACACAAGTGCGAGTCTTAATACAATTACGAATCAAATGCTACAATTCCATTCCATACAATCCACAAGTTCGATACAATACAATATCATTCACCGAGTTTACTAGGATCCTTATACAAGTATAATACCTCCCCCAAGCTCATACATACTCACTAGAGTCTACATCCACCCATTCCTCACAACTACTTACTTTCTAAGTACAAGAGAGTGCCATTTAGTACACCTCCACATTCTACTACTAACTATCCAAATGTAGTCACCGGTCTCGTACCTTGACCATATCTGCTTCGGTACCTGCACACTAAAAACGTTCCCCCGAGGGGGTCAGCTTTCGCTGAGCATGATAACCGCATACCCCGCGTACTAGTGAGGGTACGCCGACCACTTGGTCGAATACATGCGATTGATTTCATTCAAACATACATGCATACATGCTCTTATACATACTATTACAATACATTACGCAAGGAATACATACATACACGTCATTACACACTCTTCAATACATACAGGGTAACCATACAAGCCTCAAATACATTCTTACCTTTCCGAGATACGTAGTACACAATACATATACAATACATACGCAATACATACCCAATACATGTCCTTGTTAGCTCATGTTGGTCCACCCGGGTTAATCGGGTGGAGATTACTCTTTTACTCGTTCCACAGTACTTACGCATACATACTCATACTCATACATACTTATTTACTCAAGTCAAGTCGTCGGGACCTCCGGCCCGGGGAACTACTCGGTCCCACCACCGGGATTTACTTGGTTCACCAATCCAGGATGCTACCCATTTAAGGGATTTGGGCCGTGGACCAGTTAAGAACCAGGAATCGGATCCAACCTCTTGTGTCTCCTCATCCTCACGCGTGGCCGAAGCTATATCGGACTTCTACTCATTCCATTTTACTTAGTACTTTTGTTAGGAGTTAGGTGGTTAGGAATTAGTAGAAGTCATTCACTCAAGCCACATACACAAATACATTGCTCAATACACATTCATACGAAATACAATACCATACTCGAGTACAATACAAGATTCGAATACAATTCATCATCATTCATATATTTCATGAATTATACAAACTATTGTTCAAGACAAACATCAAGAACAATGTAAACAAGCACAAGTAAGTGCAATATAGTCTGATTCATGCATTTATCTTATTAGGTGATCAAATAAGCACACAAATCGGGGTAACCAGATTAGGATACAGGGCATGAAGAAATCATACCTTTTTCTGCAATTTACTTTACCGGTGCCTTCTTGTTCCTTAGTCCTTATTTGTTCCTCGAGTCCTATTCTTGAACCCCGGCGGCTACATGCCAAACGGTTCAATCAATACTACGCATTACATTACATACATAATTGCTACTCCCGTACTTACCCCGTCGTCCCGTTGTTTCGGTTTCACTTACTGTTCTTATACTTACACATTGTTTACTTTCTTTAAGTTTGTTTCCTTACTTAACACTGGTTACTTACATATACGTACATATGTATATGTGGGTATACATATATATACGTATATATATATCATTATTATTTAATAATTAATTATTTTTTTTTTTTTTTTATGACTCGACCGACCTTACCCAAGTTCGGTCCCAGGGTCGGTCGAAGTCAGTAGGGAAATGCGCTGGAAAATTTCAGGGCCGACCGACCTTGCAAGTCCGGTCCCAAGGTCGGTCCATTCCAGTGAGTTACGGACGGAAAATTTTTAGCCCGACCGACCTTGCAAGTCCGGTCGCAAGGTCGGTCCATTCCAGTAAGTTACATGACGGGAAAATTTTGAGTCGACCGACCTTGCAAGTCCGGTCGCAAGGTCGGTCCATTCCAGTAGGTTACATTACGGGAAATTCTTCTGGCCGACCGACCTTGCATGTCCGGTCCCAAGGTCGGTCCATTCCAGAAGGTTTCCGCCCTTTGTAAATCTGGGCTCGACCGACCTTGCAAGTCCGGTCCAAGGTCGGTCCGGCCCAGTATTTGCATTTTTATTTCTGTTTTCAGCCTCTTCTTACCCATAACTTCCTCAATCTTCCTACAAGTAATCCCACATGTTTTAGTGCCATCTAGGCTTCCCAATATACCTCAATCCATCCACCAATCCCATTACTAAATCCATCAATCAACTTCCACAATTTCCTCACTTCTTTTCCCACAAATGTAACAGTTTTTGTTTTACTTATGCTACAGATTTTTAAACCATCTTCTACCATTCTTAACTTCCTCTACTAATGTCACTTCTAGCATCCCAAATACATTTCCAAGTCATTACACTACCTATACCCAAGTCCAACTCTCTTCTTACCAAATCTTGCACACTAATTCTTTCCTAGTTCCACAATGCATTTTGATGCCTCTTTGCTACAGATTTTTACATCCTTACATCCTCATACCACACTACCATTCCATGGTTACTAAATCTCCTTACTCATCCAATACATACCTTGGTTCTCCATTCACCAAGTCATTCTTAAATACATATTTCCTACCAAAATTTTGCCATAGTTCACCTACAATTCTCACTTATCCACACACATACTTTCTCACCAAATTCATTCCTATTCTAGCCACACCCATACAAGGGTCCTACCAGCACTCAAAGCAATACAAATCCACCTCACTACATCAATACTCCATCAAACAACAATACTAATACTCATACACAATTTACTTGGCTCTAAGGCCTACAATTCAAATGCTAGCTCACAAATACTCCAACTTCCACAACCTACAATACTAATACAAGATTTGGGTTCTTTAAATTAGTTTACCCATTCCCATTAATCTAATGCATTAAAATATAGCATTAAGAAAGAGCTCTTACCTTAAGCTCTTATTTCCTTCTTTCTTTTCCAATTCTTCTCCTTCTCTCTTTCTTGCACAAATCGGCTATATGGGGAGTGGAGTTGCCAACTCCATTCCCATCATCCAAAGCACACAAAACAAGTATAATCAAAATACTAACCCTTAGTTTATACTAATTCATTGAGATGTTTAAAGCACAAATTCTAGGGTTTACCTTTGGAGTGTTTTGGAAGGGGTTTTAGCCCTTGGTTCAAGAAGGTGAATCCACCACCATTGCAAGGTTGAATTGATGCTCAAAAGAGATAGAGAGAGAAAACAAGGCATTACAAGGGGTAGAAATCGGTTGTAAAGAAGGATGGAGGAAACATGAGTTTTTCATGTAGATTTTTACCTTAATGGAGAGAGGAGACTCCAAGCTACCCATTGATGTTATTTTCTCTTTGAATGGGGAAAACCCATGGAGATGAACTTCCTCATTTTTGGATTTTGAAAAGAGAGAAGTGTAGAGGAGGATGAGGGGAGTTCAAATATGTAGTTATTTTTACCTTTGGAGTTCAAATGAGGGTGGAGCATGGATGGAAAGATGAGAAGCCATTGAAGCTTCTCTTGGAGCTCCAAAAATCGCCCCTACCAGAGGAGATAGAAGGGAGAAATCGATGGAGGGAAGGAAGGAAAGAGAGAGGTGAGTGAAATGTGAGAGTGAGGTGAGAGAAAAGGGAATAAAGTAGTGTTTACTTTATTACTTTTGCTTTTTGATTCCTCTTTATTGTTAACTAGTTACATGTGTGTGTGAGGGGTTATTTAACTAGTAAAAACCGGCCCCACTGTTATACTAGCTGGAGCGTTTTTCATCTTTTACAGAAAACGCTCGTTATTTTACCCGGTTTTGATACTATTCACTAACCGGGCCCATTTTCTGGGATTTTCTCGTTTCTTTATTTTTATTGGTTATTAAGCTTCCATAAATGCTTAATAATTATTATTTAATGATTTATAACTTTCACGGGTCGTTTGACCACATAAAGTCACGTTTCCGGGTTCCTCGAAAAACGTGCTCTAAAGCTCTATTAGCGTTTTAATTCCTTATTTGGATCCGTTTCTTCGGGAGTTGTTCCCATATATTATTTAGGTCTTATTAAACCTTTGGAATCCATATAATACGCTATCCGGGGTCTCATACCCCCTATGGTTATTTAACGCTTATTTAGCGTTTTTCGCTTTTTAAGTGTTTCTTTATTTCTTTTGGATTTATTTTTCCTCACCAATACTACTGAAGCATTATTAGGCTCTTAAATAAGGATTAGAATAATCTTAATTTTTGTATTTTGTTTGGGGTATTTCAATCTACCCCCCTTAAGAACTTTGTCCTCAAAGTGCTCAAGGTTATGGATTACGATACTTGCTTATTCATATCTCGTCTATGCCAAGGTCGTACATTCTTCCTCCTTACTGGTTCCCAAATCCATTACCCAAGGTTTCTACCTTCCATACCATGCCAATGTACAATCATTACTCGAATTCGCGTTACTACTAACCCTCAGTTCCTCATTACAAAACTTATACATACATGCAGTGCAAGGCTATCCCCAACGCAATGCAATACACAATACAATCCCGCAGGCACTCAGGTCATCTAGACACGGGACTCCTCTATGTCCCGCTGCCCTTGGAATAATACACATAATATACTACTATCTTCTCCCGTACAAGCTTCCAACAATTGCTTAGTCTCCAGTCTATGGAAAATCCTTCCCAACGGCTACTTAGAAATCCTTCTAAAACATACAACTCCAAATTCCAATTTATATTATTACTTCTATCCTAAGCGTGATTCTTGTGACCACTAAAGGGGAGCTTCAAGAATCGTTCGACCCTGATGTGATCAGCACCAGTGTTGAACTATCTTTCCACTCCAATTTGTGTTCGGTTTCCCTTGATCTGATCAGGATCAAGTTCGACTTCCCACATCAGTTTCAAACAAGCAATTAATTAGTTGTTTCATTTTCTATCTTTTTACTCTTTCTAGTCGTGATACGAGTTCATACATCTCCAAGGATGGAATCAGTCCATCAATCATCCTCACTCTACTTCCCGAATGCTTTACTCCATGGTTCAATACCTAAATGCTCATTTCATCAACCTTCATTACTTCCCTCCATTACTCTCCATCATTTCAATTATTCTAACTAGGGATTACCATACTTATAAAATTTAGTCGTCCTCAATTTACTTCCCATAACTTACCTACGAATACACTACTCATGGGCTACATTCCTCTACTACTCTCAATCGTTTCGTACTACTTCTTCAAAGGATACAATACTTGTGGAGCTCCATCCACTACTCATTACTTTTCTTTTACTAATACTCTTACATGGTGTTACAAGGTAGGTATATCCATCCCATGGTATTTACATCTCTCATGCCTAGTTACCATAATTACAATATGAATGCATACTTATGTTTATTTAACATAGTGTCAATCATCCATTCGATTCTCATTTGTGCTATGCACATTATGGTTTATGTGTTTTATTTATAAAATTCACATTATGCGGTTTTCGCTCTACCCCCCTAAAAGGGATTACGCCCACGTAATCTACCCTATGTTATTGTTAATAAACATTGGTTTACTCAATTTGGGCAATCTAAAGCGTTTTAGCTTCTACGGTTTATTACGTAATGTACTCTTGTCAAAGGGTCCTAATCGTAACAATGGTTTAGTCTTTGCACCAAGGATTCCTATATGAGTTTATTCCACTCATAATTAATTCGGTTCCAGCCTATTAGGCTTCAAGGCATTAATAGCCATTCTACTATGCTTACTAGGTATATTATCTCCTAGCTAGGGCCCACTAGCTTCTGCTGCGTGACCCTGATAACTCGGGTTATTCACCCTTCTTGTTATCCTTAATGTGCCATACATCACCTTCTTATCCGTCTATTATGGGAATAAGGTTTACTAAACAAATGCGGTATTCTTTTACCGTGTTTGAACTCAATGAGTTTAAGATTTACAACCAGCTCTCTGGTAATCTACTGCACATGCTATTTATGCTTCCATGATTATTCATTGAGTTCCTCTAACTTGTTGTCGGGAGAGGTTAAGTCACTATTCAGTTGTAGTGCTTCCTCTGTTGTCAATAGCTTCTGAATTATACCAGTTCTTCTGGTTCAGTACAAGTGTCCTTTACTTGTATGACCTTGCATTTTCTATGCGTCGGTCCTTGTGACTTTCTTAAGTCTCTTTTCACTCTTTATTCCACTGGAATTCACATCTTGTGATTGTTAGTGTGTTTCACACTCTTCGTGCTTCTTTGGCCTCAGGCCGCACGGTCTGTTGCTAAGCTTCCTTAGCTGGCTTGTGCCATATTTGTTGGTGAAAAGAAGGGTTTACTCCGATTTACATTCTACATATTCCTAGCTATCCCATTAGATCATTACTGCGCAAGTGCAATACCAAAACACTCAGTCATACAGAGTGCAGAGGCGTAAACGCTTGACCGCAAGTCACTTATGTGATAGAATGAATATTTCTGCTTGTCTTCTCATACTTATACTCCGTGTCATTATCTGCTACCTCCTCATAACGGTCGCTTGCTGCGCACCGTATTCTTACTCATTGTACAACATTGTTTTTACTGTTTCTGTTACTGTGGTAGTTCCTCTTTACTTATTGCCATTATCATTGGCACCATTTCCTTATGGCATGCACACTGAGGGTTTCCTCCGTTCGTGTATATGACGGTTGTCGTAGCATACTGCAGTATCATTATCTTCCTAATGCGGAGATGTTTTTATTTCCAATTGGGTTTCATGTGTAGGTTAGCTTACTTCACATTACTTCCTCATTCATGATATAGTTTGCCAACTAACTTCGTTGACCAAAGATGAAGTGGTTTATCGGGTTACAAGCTCTCTTGAGCGTTGGTCATTCATGGTGTGTAGTGTGCACACACATTGGTTGTTTTTGACCATTACTGTCTCCATAGTGCTGAGCATTGGTTATAGGCTCTAGCTGTGCAGTTTCACTTGTATGCATATCACCGGGACATCCCAAGAAACTTCAGGGGTTTTCTGGTCCCGTTCTCTAATTGAAGAGTATTTTATCACTGATAGGTGTAAGTTCTTGTTGAGGGGTTTGTCGCCACTCATACGTCTCATAGCAAGGTTATTATGTTAGTAGTTGCTTATGTACTGCATATGGAGTATACTTACTCCTTTAAGTCGCGATGGTTTGGAATGTCTTTTCCTTGTTTCATCGCCACTTGGCAATGTCCATAAACGTAGGCTTTACTGTTATAGTGGATGGAAGCCTTTCCTAAGGGTTCACACCATCACCGCATTGGTGGTCTTCGGTTAACGAGGGGTACCTTCCCTTGGGTTTCTCGTAGTGTCCAAGTGTGGACTAGGCCAATGTTGGCATTATCACGATCCTTATGCATCTGTGTTACCATTGCTACAGAAGGCATGAAGGTAATTTACGGCTTGTCAACTGTATACTAGACTGATGCTCTAGTGACAGTGACACTGAGTTGGCCATCACTCCAAGCCACTCAGGATGTTGGGTTTGAATTGATGGTCCAGTTGTTGATTTCTTGTCGTATGAGGTCATACCTCTTGCAAGTCTTGTTAACAAATGGTGCAGGTTTTGCAACCGTTTAAGTTTATATAACGTATTTGGTTTACGGCTTCTGAGCCTTATTGCTGCAAGCTATGCTCTTTGCAAGCTGCTTATACATGTTTCCACTCCATGTATACCCCATAGGTTGGAGGTATTGCTGGGCTCCGTGGTAAGTCGTGACATCACGCTTCGTTCATAGGAGACCCTTTAGGCAATCTAGTGCTAATTAGTGACCTTTTTACTTTAGGGTATTTCCTGTTAAGTGGAATCCCTTCGGTGTCCTAACCGAGTGTTCGTTCTAGCTTCCGTGCTATTATCATGACGCTTGTTCAGCTGTTATTAACTCAGACACCCTTCAAGGTTTGCTCCTGGGTGTTGTTAGTTATGCCGTTACATCCGGCTAATATTTTTGATATGTCGTGTCTACTATACCACCTTGTGGTATTGTATTTAAGCTATTCCCTTCGGGTTATAACGTCTCCCGTCGTTGGGTAGACCTTTTATACTTGCTCCTAGTGCTTGAGACTAGGTTTAAATGTCCTCTTTGATGATGGGTTATATTTTGTGGTAACCTTGTAATTGCCCTTGGGAACCCTGTCCCGTTTGTTGAGCATTGTGGTGTTCGCGTTAGGCGATCGCCTTACTGTGTTTAGGCTGGGTATACTTCCCAGCTGTCATGTATTTGTTTGAAGTCCTTGAGACATATCCCATGTCTATACTTACTAGTCTGTGCATTTTGCACTTTCTAGTTCTTATTCCTTATCTTCAGATGGATTCTCTGAGTTCCTTATACTTGGTTGTCTGAAGTATCCAGCTGTTCTGATTTGAACTCACTCATGGTCCGTAGAACGGAGTTGACTACTTCCCGTGTTTCGCACACTACATGTATACATACGTGGGGTACCATATTGATACGTTACCACTTACCCAACTATATGTCAGGCCCGCAAGCTCCTTCGGAGTGCGGTTGTCCCACATCCCGTAATTGGGTACACTCGTAGTGTTCGTCACACGCCTAGGTGAAGTATTCTGTTGCCAACTCCTCTTGTATCATTCTATGATACTCACCGTAATTCTGTTGGTTGGTTTTAAAATCCAAGGTTTAAAAGGAAGGTTGTGGTTTTGAAAGTTGGGTTTTAAAATATGGTTTGGTGTTAAAAGAAGTCTCTCATGGCATAGCCATGCTTGAGGTCTTGACCAAGTCTAGCTTCCCCCGACTGGTATGTTCTTAATACAATGGTCAGGCCGTCAGGCCTTTCCAAGGTTCGATCCTTCTAGTTTTCTGGATTTGTGATCCTATAGTTGTTTCACTGCTGTCACGGTACATTACTATGTACCTGTAGTGTGTTAAAGTTCCTCTACCTGTTCCTGTTCTTACTGCACTTGCCGTGGCAAGTGCGTGGTACTGGTGATTTTTGGGTAATCCTATACCGGTCACGGTATGGTTTCCACTTGTATTTGATAGTCTTGTTGACTCTTCCTTGATCCACTGATCATTTACTTAGGTCATTCGATCTTCTTAACAGCTGCTCAGTGAACTTGACATGGTTGTCATTGATCGGGGTACTTCTCAATCCTTGGAGATTCCCTTGATTTGGTTTAGTGTTATTCCTTGTTGCTCGTTCCCACACATTTATTGTGGTTATTGAGCCTTAGCTTGTTTAGGCACTACTCTTGTAGTCCTACCGGTTCATATCCCTTGGATGTCCTTATAGCTGTACAAGCTATGTCGGCCAGGTATTGTAACCTTTTGGCGTTGTAGTTTCGGAGTTAACCACTCCTGACTATGTCCTTAGTCAACTGGTGTACCTTGGTGGTATTATTTAGCTACTGCTGCTCCGCAGACTTGTGTCGCGGATTCCATTACTACTCCTTTTCCCATTTTGTTGCACGGTTAGTGCTTCCTTCCTGCTGCTGGTTGGTTAGCTAGGTTTCGCGACTGCAGAGCACGTCGCCCCATGCTGTTGTAAGTTGCAGCCTCCTAGTGATTGGAGTGCTCATCCTACCGCTATTAAGTGCGGCTATTGTTGTTCAACCGGGATCCATTTCCGGGACTCCCAATTCTTGGAATCTACCATATGTCGGTTCTTGTTACTGTGTGATTGCTTCACAACTGCCAGATCGGGTTTTTCCCGAGTATGAGAAGACTTTTCTTCTCTCTGGCGTCCTTTCCCAAGTTATACAATGGGGTTTGCGGAGGGGGCGGGTCGGGTAGTGTAGGTATCCGGTACTCACCGATGGTTCTTAACTAGCATATCTCTAGTGCTAACACTCAGCCCATAGCCCTAAGCTTCTAATTCCTAACTCGGTATTTCCTAAACTCGGTATTTCCAGTCATCAGAGCGATACTTCGCTCTGATACCACTTTTGTAACACCCCTACCATTAATACCATCATTACCGTCCAATCTCCTCGTGCTTCCGAGTCACGCAGCGGATACTTACTTACATACTGTGGGTGATACAATGCCGTTAGTCACCCACGTGACTAACAAGGCTACTACTTCTACATACAGCATCGGTCTGATGGACCGGAATATCCGAGTGCTACACAAGTGCGAGTCTTACTACAATTACGAATCAAATGCTACAATTCCATTCCATACAATCCACAAGTTCGATACAATACAATATCATTCACCGAGTTTACTAGGATCCTTATACAAGTATAATACCTCCCCCAAGCTCATACATACTCACTAAGAGTCTACATCCACCCATTCCTCACAACTACTTACTTCCTAAGTACAAGAGAGTGCCATTTAGTACACCTCCACATCCTACTACTAACTATCCAAATGTAGTCACCGGTCTCGTACCTTGACCATATCTGCTTCGGTACCTGCACACTAAAAACGTTCCCCCGAGGGGGTCAGCTTTCGCTGAGCATGATAACCGCATACCCCGCGTACTAGTGAGGGTACGCCGACCACTTGGTCGAATACATGCGATTGATTTCATTCAAACATACATGCATACATGCTCTTATACATACTATTACAATACATTACGCAAGGAATACATACATACACGTCATTACACACTCTTCAATACATACAGGGTAACCATACAAGCCGTCAAATACATTCTTACCTTTCCGAGATACGTAGTACACAATACATATACAATACATACGCAATACATACCCAATACATGTCCTTGTTAGCTCATGTGGTCCACCCGGGTTAATCGGGTGGAGATTACTCTTTTACTCGTTCCACAGTACTTACGCATACATACTCATACTCATACATACTTATTTACTCAAGTCAAGTCGTCGGGACCTCCGGCCCGGGGAACTACTCGGTCCCACCACCGGGATTTACTTGGTTCACCAATCCAGGATGCTACCCATTTAAGGGATTTGGGCCGTGGACCAGTTTAAGAACCAGGAATCGGATCCAACCTCTTGTGTCTCCTCATCCTCACGCGTGGCCGAAGCTATATCGGACTTCTACTCATTCCATTTTACTTAGTACTTTTTGTTAGGAGTTAGGTGGTTAGGAATTAGTAGAAGTCATTCACTCAAGCCACATACACAAATACATTGCTCAATACACATTCATACGAAATACAATACCATACTCGAGTACAATACAAGATTCGATACGAATACAGTCATCATCATTCATATATTTCATGAATTATACAAACTATTGTTCAAGACAAACATCAAGAACAATGTAAACAAGCACAAGTAAGTGCAATATAGTCCGATTCATGCATTTATCTTATTAGGTGATCAAATAAGCACACAAATCGGGGTAACCAGATTAGGATACAGGGCATGAAGAAATCATACCTTTTTCTGCAATTTACTTTACGGTGCCTTCTTGTTCCTTAGTCCTTATTTGTTCCTCGAGTCCTATTCTTGAACCCCCGGCTACATGCCAAACGGTTCAATCAATACTACGCATTACATTACATACATTGCTACTCCCGTACTTACCCCGTCGTCCCGTTGTTTCGGTTTCACTTACTGTTCTTATACTTACACATTGTTTACTTTCTTTAAGTTTGTTTCCTTACTTAACACTGGTTTACTTACATATACGTACATATGTATATGTGGGTATACATATATATACGTATATATATCATTATTATAATTAATTAATTTAATTTTTTTCTTTTTTTGTATGACTCGACCGACCTTACCCAGTCCGGTCCCAGGGTCGGTCGAAGTCAGTAGGGAAATGCGCTGGAAAATTTCAGGGCCGACCGACCTTGCAAGTCCGGTCCCAAGGTCGGTCCATTCCAGTGAGTTACGGACGGAAAATTTTTTAGCCCGACCGACCTTGCAAGTCCGGTCGCAAGGTCGGTCCATTCAGTAAGTTACATGACGGGAAAATTTTGAGTCGACCGACCTTGCAAGTCCGGTCGCAAGGTCGGTCCATTCCAGTAGGTTACATTACGGGAAATTCTTCTGGCCGACCGACCTTGCATGTCCGGTCCCAAGGTCGGTCCATTCCAGAAGGTTTCCGCCCTTTGTAAATCTGGGCTCGACCGACCTTGCAAGTCCGGTCCCAAGGTCGGTCCGGCCAGTATTTGCATTTTTATTTCTGTTTTCAGCCCCTCTTCTTACCCATTACTTCCTCAATCTTCCTACAAGTAATCCCACATGTTTTAGTGCCATCTAGGCTTCCCAATATACCTCAATCCATCCACCAATCCCATTACTAAATCCATCAATCAACTTCCACAATTTCCTCACTTCTTTTCCCACAAATGTAACAGTTTTTGTTTACTTATGCTACAGATTTTAAACCATCTTCTACCATTCTTAACTTCCTCTACTAATGTCACTTCTAGCATCCCAAATACATTTCCAAGTCATTACACTACCTATACCCAAGTCCAACTCTCTTCTTACCAAATCTTGCACACTAATTCTTCCTAGTTCCACAATGCATTTTGATGCCTCTTTGCTACAGATTTTTACATCCTTACATCCTCATACCACACTACCATTCCATGGTTACTAAATCTCCTTACTCATCCCAATACATACCTTGGTTCTCCCATTCACCAAGTCATTCTTAAATACATATTTCTACCAAAATTTTGCCATAGTTCACCTACAATTCTCACTTATCCACACACATACTTTCTCACCAAATTCATTCCTATTCTAGCCACACCCATACAAGGGTCCTACCAGCACTCAAAGCAATACAATCCACCTCACTACATCAATACTCCATCAAACAACAATACTAATACTCATACACAATTACTTGGCTCTAAGGCCTACAATTCAAATGCTAGCTCACAAATACTCCAACTTCCACAACCTACAATACTAATACAAGATTTGGGTTCTTTAAATTAGTTTACCCATTCCCATTAATCTAATGCATTAAAATATAGCATTAAGAAAGAGCTCTTACCTTAAGCTCTTATTTCCTTCTTTCTTTTCCAATTCTTCTCCTTCTCTCTTTCTTGCACAAATCGGCTATATGGGGAGTGGAGTTGCCAACTCCATTCCCATCATCCAAAGCACACAAAACAAGTATAATCAAAATACTAAACCTTAGATTTATACTAATTCATTGAGATGTTTAAAGCACAAATTCTAGGGTTTACCTTTGGAGTGTTTTGGAAGGGGTTTAGCCCTTGGTTCAAGAAGGTGAATCCACCACCATTGCAAGGTTGAATTGATGCTCAAAAAGAGAGAGAGAGAGAGAGAGAGAGAGAGACAAACAGAAGGGTAAGACAGAGGATGGAGGAACATGTAGATTTGTAAAGAAGGAGGAAACATGAGTTTTTATGTAGATTTTTACCTTAATGGAGAGAGGAGACTCCAAGCTACCCATTGATGTTATTTTCTCTTTGAATGGGGAAAACCCATGGAGATGAACTTCCTCATTTTTGGATTTTGAAAAGAGAGAAGTAGTGAGAAGAGGAGGATGAGGGGAGTTCAAATATGTAGTTATTTTTACCTTTGGAGTTCAAATGAGGGTGGAGCATGGATGGAAAGATGAGAAGCCATTGAAGCTTCTCTTGGAGCTCCAAAAATCGCCCCTACCAGAGGAGATAGAGGGAGAAATCGATGGAGGGAAGGAAGGAAGAGAGAGGTGAGTGAAATGTGAGAGTGAGGTGAGAGAAAAGGAATAAAGTAGTGTTTACTTTATTACTTTTGCTTTTTGATTCCTCTTTATTGTTAACTAGTTACATGTGTGTGTGAGGGGTTATTTAACTATAAAAACCGGCCCCCACTGTTATACTAGCTGGAGCGTTTTTCATCTTTTACAGAAACGCTCGTTATTTTACCCGGTTTTGATACTATTCACTAAACCGGCCCGTTTTCCGGGATTTTCTCGTTTCTTTATTTTATTGGTTATTAAGCTTCCATAATGATTCTTAAAATTATTATTTAATGATTTATAACTTTCACGGGTCTGTTTGACCACATTAAAGTCACGTTTGGGTTCCTCGAAAAACGTGCTCTAAAGCTCTATTAGCGTTTTAATTCCTTATTTGGATCCGTTTTCTTCGGGAGTTGTTCCCATATATTATTTAGGTCTTATTAAACCTTTGGAATCCATATAATACGCTATCCGGGGTCTCATACCCCCCTATGGTTATTTAACGCTTATTTAGCGTTTTTCGCTTTTTAAGCGTTTCTTTATTTCTTTTGGATTTATTTTTCCTCACCAATACTACTGAAGCATTATTAGGCTCTTAAAAGGATTAGAATAATCTTAATTTCTGTATTAAGTTTGGGGTATTTCAGAATGCCTTTAGCAAAGAGACCCTACTCTTGTAGGTTGACTCATTTGTCTAAGACGAAAAAGATCCTTCTTATGAAGGTTGACTCATCCTGTGCAGAACTTGAAGGAATTGGGATAACTTGCTCGTATTCCGAAGTGTCATGCAAACACTACGAGAGTGTCTACATGATGATAAGGTCAGGTGTGCAGTGTAGATGTCAAGTTAGTTCGAACAAGCGGGGTTTGAGACCTGTCGTGAGTTCGGAAGAAGTTGTCCGTATGACCCTACGAGTAGGGGTGTAGTCTTGCAACAACATGCCGATCTTGTGTGCTTCCACACTTAGGTACACAACCCTTAAGGGCTAACCTTGAGTTCTCTTTCTTGCCTTCACTTGAAGCGGCAATGAAAGAAGTTTGATCTCATGTTGTCGTAATGAGCTTGCTAGAGTCATCCCGAATTAGGTGTGGCTGCAGACTCAGTCTCGCGGAATGGCTTTGTGGCTGTTTTGGCCTAAGGCCTAAGCTGAGCCTTGTCTTCTTAGAGGTCAACGACTCAGATCTTGGGCTTAGTCCAATGTTGTCAGATCGGATGACTATTGTCGGTTGCTGGGGGGAGACTCATGGCCGCGGGGGTATCACTCCATGTTTGGTACGATAGCACGATCCAATGTTCAAACATCTTCGTCACTTGATCAGAGACGAGTATTTTGAGGGCAAACAGGTCCTAAAAAACATTGTGAACATTGCTAGAAATCAATTGATGAAACATTTAGACATACTGGTCAATTATCTTAACCTTTTGATTCATTTATGAAGGTGAATCATGTTAAGGTTCTAGATGGTCAACGAATGTTTGGCTTAATGGTTACAACCAAGGATTGACCCAACAATGTGTTTGTCGTAGGTTCTTGCCCCTACCGTCTCTAACAAAAGTCAAAACCATAGGCGTTTCCGATGTTGCCGATGAGTCCTCAGACTCCAGGTGTAATCCTGTGTTCGGTAGGTTCAACCATCTCTGGGTGGTTGATGGATGACTTTATGTTGACCTATTGGCAGTGAGCGTCGAACAACTTGGTTATTGCGGTCCGGACCTGCCACTGAGATGTGGTAATCCGTGTTAAGCTAAAGATTCATGCGGTGATGAGCAAAATGTTATAATAGACCAATGTTGTTGTCGTATTAAGTTGAAAAGGGGCGATTGGCCCATGTTTCTTGTCGGTTTACTTGTACAGTGAAATATAATTCGCTTAGTCTTGTGGTTTTGTGTGAAAGATTCGCTAACTATGGTGACCTAGAGCAGAATTAGCGATGTGGTCTAACCCTAAACTACTTTTGGCTCAAGATGGGACTTGAGACCCGATGTGGCTTCACGCTACCAAGTGTGGGGTGCACTTGCAAGTTGCCTTGCGGTGCCGCGATAGCTACTATATCGCGCAGTTTAGCAGGAAGTGGTGTGGTCCCCTTGGGGGCCCCATGCATGTGGAAGGTCCCAGAGTTCTAGTGGAAGTGTGGCTTCGGCCTAGGGCTCCGCCAAGGTGGAACCTGGGAAATTTTTCTAACGGTACTTGGGTTTATCTAGAGATGCACTTGCGTCCCAGGACTAGAAGGAAGTTTCCTCTTATGGCTTCGACGTTGCCCTTCATCTCGTGGTTAGGTGCTCAGCACTGAAACTACTTGGTTCCTTTGAAATGGTTGTTTCCCGGGCGTAGCCTAAGGGGAAACGACCCATCTGGCGTGCAGATGTTGACCAGTCAAGGTCTTTGTACTTGTGCAGATTCTGCACGGGAGTAGGCACAATCAGTTAAGACTCAGCTTGTCAGAGCTGATGTCACCGGTGATGAGCAGTGCAGTGAGTGTCGGTGAGAATTGAAGGACTAAGGACATTGACATCAAAGAGACATGGGGAACCCATTACTGCACAGCCTCACCAAAATGTTGCCGCGCCACAAATGGAAGGACTCGGGATGTCGCAGCAACATGTTCGCTGTCCACTTGGTATCGTTGTGACGCGAATGGAAAGACTCGGGATGTCGCAACAGTTTGAGCATCGGGGCACTAAGTGGTAATGTTGTCAAAGAAAATGACACAAGATGCATCAACACTGTGGTGCTCTATAGACCGACAACCCATTCAAGTAGAACGTGGTTGAAGTCAAAATTATTTGAGCTTCGAGAAAAACACACCGGTTAACGGCTTAAGGCAGTTGCCTGTGTGTGTCGGTCAAAGACAATGTATGTGGGTTGTTATACCTTCAAAGTAGGGAAACCGTTGGAGTATGATAAAATCTTCTTAGTTGAGCTAAGACTCATCGTTATATCTTGCCGGGGACGGCAAGAGCTTCAGTGGGGGAGTTTGTCATGCCCCTCTTTAGCAAGCTGCTTGGTGACAAGTAGTTCCGTGGCAGTTTTCCCTTTAGTTGGTGCCCGCTTAGACTTGTGTTGGGATTGCTTGCCAATCCCATACTTGATTGTTGTGTTGACCTAGTCCTTAAGTTCCACGGTCCTTGTGACCCCCGAGGACGAAGGTCTGAGGGGTGGGCATCGGTTGAAGGGCACAATGCGTTGGACCTAGCCGAGTTGAGTTGCGTCAACTTGTGACTCGAGCAAGGGCCGAGTTAGTGGGTGCTATGAAGGGCATCCGTCCAGGCATGATGAGGACTGAGCATGCCTTAGGGCATGCATGTTGCCAAGGTGGCTTGGTAGCAACTTCAAGAGGCATGTGCACGTTGTGCTCAATGTTGGCCCTTAGGTTGCAAGTGCTAGTGTGACCACTGGCACGAGGCAACTAGGGGTTGTCCCGATACTTTGACTCTTGTCACGAAATATGCAAGGGGCATTGCACATCAGAGCCGTATTACGGTTCGACAAGCGTTGAGTCCTGGATAAGGGCGGAGACAAGGTGCGACGTGGCCCACATTGGCACACCTTACTGACTCGTACTAATTGGGGGTGGCTGTTGGGCTGATGAAGGCTTGATGGTTCCGAGGACGAGTGCGGCCG
Source organism: Limonium bicolor (assembly GCA_023374045.1). Lineage (NCBI taxonomy): Eukaryota > Viridiplantae > Streptophyta > Magnoliopsida > Caryophyllales > Plumbaginaceae > Limonium > Limonium bicolor. The sequence continues at coordinate 256,155,741 of CM041777.1, read as the reverse complement.
CAAAGGGGCACACAAGTACTCGGGCTGCAGGGAGAGGGACGGAGTTGACTCAGTCTGAGCTACGGCTTGGCATTCGACGGGGCATTTGGGCCACGGGAATGTGAATCAGTGAAGGAACTTGTCGTTGGGAGAATTAAGTCCACTCTTGACTCTTGCTTGTGGCTACGTGGATGGCTAGTCTTTCCACAGTGAGTAGTAGGCTGGTTGGATCTTCGACCCAACGCCGGTGATGTCTAATTGGTTTCATGACCTAATCCGTAAGAGCCCCTCGGGGTCTCGCTTCCGCGCAAAAAAATTCAGATTAAGGTTGGGCATTACACATTCCCTCCTTAGCTAAATATGGTAGTAGCTTCAGAGTGATCGCTACTAAAAAAACACCATAAGGCGGTTTGAACCTTAACCAAACGAAACTATCGTACTCCACAATTAAATTCTTCTTCTAACTCATAAATGAATCAAATGTTGAACAACCCATAACTAACCTAACCCAAATCGTCGCATATAAAAGAGACCTCAAACCAAAACGATCGCAAATTGAAATACTCAATTAGAGTGAGTCTTTAGACATCGAATCTTCACTGCACAAAAATATAGTAAATCAAAATGCACCTAAAACAAAATTCTCTAACTCAAACTTGAAACAATAGTCAAACAATAACTAACTCAAACCAAACTAAAAAAACTAAATAATATTTAAAGTAAGGTCTTTAGAAGCTAAATCTTATTATACACAACATCAACCAGTAGCCGGTGGGGATGAAGGGAGCAAAAAAAACCCCAAGAAACCTCCCCAATTTTACTAAATTACACAAAAATATAGTGTAAAATAAAGCAAATTTTCACAATAGAACCCCTAATTATTTGTAACATTTTCTGGCTTCACCCCTGATATCAACCACAAATATTTATAGCTGACATAGCATACTTACAATAATTTTTTAGCATCACATATATCCTTAGTCTCAATTTATAAGGTTTCTTCTAATCTGTTTTGAGAAATATTTCTGAAATATCTTCGTTTGAGAAATCTTATTGCATTTTTCAATTGAAGTTATGCATGATTTTCATATTACAAACATTGACTTAGAACGAAAGTGACTTACCTATAATATTCTAAAGTTTTTCTCATACAACATCAAATATATTAATATACTAAGTAGTCATATCAAACTACATAACTTTGATATAATATTGTTAATTTCAAATATCCATTATCGCTTCATATAAAGCTAATCACTCGAGAACATAGATGAGCAAGTCTTATCTCGGCCATCAGTTTTTGATTGTTAAGTCAATCGATTATATTTAGAAATAATTATTAGTCTTATTTCTCATAGGTTGTAATCAGGATGGTTAAAAAGTAAAAATTATTGCCTTGTTCATTTTTTTCAACTAGCAACTTTGATTTACACATCGATTACCATAACCAGCTTTTCCATATTTCACATTTACATTTCTTCTGTTTTTTTTCTTCTAAAAACAGCTAGTATTTATGTCGTGATTGAGATGGCACATCTTTTTTTATGAGCCGCTGCAAAAATTATGGGTAAAAATCTTTTCTTAAATGAATTAATACTTAAAAATGAAGATAAGTGTAACAATTACAACACCACCCAACAATGAATTCATTGCCGAATGAACTATGAAGACTGCTGAAAAAACAAATTACATCGGACTACCGAAAAATGTCCAACATTGGTATCGTCTTTGTTTCCCGTGTAGCAATGACATCAAGAATAAAGGACGGGAAACAATCATCGAATACAAGATTTTCACCATGTATTTGCACACCTTCCTCTGTACTGAAGTCTAGACCTACTACACCGTAGATTTGGGAATCTTGTACTGTTTTTTCAGGAATTGGGACGCCTCGGAGTCATTTCTATGGCACAGTACTCGTAGCAAGGTCTTGGTGTCTGCGCCTAACTTACTCCTGCCGCCACCGCCGTCGCCCATTGATTTTAAATCATCAATAAGCTCCCGGGTCTACGATAAACAACAAACGAAGGAAACATTGTTCACTCTGCTCTATCCAGTTCCCAATCAAACAGAGAATGCGTGCAGTTCTAAATCAATCAAGCAAGCAAGAAACCCACCTCATATCCATGGAGCTTAGTAATTTGCCGGGTACGTGCGACAACATTCTCTACCACACCACGAGGAAGTCCATCTCCTCCAGATATGAAGAACTCTGCAAGGGATCGGGCAGATTACAATGCTTCAGAATAATATATCTAGCCTATCGGTGAAAATTAGTTCAGAGGTAACAATTCTCTGAAATTTCATCGCCATAGTGGTAAGAGTTTATGTACGATCCCTTCATGCGATTCAACTATAAAAGATAGATGTGTTTACCTTTAGAAAATCTAAATCTTCTTCCAAAAGCCTGGAATCAGTAGGAGAAAAGACACGAGCTGGTCCTCCATCTAACAAAACACGTATTAAGCCATCCTGGAGAAGAAACAACAAACATTAGAAGAAGATTGAAGAAGAGAGGACTAGTCTGCAGAAAGTAGCCAGGGGTGGTGCACGGACCATGCAAGCTTGAAGAAGACTTGTAACAACTCGATCCCTTAAAGGCTCCACAATGAAACTGCATAGTTGATTCAGTTCCTACAGGAAGTCAAAATGAGGCATCATGTTATGTATTGGGAGACAACTGCTACTGACTGATAAAGATTGGTAGAAGTTCAAAATATCCTGCATCTGGAAGAAAGCGATTGTTGGAAAGAGCAAGTCAATGCTTACTGCGTCAAGGGAATCCATAAGTGCCTCCATACGAGACTGGGAAACAGTAGGTCTATACAAATTATCGATGAATGGTTCACTCAGATCCCAGAAAACAATCTTAGTTCCTGTAAGATATTGTTTACAGATCAGAAAAAGAAAGAACAGACGTGCATGCCATACAACATGTTGACAAATGAATCAACGAGATCAATATGGAGGAAGGAGAAACTAACTGCATCCTCATACTGCATATTCACAGATCCTGTCAATAGCTGCATTCAAATCTTTTCTGCTACCATCTAAAGTATTCTTCTGACTGAAACTTCTCGACCGGTCATCTAAAGATTTCCTGCAGGTAAAATTCAAAGATGAAATGTTTAGTGTCTTGTATATGTGATGCTTTTACACAACTCATCTCCAGATGTGCATTTTCTACGGCTGTCATGCCTTTCCATTCTTGATTTTCTTATGATCAGCGGTCAAGAGCAGCACTAAACTTAAGTGATAACACCAGACAACCATCAATTTGCTAGCATTCACTAAGAGACGTCATAATTCATAAACGATAAAAGCAAAGGAATGCAACAAGAAAACTGCAAGAGTGTAGTTATTTCAGATACGTACTAACAGATTTTTCACTTGGCTTGATCTTCAACCACCGGGTTTGAAATGCTATCTTCCAGCTTAGTTAGGTGATCCGCTGCATACCTTGTGTATCAACTTTTAATTAGGAAAGGATATCAAAACTAGCATACTAATATGATAGGAAATGATGAATATCTTCAATTCCTCAGACTTAATTTAATGAGGAAGCTGGACCACCAAAATATAGCTGATAGGGATAGAACATTAGGAAAGGTAAGGAACGACTATCAGATAAAGTGCTAGGGCAGTCAAGAATGGAAGTATCCGTGCCAATCAACATATTGCATTATGAATAGAAAATTCTCCTATACAAAGCAACTTGGTCCTACCAAACTTCAACAAGGATGGAAGCAAAGCATACGTAAGGGTGATTATTTACGTACATGTAGTGTATTCAATTGAATGCAGAGAGTTGAAGTTGGCACCACAGTAATGTCTCTAGATTTTTTCTCTTCTGGCAACTTCTGTTCAAGAAGTTCCTTCTTTACAAAAGCTTTGATTCCAGCTTCTCTCCTATATCTTGTGAGAGGTGGAACAGGTGGAATAAGCTCTTCCTTGGTCGCTACTCATCAAGAGAGAAAGGACATAGAAGCGAGGGTGTTACTTGGCTAGCAAAACATTAGCTATTTAAGAGGAAGGACAAAAAAGAGAAAAGAGGAAGAAGGATCACACGCAATTTACCCAAATCAGCGACAACATTATTAGCATACACCTGGAAAGCATTGTCAATACCACGTACTAAGCTATTCATCTCAGAAGAACCCTTGGACCTTGAGGGAGAAAAACTGATCCACGGTCTGTTGAAAAATACACGATACACAGAAGATAGAGATGATTAACGAGAGTATTATCACAGTCACAGTAGAAAAGATCAAGAATAACGGAGAAACAAAGGGCGGATATAATGGTGGGCTGTAGCGATTCTGGCAATGTAAATACTATAACTGAACCTAATACAATATTCGTCCAAGTGTCTGACACATGCCAATGCAGGATTCACGGGTATTATGTAACAGTACTTTAATGGCATAGCGTAATTCATATCCTGTCAAAGATGCTACACAAATCAAACTCAGTTCAAATAAACAGATTCATGGTCACACATATATCGATTGTCCTTTACCTTCCGCACACAATATACACTATTAACTGATGAAGAGCAATTATATGTCCCCTCATAATATGACGTACACTTGTGGAACCAACAGGTTATGCAGGCAAGTTTAATCAGAAAGATAGCAAGAAGCTGAATTAGCAATGTTACCTCTTCTACTATCCTGTATACTTCAACGATGGAGCTTGCATGCCGTTGCTGAGGTGATATCGGAGTCCACCTCTTTTGGACGCAGACATGAGAGCATCATGTTAGGCAAAAAAAAAAAGTCAGGCATTTAGAAGCTAGTGTGAATTAATATTAGTTCAGAAGTCATAATTTCCTCACAGGTAATGCTCCAACATTAGTACATAGACTACTTAAACATGATCCAGAGCAAGCAACTTCTGAAATCATATATACTCGGACAGGCATGCAATTTTCATCAGCTTGACTACATCAAAGCACAGTTCTACATAAATACACCTAAAGAGAAAAGAATTCTTTATTAATCAAAAGCCCATGCCCATCTTGCCCGTACCAGGAAAGGAAATGAGAGTTTTCTACTGTCAAATGTATGTGTTCATACATTCTTTCAAGAGAAAAATGTTCCTAGAGGACACCAATGGGGTTTCACCCTACAACATAGCTTTCTCAACCTCGGAAAATATGGAGCAACACTAAAACCCATAAGTTTATGGTCTTTTATTAAGACTTCACATTCTATATTATAAAAAGATTATCATTTACATAAAGATGGCAGATATATATGTCAACTTAATCACTTGAGCTCTACCTCCTGTTTGATAGCTCGTTCAACCCAACCCATTACTCTGGAAAGCTGGGCATTGACCCAACGCATTACCAGTGTACCTGATAAAGTGACAATCTAAGACAAATAACAATAATGAAACAAGTTAGACAGCATAATCAGTATGATGTGTGAATATAATAAGAACAAGACGCGAGTATATAACAGAAATATATATATGAACTGAGAAATAGAAACAGCATCATCAAGCTCATGAATGCTGGATAAAATCATTTCAGAAACCAATAAGCAGAAAATGTAGTCACAAAAAATAACAAAACTGTTAACAGGGTAAGAGCACAGAGAATAGCCAAGGGGAAAAACTTCAGAAAACTATATTTCACCGTCTCCACAATTACAGCCACCAATAAAACAGTAAGAGAAAGGCATTCAGCTCAGGTGCTCCCTTATTCTATATATAGTCACCACAAAATTGGCAATTCCTAAAAGGATTCTATCGCCTAAGGGGCACATTAGCACACTCCCCTATACCCTTGCCAGCTGTACTACAATTCCTTATTTACCCCTCACTAGAGGACTGCTTTTTACGGGAATATACTTTCCACTCCCCCACACCAGAAATAGGCATTCTAACACCATGTATCTGTCATGCTTCATGTAATTAGACAATAGAATAAGCTTATATTCATTTTAACAGGAAAATACTTGGATTGAACCTGAAAGTATTCTCTTCATTCCAATTGCACACTGAAATAGAACCTCAGATAAAATTCATTTTTTACAGAAAAATAGCTGGGTCGAATTTGACAATTTATGTATATATAACCTGAATATGAGTTATGTCACTTATTTTGCTACGTGGCAGGTTAACCTTATCGTGTCATCAGCATATAACTTATACACTCTGCCCCTATCAATAGGCAAATTCCTTATCTCACCCAATTATACCAGAATATCGCACAGATAATACTACATAAGCTTAGAAGTTATACTTGCAATTTCTAGTCCACATAAAAGAGCATATGCTGGGTAGTTTCTTCATAATGTTGCCTTAAGTGGAGGCACATTCAATAACAACAGGGGCCAGCTAATGTTAAGCTCCAGAAGGTAGGATTTTCAGACCGCCACCCCCCCCCCCCCCCCCCCCCCCCCCTCAATTAATGGGATTACGAGCTTTTTGTATGAGAACAATACAATGTTTGACAAAATAAGTGTATTAAAACATTTGGGTTGACTGAGATTCCATGCAACACAAGAAGCCAATAGAATCCTTGACGACAATTAACTTGCCTCACAACCAAACAAGTATCCTAAGAATAACCACCCGACTGAATAGACATCAAATATTTTCTCCTGAACTATTGGTTTTAGTAAACGGGTCCACATTGACAATAACTACAAACAAGCTACAAACAAACCGGTAAAAGAGACAGCTACACCTTTGCACTCAGTTTCAAATGTACATGAAAAGAAATGATACGGAACTGGTCTAACCTTGTATTTAGCTAGTTTTTTGCAGTAAACCTCGGCAGCATCTTCACCATATGCAGATGTCAGAAGTGAAATGACATACTGTTCAAGACTATCAGCTGTCGGAAAAACAGATACGACATCCTCGGTCAAATGCTCGGCACCATCAAGAAATGGTTTCTGATAAAAAGATATTATGTCAGATCCTCCAACTAATACAAGTCAATTGTAGCTTTTGAAAGTGTATGCTCCACAATATAGCCAATAACAATATCTTGACTCACCAACTTGATGCCATAAAGCTTGTGAAGAAGTGAAGCGGAGACGACTGTTGCCTGTGGATGCCACTGAGACAAGATTGGTACAAAGAAGGTAGTATCTTTACGTAATAGTTTTTTAGTTTCCTCAGCAAGCAAAGTCAATGGGTGTTCATGATCAGTTTCTGACATTGTCTCAACAGCTGGCAATACCTGGATAGAAAAAGACATTTACATTAACCGTGGTCATCTTCCCGAAACAATTCACATACTTCCTTATAAATATAATTCACAACCGTACAACATGTATCTTGTAAGATTTATCAAGAATCATTAACATAATAAGAAAGAAGATATTTCACAATACAGTCAAGAATGAAATGTTTTAGTGGGACGCAAAGAATGCATGACCCTCAACAAGAGGAAAATAATAACATTTGAGCATAAGTGTCAGCTACACATCTTCAGTAGCCTCATAAGAGTTTTGAAAAGACAATACACTAGTAAAGGGAACTTTTGCAATAACACTAACATAAGCATTATTCTCCAGGGGCTTTTGGTAAGAGAGAACCAGTAAAGCAAACAACATTTAATTTCCTACTAAAGAATTAATTCTTTTTTATTAATGACATGAACAATCCTCCAGAAAACTTGTGGACTTTCACCGCTGAATGAAGTAGAGAAAGAGGCCAGCAGCTCCTAGAAAGAAGTGGTACAAAATGTAAAGGGGAGGACACCCTAGAAACAATCTAAATATGACGCCAACTATTAGATTCTCAAAAGATGACATTTCAAGCCAAGTACATATAATTCCACCTAATCAAGTACCAGTTTGCTTCCATTTAAACTAGAGAGTAACTGGAATGAGACACTAAACATCTTTAAATCAGCCTTCTTGATAACCCAATTAGTACCCAAAATCAGTATTATGACTGCCAACACTTATATGCCCTACAGAAACAATTATCTTTCAGTTTCTCGAACAAGCAAGAGACTTTTGGAAGTATCTTAGATAATGAGGTCACCTATTCAAATATGTAGTTCCCTAAAATTTAAGAGTTTCCTATAGATCTTCAGAATGGGAGGGGAGCAAATATACTTCAATGTTACGAAGAACAGTTATGCATATAAAACAAAATGATAAAAAAATCGATAAGAAACACAGTTGTCAAGAGACCGTTATCAAGACGGGCATGTATTACAAACAACTCACTCTGGAAAACGCATTCTTTAGGGAATTTGTAATGTATAACTCAAATCTGATCCTGATCGGACATATCTGTAGACTGTATAGCCTGCCAAAATTCATATTAGAAAAGAAGAGTTATAGTCGATGCACCAGCACTAGGCAACAGGAAAGATATGGGAGAACTTAAGGGTAAGTATTACACCAGTAGGCAGTAGATAAATCTCAGTTCTTTGTCATCACAGCTTAAGAGAACATTCTAGTGTCGTCACATATGGAATATTTCAACAGCCTATCACCCAAATAAACATGAATCAATTTACCAGTTCTTCCAGTAGCAATCTCCGGGTAACCATTGCTACAGTTACAGCGTCTTCCATCATATCTGAGCCCTACAGGATAAACAACATACTTCAATCAGGATATGATATATATGATCAGAGATGACTAGTAAATAGAGTCATGACTGCTTGATGAAGTTATGAGCATAATTGGAAAAATCATGTCACAGCCTATACAAAACAACAAAATAAGAGAGCAAATGTTGGTTTGCAGTAAACCAAGCTATAAGATACTGAATGAACAGAACATACGGCATGAACAGAAAAGACTGGCATAACAGTAGGCTAGAGTACTACCTTGTATCCGAAAAACTGTTACCATATTTTCCTAGTGATTTGACTTACCTCGGAAAAATTAAGATGGTAGTCTCCAAGCTGTTTGTCAGCCCACTTCTGGATTGGTGTTAAGAAGGCTTGCAAAAAAGATACAGTTTGGGAACCTGCTCCTTCAACTTTAGATTCCAAGTTTCTGAGATGCGACCTCTCCTGAGGACCACGCTGTTCTTTCAGAGGGATTCTTTTCAACTGCTCAATTGCAAGTTTCAGCATACCTTTTTCACTGGTAACGACAAACTGATACAAAGTATGAAAGCACAAAAATCAGCCTGGGAACCTCCTCTGTAATTACAATGGCTTACCTAGAAGGAGAACGGATCTAGAGGAACAAATAGGTAATAAAGACAATGAATAATTTCTTGACAATTGTGAGAAGTAAACTGAAAAGCTAAACCTATACATACAGGATAGGCGGACCAAAACTTCCTTTGAGAATATGACATCACTACAATCCTTGAATGATCAACAAATAGACTTCATAACCAGTGAAGTGTGAGAAAAGACGCGGTTATTTTATAAATGAGTGGATATTCACTAGGAAAGCATATACTGCATTGTATTATGACGAAATAATACCCATGCATAGCATGTACAATGGATAGTCTCGGTGATACCCAAAACACGCCATGTCGACTTCAAGAGTTCAAGAATCTCCTCCACCTCCTGCAGTCATGCATCATACATGTAAAGAGAATGCAGTATAGCATAAGCAGCAAGCTCATTAAAATGAGAAATACAGAAATACAAAAGTGCGTATGACGCAGAAGACAGACTACAAAACAATTAGATAGTGGGTGCTTAGATCATGTGATACAGGAATTCAAACCTCAGTCAGCTTGCCCTCCTCAAGAACATCAAAAACACTGAATAGCATCTTCTCATACAGACGGACATTTAGATGATAACCATCAGCCCAGTGACAAACTTCACCCGTTAAGTCACCCCGAGCAGGCCTCTCGGCAAGAGGAATGGCAACATCTCTCAAAGACTTCAAGCATTCAGATCTTTGCATTTCCCCCATTGAAGCTGGCAGAAACTGATATTGATACAGCATGAACATGTAAAAGCATGCAGGATGACAAATAAAGATAGAAACAAAAGCTTCCCTAACAACATTTGAAGAAAGGGTTTTCTACTTTAAAGAAAGGTTCAAGCAAGGCAATTGATAGGTTTTAAAAGAAAACCATAGAAGTGGCAGTAATTGATACCTCTGATTCCTCGATTTTTGCCAAAAGAATCCTCATCTCACTAGCCTTCCGTCCAAATTCTCCAAACCCTACTGCAGGATGATTAATAAGCCCCTCATCCAACATGTTCAGCTACACTTGAATAAAAAAAATGCATCACATTTATTCAAAATGCAAAATCAAAATTCAAATTTGACATGCTACAACAAATGAAATTGCGAAAGGAAGAGATAAAAGGAAACCCGTAGAGCACAAACGACAAGCCAAGGAAGAACTCCTGGCACAGAATAAGAGCATGACAGATATAGAAGGCTTTGCTACCTGCCTTTTCTGCCAGCGAATATATGCCTTCTTGTCAGGGAACTCGGAGCGAGATATGCAACATAGTAATTCCAACGGAACCAAAAGAGTGTCCATTCTTTTCCCGGCTTTTCCCCCTAAAGCATTAAGCAGTCCTTGTCTCGTTCTGATGTCCATGGCCTCAGGAATCTGAATGTATAATTAAATGAAAAGCATCAAAATAATACCTCATCACTGCTTATAATCTTAATGTATTACGAGTTCAAAAAATTATTGCAACCACATAAGTTCTGAAAAGATTAGGCTCTGATAATGGTGTTTCATACCTCCATCTGAGTCCTCATACACTCCAGTAAACCAACCAGTCCAGATGCACGATCAGGCTGGGAAACAAGGATGTCATTTCTACTACGCCCAAGAGCTTTCAACAATTTGGATTTCTTCTCTTTCTTCTTTTCCTTTGACGGTACTATAAGGCCTCTATTAAATGGGAACATGCATTATAGTTATAATGCAACAGAAAAAAACCCAGTGAGAATAATCCACCTATACATGCATAAGCAATCACAAGGCTATCTATTTCCAAATAAGGGTGAACTTTTACATGCAAAAAAGAGCAATCCTATAAGAAAGTTCAACATATACGTGCTAACTGGTTTTATGCATATACCGAACAGGCATAAATCTAGGAAATAGTTTATTATTCTCTATGTAATTAACAGTTGCTAGGTGTCTTTTCAGTTATTATTTATTTGTGCCTGTTCAACTGATATATTAATATGTGTCCTTTTATATGTATATTACCTGGACAGTCACTCTCTACAAGTTTCCTAGAAACAGCTCCTATAAGAAAGATCAACATATACGTGCTAGAAACAGCTATCAACAAATACAAATAATCATATCTTGCATTATTTAAAACGGTAGGCAAGAAAATCTGGAGAACAATTGAGGATCATATACCCAGAAGCTCCTGCACATGCCAAGAGGATTTCGTAAGCAGTTTCTCGAAGATCGTCATCATTAATGCCTGTAAGCAATTAGTAAAGAGCAGTGAGCCACAAAAGTCAGAAAGCACAAATGTAACGTCATAAGTTGGTTGTCAACTAATAGAATCAACCTAGATAACTCCTGAGAGTGCTCTCCATTTCCACAAACATGGCCTATTATCATTTATTCAATAATCCTCCGATAGTTCCAGTCACTCCTCATCTCTTCTTTTATGTAGGATGTTACAATGATAGTAATTTTTAGCATAAAAAAGTACTAATATACCCCTACTAAACAGAATAATAGCATCCAAGTATTAACCAGTGTCCTAACATCAACAATGCAAACTCGACAACTTTACACATAATCTCAATTGCGATCAAACTACTTTTCATGTTCCTTAGGATAAATCAAATAGCAACAAGTGTCAAAGCTCTAGGATAATTAGCCTGAATAAATAGAAAACCAAACAGTTGTATCATCATATGCCAACAAAACCAGAAAATGAACATAGCCCCTAACACTCAAATTATTAGAGAAATTATTGTCAGGGCAATAATGCTAAAGCAGCTATTCAACGTCCTCTCACCAGTAGCAAATGGTGGTAGTCCGGGAGCTAGCTCGGAAGCATCATTTGGTGTTCTCCTGGAGATCCTTCTGCTAACAACTTCATCCAAATCATCTTCATCTTCAAAATCCTCATGTCATCCACTGTTAATTCTTTAACCTGGTTGGAGCTCAAAGATTCTGCTTTGATAAGCTTCTTCCTGTAAATGAATCAGACTCTGGTGTGGCACCTTCATTCATAGGCTCTGAATTGGACAAGGTTTCTTCATAATCCTCTGACTGGACAGACTTGGAATAGCAGTTGAGTGCACGATTACTGGCATAGATGGTGGTGGTCGTCTAGGAGGCGAGCCGGAAACTTCAGGACTTGTAACAAGAAAAAACTCGTGGCTGAAGCAGAATTGCTCTGAAAGAGGAAACCCCACCAGATTTTAAGAGAGCCACTTTATCTTAAACAACATAGCTAGTCATTCTAAGTGATGCCTATAAACAGCTCCCTCATCCATGCTCCAACCTCAAAGGTAACTAGGGACACAATGCTTACTAACAACCACAACACAAAGCAACTGGCTCGGGCAATAAAGTTAAGTTGATCGAAGTAGTCCAGTTTTAATATTCTAGATATTACCAAGAAATTAAATTTGTCTTATTCTATCAGAACTTTCTGCTTCTTTCGCATGTCAAGTTTTTACCACTGTTACACTGCTTAGCGTTATATGACCCACTTCTCCCCTCATTCCATAATAGCACCAATTATTATAGAATCTTGAAAACTCATTCATTGACGAGAGAGATATTAAGATATTCCAGACAATCACAATTCTCAGAAGTGGAGAACAATTCTCACCATATGTGGAAACTCGGTATTATCATGGTAGTCCCTGATAGCTTCTGAGAGTTCAAGCATCTCACCTGCAATGCATCAACAGCGAATCAACTTGTCATGAAGAGTTCCAAATTGATAGCATGACGAGAAGGAGACAAATATGGGATGTCAAAAGGTTTGTGATAAAAATCAGGATTCCAACCTTTTCTGACACAATTCAGTACATAGTCTACACTGACTTGATCTAGATCCACATCGTCCAGTGAAACTGCCCCCGGTGGCATTATCACTTTCTTCAGCAAGCTACCAGAAAGAATGAAGTTGAGAAGTATTCGCCTGTCCCTTCGGAATCGTTGGAGAACTTGAAGCTCATTTTCCCTAATATCACATTCAATATGTAAGTAAAACACAAAACGGAATACTGATAGTATGAAGAACTGAAATCTAGTAAATCAAGCAACAAAAGATGGCGTACTCTTCCATCTCTATTAGCAGATTCGATATTGATACAATCAACTAGAAGCCGGTACTGCACTACGGCAGCATCAAATTACGATCCAGCAATGCGTTTGTGTTCTTTATCCAACAGCACCTGGAAAATAGCAAACATAGCAAAAGTAAGTCCAAATTTGACAGAAGATTACGGATCGTTGAATCCGTGCCTACTACCACCAAACGACCATTTACACCACTCATCAATTAGAAATTATAATATACCCCAGCACAAAATAGAAAGGGCATATTTAAATACAGTAACTAAGGCGATAATTCCCAGATAATTCAGAGCAATTGCTGCCCTCCACAGTGCACAAGTTCAGTATATGAGGATGGACGGGCGGATATGGGATCTAGCATAGCCGCCTAGAAATGCCTTCCCGGGTAATTAGCAATTATACAGAGAGCTAACAGAGATGAATACGACGAGTAAATAGCTGGGAATTAGTCGCTGCTGGATAGATTAGCTGTTTCGGTGACCAAGCACTAACTTGGGGAAGCCGTCAAATCACCTTTAATCCGAGCCCGTCCAAGATTAAGAAAAGGTAGTTGCGTTTGAGCAGCAGTCGAGAGCGGAAACAACAGGGTGAATGGAGAAGAGAATGTGCTCTGCTCACCTCTGTAATTGTGTCGTACAGATGGTTGAGGAGTAGTGATCCAGCGTCTCTCGCTGATGGAAGTGTTTGTCTGCTGATATGTGTTGTGTGGCGCTGAATCTGGAGAGAGCTGCTGCTTTGCGGCATATTGCTCAAGTAATTATTAATCCGCTTTGGGAGGTGATCACGTGAACAAACACTCTATCTCAGATTTTTCACGAGTTAGTAAAGTATACTTAAAGTAAAACCTTTTATTATCTAAATAGAATTATTTGACCAATTAAACTTCTTTTTCCTGGAGCGAAAGCATGCCTTTTGGTAGGAAGAATAAGAGCAATATTACTATATTTAAACATTTTTTAGGCAAATAATATTTAAACTTCACTTAACGGGTAGACAAATATTATGGCGAAGCGCATTCTTTTGTAACAAAGAAACAATACTTTGCGAAGGATTCTCTTTTTTTATCAACATGTGAGGATTATCAACTTAACGAGTTTATTTGCCTTCGTATGTTCAGTTTCCTCTTGTTAAGGTCCTATCCGCTAAGGGCTTGTTCAATCAAAAGATGAAAGTTAATAAGAAAGAGGAAGTGTTCATTTGCAAGATGATATTAAAATAGTTTAAAATATATAAAACTACTTTGTTACCAATCATCCTCAACTTTAACCGTCGGCTTCACAGCCTCACCACCTAAACCTCTTCAATACCAAAAGAGGGATTTGGAAATGGAAACATTGATAGAAATCAATTAAGTCTTAAGCCAGAAAATGCGTTAATTAAAAAGAGCGTGATCCAACAATAAGCAAGCATAATATTGAAATATGACTTGTATTAATCATTTTAGGGGTACTTTTTTAGAAATGATGAAAAATAATCAGAATGATTCTATTATTTATATATTTAAAGAAAAATGAAAGGGGATGGGATTATGCTATATTCATCAAAATTGATTTTTCACTTTTGATCAAAGGTTTAGCTTTAGTTGCTTCAATATTTGTTTGGCGTTTTCGAACCTGGGTTGTACGGTGGAGAGAAGATTGTTTTTTTTGTCTTTTTATATTACAGCATATATGTCATTACAATTTATACAATCGTAGACAAATTGAGTAAAGATAGGGAAAGGGAGAGCGGGGTTATTAATCCACGCATGGTTTTTTTTTGTATTTACCATTTATTTGTTTTTTTTTATATTTTTTACTTTGTAAAACTTTAAAATGTTGTAGTTTATTATATATAAGTCCAAATAACATAAATTTTATATCATTGTTCATTATAATTTGAGCTCTTCAAAATAAGACCAAACATGAGTATGTTTTGATAAATTTTAAATTTTTTATTTTTTGTATGTACATATATTTAAGATTCATTGTTAATATTAAGTTTAAGAAAAGTGAATCAAATATTGTTAAAAAGTGAATCAAAAGTTGTTAAAAAGTGAATCAGTGAGTTTGCTTAAAAGTGAATAAGAGGTTGAAAAAAGTGAATCTCATAAACAGAGATTGTGTTAACTAAAGTGATTCTAATTGTTTGACTAGTGTGAATTAGAGGTTTTAGAAAAGTGAATCAAAGGTTGTTAAAAAGTGAATCACAAGTTGTTACAAAGTGAATCAGAGTAATAATTGTAAATTTCGTAAGCAT
Organism: Limonium bicolor; assembly: GCA_023374045.1. Taxonomy (NCBI): domain Eukaryota; kingdom Viridiplantae; phylum Streptophyta; class Magnoliopsida; order Caryophyllales; family Plumbaginaceae; genus Limonium; species Limonium bicolor. The sequence goes on along the minus strand of CM041777.1, from coordinate 256,140,309 downwards.
AGATTGTTTAACTAAAGTGATTAAAAGGTTTAAGAAATCTGAATCAAAGGTTTTTATAAAGTGAATCATGAGTTTAAGAAAAGTGAATCAGAGGTTTGAGTAAAGTGATTCTCGTAAATAGAGATTGTTTAACTAAAGTGAATAAGAGGTTTAAGAAAAGTGAATCAAAGGTTTAACAAAAGTGAATCAAATGTTTTTTAAAGGAGAATTAAAGGTTTAAGAAAAGTGAATATTTTGTTTAATATTAGTAAAATTTAATCCTACCACAAAGTTATGCAAGAACAGTATGAATATTTCATTTATTGAAACTGACTCATTCGTTTAAAAAAATGAATCTTATGTTTAAAAAAAACGAACATTTCATATAAAACATTGTGAATCCTTTGTGTTTTTAAAAGTGAACCTTAACCCCACACTATAGTGGTTTTTAGAGTGTTTGGGGTAAAATCATTTTATTATGAATAAGGTTCATTTTATTATTAAAGAAGATTCATTTTGCTAATGAATAAGATTCACCTAAAAAATACCTCATATATACTCGTTCTAAAAATATAAAATTTTAAGTTTATCAAAACATATCCATGATGCATCTTGTTTTAAAGAGCCCGAAAAATGATGAACAATGGTATAATTTTTTTATTTTTGCACTTTTATTTTATAAGTTATAACATTTTAAAAAAATCATTTTCTCTCTCCAACCCATAAAACCACATTCATCCCCAAACACTGCATGTGCACGCGCGTATATTTACTTTTCTTCTTTTGTTTCCCTTTCATTTATTATCCAATAACTTGTTGACACTTGGCAGAAGCCACCTTCTACCATGGCGTAAGCTTCAGGTTCTCCTAACTGTATTTTTTTGGCCAATCGTGACCAACGGTTGATGTAACCGGTAATCATTGACTAGTCATTGCTAGATGTTGACCGAAACTAGAGAACCTTGACCAGCGCTTTTGTGATTGTTTTTATTTTCTCTCCTACAAACAAACAGACCGAAGCATTAAAAAGAATTTGTTTTCATTTCCAATCCATATCACTTTCTGATTTCATTATGTTTCCCTGGCCTAAATCAAACATCCCATTAATCAGGGGCGTATTCAAGGGGTACACGTGGGGTCACGTGAACCCACGTTTTTCAAAGAATTTAAAGATTTTTATATGTATAATAATTAGAGTTTATATGTATATAGTATAGTGACCACATATATCATAAAGTTGGTGGTTTAGTGGTAAGGGGTAGAAGCATTGAGTAAATTATCTTCGATTCAAATCCAACTATGAGCAAATATGTTGAAATTTTTTTCTTCAAACAATAATGACCCCACATAATATATATTCTGGCTCCGCCCCTGCCATTAATAATTATCACAAGTTAAAATGTGAACTATGCCAGCTTCCTCTGCATGGTGATGGGGTATATTTTTTTACTTTTCAATTTTTTGGTACTTTCTTTTCTCATCTTCAATTTTAATCAACTGATTTCTAGAGCGGTACTGCTCATTCCTTCTTCAACCATTCTTTGTTGTCTCTGGACACCGACAACCACCACTGGGAGCAAATACCACCGAATTCATCTTCTCCTGCCTCTCACAACCCGTAGGCACAGCACCCGCACCCGTCTCCTTTGAAAATCCACCCAAAGTTCTCGATGAAATCCTCCATTCATGAACCTGCTCACCAACGATTTTTCACTGCAAAAGACCTCGATGTAGAATGCTCCCCCTTTTTCATCACAACCGCCGCCGCTATTCTCGATCTTCAACCAAAACACCAATCGAAGCAACATCACCGGCTCACCCGACGCCGATAGTTGCAGGCGTCGATACTTCCCTTCCAATTTTTTATCGACGTTTGACTTGTAAGTTCTTAATCCCATTTGTTTGTGTCTATCTTACATGACCTAGTTTACACGGAAATAAATAAATCAATAATTCTAATAAATTATTCCTATAATTGGCAGTTACAATTTTTTTAACTGTAATGAAGTAGACGTAGTAGTAGTTATTTGAAAAATCAAAGTCCCACGTGTATGCAAAAAAAACAAAATTAAAAATAACAAATTAGAAATTTAATTGACAAGACTCCTCGTAGAAATGTATAAGATTTATTACTAATAAAACATTACAATCAAACAAAAATAAATCAAGAATTATATTTTGAAACAACTTTACTTTACCTAAATATCTACACTTTTACTTGAATTAGGAATTAATTAAAATTCAAACTTCTAAAAAAAATCCACACTTACATTTTAAAAATATGACATTTTACTAAAATATCTAAATAAGAATGTAATTTTAGATGAGTTTGTATATTGCAATGATCTAATTTAAAACAAAATGATAAACCATTAATATTTTTAAATTGGGGATGCAGCCGATCTAGTTAGAAAAAGAGAAAGAAAGATGTACATTTTAAACAAATTATTTTGAAAGAAAGCAATTAGAAAATACTTTGACATGAACCCTTTAAAAAAATATAAGATCATAAGTAAAATTCCTAGGTTGTATTACTCATTAAAATAATTTCATGTTTTTAAATTATAATGTTCAATAAAAAATCTACACTTTTATCAAACAAATCTACACCTATATTTTACAAAATCTATCCTTTTACTTAAATAACTACACTTTTACTTAAATGAGTAATTACTAAAAATCTACAATTCTATCAATAAATCTACACTTCATTTTGAAAAATCTAATATCTACACTTTTTCTTTCATTTTTAGAAAATACTAAAAATCTACACTTCCGTCATAAATCTACACCTTCGTTTCAAAATCTATCCTTTTACCTAAATATCTACACTTTTCTTAAATGAGTAAACAAATCTACATTTACATTTTGAAAATTGTATAATTTAGTTAAATATCTAATTTGAAAAGAAAACTATAAACCATAAATTCTAATAAAGATTCTACATTTTAAGCAACTTACTTTATTAAAAATAACAAATTAAAAAAATCTTTTGACATAAACTTTATTTGTAGCATTAATAGATGTTGAAAGAAATTTCCATAATGTCAATGTCGTATATTTAGGGAAGTTACTGGTGGAATGATTATTAAAATGCTAGTAATTACTTTTACAATTGGGTGAGAAAAACTTCCGTAAACTTCATTCTCAAGGGGGGAGTGGTTGGTTATAATTGAAAAAGTCTATTATACCCTTATTGTTATTATTTGATTGTTTTCTTTTTATAAAAACTAATTAAATAAATAAATACAATACGGTTGAGATTAATGTTTTTAAAAGATAAATTGTAATCTAATGGTTAGATATTGTTTGAGCATATGCCCAAACTTTATACCCATGGGCATGGTCCCCTGTTTGATATGGAGAACACCTCTTTAGAAATCTTGTTTGGACTGGGTTTTTGGTAACACCAATTTTTACGAGTGTCCTTGCCGGTTGCTGGTTAATTTTGATTTACGCGAATTCTTGACTACATGTCACTGTAGCCAGGATGGCTACATACAAAGAGAGATGCAGATGGAGAGTGAGCACGCGCGGCAAGGATTTGCTTTTTTCTGATTTTTTTTTTCATTCTTTCTCTTCATGCGCGCATCCGATCGATTTGCTTTTTTTTTCATTTTTTTTAGTTTTTATTTTTTTATTGTTTTTATTACAAAAACTTTAAATTGTCATAACTTTTAATATATAAGTTCAAAATGAAAAACAATTATATCATTGTTCATCTAAATTCAAACTCTTCAAAATAAGATCAGTCATTGATATGTTTTGACAACTTTGAAAAAAATTATTATTACATATAAGTCATTCTATACTTTACCGTGAGGATGTATGTACATATTTTAATGTGAGAATGTACATGTTTAATGTGACGATGTAGATGTTCAAATGTGAGAATGTACATGTTCTTTAATTAACATTTGTACATGTTTGTATGTCCACCCTAAACCCGCCACTACAAACCCTAAAAATGTCTTCGACGTTTTTTAGCTATCCTAGGGTGGTTTTGGGGTGTTTTTGGGGTAGTGGTAATCTATTTGGAATTTATTTCGTACTTATATTATAGCAACTAACTCGACAGGTTTTTAGGGTTTGTGGTAGCGGGTTAGGGTCGTTAGACCCTAAACCCGCCACTGCAAACCCTAAAAATGCCTTCGACGTTTTTAGCTATCCTAGGGTGGTTTTGGGTGTTTTGGGGGGTAGGGTAATCTATTTGGAAATTGTTTTATACTTTATATTGTAGCAACTAACTCGACAGGTTTTTAGGGTTTATGGTCGTGGGTTTAGGGTCGTTAGACCCTAAACCCGCCACTACAAACCCTAAAAATGCCTTCGACGTTTTTTAGCTTTCCTAGGGTGGGTTTTAGGGTGCGTGGGGTTAGGGTAATCTATTTGGAAGCCGTTCTATACTTTAATGTGAGGACGTATGTACATATTTTAATATGAGAATGTACATGTTTTAATGTGACGATGTACATGTTCAAATGTGAGAATGTACATTTCAATTATGAGAATGTATATGTTTTAATGAACACATGTACATGTTTGTATGACCGTCTGTACATGTTTGTATGACTGTATGTACAAGTGTTCTTTCTTATATGTACAGGTTTTAATCTAAGAATATACATATTTAGTGATTCGTACAGGTTTATGTGACCTTCTGTATGTTTTTAATGTACATGTTTTTATGTGATGATGTACATATTTTAGTGAACATTTGTACAGGTTTGTATGACCATTTGTACAAATTTTCTTTTATGTTCAGTGCACTATACATGTAAAATAAATTTTTTTAATGTTGTCAAAATATATCCATGACTGGTCTTGTTTTGAAGAGCTTGAATTTAGGTGAACAATGATATAATTTTTTTTCATTTTGGACTTATATATTAAAAGTTACAACAATTTAAAGTTTTTGTGGTTAAAAAAAAAAAAAACCAAACAAGCGCGCGCCTACGGAGGATGGGGATGTAGCTAGATAGCTACACTTAGGTGTAGCTAAGAACGACTGTTTGATTTATATTCTTTCCGATTGAAAGGTTTTGTTTCTATCATAATGGATTAAGATTTATTGCCCATGAATTAGGATGGCTCCTTTTTCTTACGGATTTCATCTATTGTCTTGGTCACAAAACCTATCCGTGTTTGTCTGTTATTGAATGTGAGTATATTGTTGGTTATGTTTGGATGTGAGCATATTGTTGGTTTATTCGGGTCATCATTTAATTTGTCTCACTTATTGATCTATGGGTGTTTTGATTCGTTCACTAACTCACTATCTTGGCTTTGTGATTTGACTGAGGTGTATAGAAAACCGACAAGACTCAAGCAGGATTTGCTTCGCTTGGAATTTACCTTGGACCTTTTGCTAATTGACCATGTTGGTGTGCTTTGGACTTTATGGCAGCAATAGATAATTTACTATATTAAGCTATCTAACAATTCTCATAGCAATAAAAAGTTTAGTTTGCTAACTATTATGTTTCATTTATTAAAAAGTGAATATTTTGTTTAAGAAAAGTGAATCTTATGTTTAAGAATAGTGAATTGTATGTATAAGAAAAGTGAATCGTACGTTTAAGAAGAGTGAATCTTATGTTTAAGAAGAGTGAATCTTACCACAAACTTATGTGAGAACAATATGAGCCTTACATTTATTGAAAAGTGAATCTTATGTTCAAGAAAAATAAATCTTATGCGAGAATAATATGAACATTTCTTTTATTGAAAGTAAATCTTGTGTTTAGTAAAAGTGAATCTATGTGCGGTGATCGGCGATCGCCGCACCTTCTCTTCGGCCAGTCACCCCTTACATTGAAATTTTGTTTCGTGTCAAATTCTTCTTTCTGCAACATGAAACGCGATGCGAGGCTGATTCTTCTTAATTCAATCACATCACTAGAAGGGTCACACGTGGCATGGAGCCAGATCACCACACCTTCTCTTTAGGGATGACAATGGGTCCGCGGGTACCCATTTCACCCGGTCACCCGACCCGCTAAACCGGGTGAAAAACCCGTATAAAACGGGTGACGGGTGGAACGGGTGCGGGTCGGGTGACAGGTGAACATTTTTCACCCATCACTCGACCTGCTCACCCGCATAGATATGTATATATATATATATATATATATATATATATATATATATATATATATATATTATGTTAAATTGTTACTTATTATTCATTCTCCTTCATTCACTATTTTTGTAACCCTAACTAGTGAACAAGGAACATTCATGCTCGGGGTGATTGCGCCATTCTTTATTCTCGCCACTCTTGGTAATTTTACAGCCCTGACATACTTGCTCCGCGCAGTTTTTAATTCTCTTCACTGAAGGTAATTGCAACCCTAACTGGCAAACACGGAACAAAGATGCTCTGTGCCTCTATTTTCTTTCTTCACTCTCGGTAATTTTGAAACCCTAGCTGAAAAAACAAATAACTTACATGCTCTGTGAAGTTTTTCATTCTTTTCACTGAAGGTAATTTCGCAATCATAACAGGCAAACATTGAGCATACATGTTTTGTGCCTCTATTTTCTCTCTTCACTCATGGTAATTTTGCAACCATAATTGGCAAACATGGAACATACATGCTCTGTGCAATATTTCATTATTTTCTCTGAAGTAAATTTTGCAACCCTAACCGGCGAACATAGAACATGCATGCTTTTCGTCTCTATTTTCTCTCCACTCACAGTAATTTGCAAACGTAACTGACGAACAAGGAAAAAGAAAAACAAACGGGTAAACGGGTTCACCCGCTTCACCCGTGGGTGATGGGTGATACATAACGGGTGACGGGTCGGGTACGGGTGGAGCGGGTGAAGTCGGGTGACAGGTGCGGGTGATGGTCCACCCAACCCAAACCCGACCCATTGTCATCCCTACTTCTCTTCGGCCATTTCTCCCTCACATCGAAATTTTGTTTCTTGTCAAATTCTCCTTCCTGCCACTTGAAACGTGATGCGAGGCTGATTCTTCTTAATTCAATCACATCACTAGAAGGGTCACACGTGGCATGGAGCCACCAAACAACCTAACGCTTGTGCCAGGGTCTCTATTATGCAAACTGAAAAGATTCATTTTATTATTTAAAACATTTCATTTTATTAATATATAAGATTCATTTTTAAAATACGTAAAATATACTCATTCAAAAAACATAAAATTTTACATTTTCAAAATATAATCATGATGCACCTTGTTTTGAAGAACATGAACTATAAAGAACAATTGTATGATTTCTTTTGTTTTTATACTTATACGTTATAAATTATAACACTTTAAAATTTGATATATTTTTCTCTTATTTATGTGTACTCACCCGAACCAAGTGTGACAAAACCATCTAGCCGGGTCACTCCAACATTAGCTTCGTACAGGAACAAATTATACAAATCTTTAGCTTCATCGTTTTTGAATTTATCATCCTTATTACTTATTAACATCACAAGAGCAATCACCTTAGAAAAAGCATATTACATTCAACACTAAAATCATGAATAAAAACATTACTGTTGTATCACCCATTCTAATCTTATAGAATGAGCTCAAAAAGCTCCCCACACTTAGACAAACATAATGTAAGACTAAAACCTTTTTGAACTCATATATATTGGATTCTTCTTAATCACTAGCAAGATAAACCAATATATACCATTGATCCTTGACCTTTTAAGGCGTTATCGAGTAAATCATTATGATCACCACTTTCATTTAACCTATAAAGGTTTATCAAAGTCTTTACGGTTGCGGTTGACTATGGTGAATCCCACATGTGTTTAGGATGTTATATTGATTATCGCAAGTCAGGACATCATGGGTAGGAGATATTTTTTATAATTTTAATCTTTAATAATTTTTCGTTATATATATACATATTTTAATATTTATTGTGTGAATTTTAACAAACATACAAACTAATTTATATATATTACTCTTTACTATTTTTTATAGTTCGTTAATTTGAGAGTTTAAAAATATTGATGTCGTGCTTTTAATTAAATTGTTAAAGTAGAAGAGCACGTGAGTCTTAAGTGGTGGTTATATCAATTGTGTTTTACATCAGGTCCTCACGAAACTACGGACGAATATAATTAAATTAAAAAAAATAAAAAGAGATGACTAAATAATAAATAATAAAATTATTTTGATGAAAATCTATTAATTTTGCAAAATAATTTAATTTTTGGTTATTTAACCATTTCCATTTATCTAATTTATTTTGTTTTTTGTTTATTCGGTTAAATTCATTTTACAAAATTGATTTCACATTTAATATGATCTTTAAATTTTTTTTGTGCTTTATTTAAGTTCTAAATTTTAAAAAAGAACTTTGACCATATATTTCAGATGTTATTGTAGAGGCTGCAAGGGTAAACTTGGGATATTAATAATATAATATATCAGAATTTGAATGAAGGAGCATCTCGTAATAAAATTGAAACCTCAGGGGGTATCTCGTAGTGAAAATGAAACCTCGGGGATATCTCGTAAGGAAAATGAAGCCTCAGAGGTATCTCGTAATGAAAATGAAACCGCAGGAGTATTTTGTAAAATTTGCTCAAACCTCAAGGGTATTTCATGAAGTTTCTCTTAGTTTGTTATAGTAGATATGAACTTAACTAAAAACTGTCTCCCTTCGTTCAATACCTAGGTGATACTATAGGAATACTTGCTATAATAACTGGTACACTGTGTTAGTGCATTGTGATCAGCCACACCTTAAACCATATTGCCAAGAGCATCAACTACACTTCTCCTTGTAACCACATTGTACCCGAGCTACTAGTCAGCAGTCAAGATACAGAGATCCCGACTAGTAAGTATCCCGCCTAACGGACATTAAGCCCAAGAAGCCAATCCCGCTAGAACTCGAAACTAAAGAGAGATAGTCGGGTGCCACCAATGGAAACCCCAGTCGAGTCCCCACGTCACAAGAATTCACTCATGACTTAGCACGCACCCCTCTGACGTCCTGTCCAATTAGTCTCATCAGACAACCCGTCCTTACCGTCTTAGGCACTCATGGTCACCAACTTCCACGTCTCTCTAACACGCCATTAATGCCCCAAGACAACAAGTGTATTTTTCGCAATTAAGGATGGGCGACCGAGCAAAGCGAAAAACTTCGTCCCTAAAGATGTGACCTAACCAAGGTTTGGTGATCATTAAACAGTTGTTGCTCATATCTATTGTTGTTTTTGATAGGTCGTTGAAATAGTTTTTTAAATTCTTTTGTTAACCAATTAATTTTTTTAAAAAAAGATTGACTGCATAAAGTAATTTGGTGATTGAAAACTTTGCATCTAAATTTTATATATACTACTGTTTAGCTTCCAAGTTTTAAATTATCATAAAATATATTTTATTTATCAATTTACATACATATAAGCATGACAAAAGAAAGATACAATTACCAAAAATCATTCAACTTACAACTAATAATGATTAATATTTTTACTATGTAATAACCAATTAAAATAAACCCAAGATCTTAGTTACTACTACAGACAGTAGTCTAGACCTGTCAAATGGGTTATCCGTTCGGGTTTTGAGTCATATCTGAACGGGTCAATATCCGTTAAGGTTATAAAATTTTTGGTCGTTTCGGATTCGGGTAATTTGAGTTCGGGTCAAATTGGGTTTGGGTTTAATAGTGTCAGGTAGAATCGGGTTTCGGTTATTTTGGGTAATGGTTAATATTTTTTTAAAAAATATTAAATAATTATATCAAATTTCTATAAAAAATTATACTATACATAGATCATAAAAAAGTTAATACAATGCATATTCTGAATTGTATTTAGATATAACAAGGGTAAATCAAGTTTTTTTTTGTCATATTGATACATGTCATTCACGTTTGTGAAAATTTAAGGTCACTATTATTTCATGTTATTCGAGTTTGACTAATTTTTAATTACTATTATTTCGAGTCTTTTCAGGTTCGGGTCAGTTTCAGATTATAAATTTTTCGGGTCATTTCAGGTTCGTGTCGTTTCGGGTTCAATTCAATCGCATTTCGGGTTTATTATATTTAAATATTTTTGAGTTTCGGCCAGGTTTCAAGTTCGGGTCAAACGGACAGGTTTTCAGGTTGAGTCAAATTTCGACAATTGTGAACACTACCCAAACCCATTCCCAAAGTTCTGATATCAAGTAATGAGATTTGTGTTTCTGAAAAAGGCGAGTCGAAGAAGGCATAAGCGGCTGACACGAATAGGGGTAAGGGTCGTTCGATAGCAGCTTTGGAGTTTTTGAGATGATTTCAAAAAAATTAGAATAGGTGTCCATTTGTAGTTGGGAATATTTTAATCATGGTCCACAAAAATCTGACCATAGTCCACATGTCTAACCAACATTTGTTAACTAATTAACCTAAACACATCTAACCATACTCCACATGTCTAACCAATATTTGTTTACTACACCTAGATTAACCACTTAGGAATAGCCTAAGAATAGGAAAATTACATCTCCACCCATTACATTTGACGAAATAATCAATTCTCTCACCCATGTAGTTTCCCCCGTTTTATATCCGGTGACTTTTCAAATTTTTGTTCAACTTAAAAGATGCTTAAATGTTGTCCAAAATTGATAAAACTTTACATGGACGATGATAAATGTTATATTTTTGTCCAATATCAAAACTAAAGTTTTTTCAGCTCATATATGACCTATGAAACCCAATAAAAACACATGAGAGGTCATCCAGGGTTACAAAGATAAAGCCGTGTTTCTTTTAATATATGTGTAGTTAACAAACTACAACTTGCGTATGTGTTAGAATATTTTTCAACTAGAGAGTGACAAGGATCTTCAATTTTTTTTAAAAAAAAAACAAAATTAATGACTATCATCGAACGAACGAAGGAACGAACCCAATTAGGCCTCATTCTTTTGTGAGCTGAAATTGTCAACTGAAATTATAAAAAGTAGAGAGAAAAAATAATTGATATGACAGTTGATGTATATCATATATATCGGAGAAATTAGATGAGCAAATTAAATAAAGGGAAAATTCACGATATACCCCTGTTTTCTTTCGTAATTCACAATATACCCCTGTGATTTTCGTAATTCAACTTTAAACATGCTTAAATGTTGTCCAAAATTGATGAAACTTTACATGGACAATGCTAAAGTGTTATATTTTGGTCCAATATCAAATTTGAAGCTTTTAAAGCTCACATGTGACCTGTGGGACCCAATGAATATGTGACTGTTCATTGGGTCCTACAGGTCACATGTGAGCTTAAAAAACTTCAAATTTGATATTGGACCAAAATTTAACACTTTAGCATCGTTCATGTAAAATTTCATCAATTTTGGACAACATTTAAGCATGATTAAAGTTGAATTACTAAAATCACAGGGGTATATTGTGAATTACGAAAGAAAACAGAGGTATCTCGTGAATTTTCCCTAAAATAAACTAACAAAAGTCCTCTCTTCTCTCTTTTTCAAAATAAAAATACCTCGAGTCTGCGCCATTCATCTACTCTATTTTCCAACCCTAACTTGCGACCCCGGGTGCTCTATGGCGTGAATTTGCCGTCGATCTGTTGCCATCAAAGTCTCCACGTCGTTCTTCCATTCGATTGCGATCGGTGAGACATCTTCTCATTACCTTGTTAGATGGGCTAAAGGACGGGCACAGAATTTGGGGGTGGGGGGTTCTTAATAGTTGCTAGTACATTCCACACTACAAAAGTCATCATTACATCACCTCAAGCGAACGATGGGTAATGGGTAACTCTCGGCCATAATTGTTTAGGGTGATGGGCATTCTTAGATCACAGGTTACCCACGCTTGATGGCAGTCTACTGGCGGCAGCTGCTAGAACCTTCTTGTTTTTCTAGTTTTAATTGGAATCCTGGTAGATTTAAAGCAGAATTGGAATAATCACCATGATGTTGTTTACCGTTCGACTGTAACCTTTCTTAACGAAAAAAAATATTTGCATTGTTTTCTTGTTCGCAGGAATTAATAAGCCAATCACTATGAACAGCCTTCGGTTTCTTAGAAGCACAATTTCCCACCAGTCACGCACGCCTCCTTCAAGAACATACTCCGCCGGTGGAAAAAAGAAGGGTGGGAAGGGCGGAGCATCTTCAGATGCCCCCAAGTCAACTCTGAGCAATGAGGTGAAATCTACCACAGTAGTAGGCGGTAACATCCTCAAGGAAGGGACTGATCCAAAGGTATTAGCAGATTCAGAATACCCAGATTGGCTCTTTCACCTACTGGACAAACGCCCTCCTCTGAGTGAGCTTCGACGTAAGGAAGCCGAATCTCTTTCCTTTGAAGATCTCAAGCGGTTTGTTAAGCTGGATAACCGAGCTAGGATCAAGGATAATAATATCGTTAGAGCTAAGAACTGATCGGGTAGGAATTTTAGTGTCTTTCATGGAGTAAGCTACATAGAAGTGATAACTGGAATTGGCAAGTTTGTAGTCTATAGAAGCAGAACTACTTGTTTGTTATCTGAAGGGATTTGCTGTTTTGAGCACTTCCTCTCAATTGTGAGGTGTAGTCCTCTTAGTTGCTCTGCTGAGTGAACAAAATTTGCGATGTAGCTGTCATGTGGCAGTTATGTATCATGGTGAGTGTTGTCATCATAAACCTAAGTTGTGGCAGTGGTTTGCAAGAGTTGAGTTGGAACTTGAAATAAGCAACAAAATGACTTACTATGCTCATACAGCAGTGAAGCGCCTAGTGTTAAGAGAAATTAGCAGTTGGTTTTGTTATCCATACGTAGGAGTGTCAATTCTGGGTCACAATTCAAGTTAATGGGTCTGTTGAGGTTATGTTTAACCTAAAAGTTTTTGCTATTCATACGTAGGTGTAGTCCTCTTAGTTGCTCTGCTGAGTGAACATATTTCGCGACTTGGCTGTCATGTGTCACTTATGTAATTACCGTGAGTGTTGTCTTAATAAACCTAAGTTGTGGCATTGGTTTTCATGAGTTGTGTTGGAACTTGAAATAAGCAACTTTGGCAATAAGCAACAAAATACCTTATGCTCATACAGCAGTGAAGCACCTAGTGTTATAAGAAATTAGCTGTTTTTTTTACTATCCATATGTAGGAGAGCCAATTTAGGTTGATGGGTAAGGGCCAATTTAGGTTGATGGGTAACAATTCGGGTAGGACGATCGGGTGTGTTAAGATTATGTTTACCCGAATTTTTATATAACATATTTTTTTTACAGTGTCCTGTTTTTATATTCTAAATGAATAATCTACTTATATCGGATGATTATTAGATTCTTTGATTGGACTTGAAAAAACGTTATTCATCACATTGCTAGGTAGACAAAGATAATAATGTGTTTTTATTTTTAATTAATTATTATGAAACTATAAAAAATGCTCAAGTGATATGCTAGTATGAGTTCAAATTAAAACGTTTAATCTATATCTAACCGAGATAATAAGGGGTAATATAAACTAATGATTAAACGGGTAAAAAATCTAAACCCAAAGCTGTTGCTACGGGTCCATTTCAGTAAGGTCTTTGGATTTGTCAACAGTGTATGGCTTTCGCGCCGGCACAACAGATTTGAGATAGGAGCAGAACAGGATATGGTTTTCGCGTCCTGACTTGGGGTGTTCGGTCCAATTGGCCTCGAAGGACAGGTTGAAAAGCTTACTGAACTGTGGAAATAAAAAGAGTAACATAATCTCACGCAGTGTACATGAACATTCGCTGTAGATAATGGTCTCGGAGCCTGAACATGGCTTCTTGGAGCTAGCTTCTCACCAAAAAAAAAAAAGCTAACCTAGTTGTAAGGCAGTAACCCAAAACTGAGTGCAAGTTGTAAACTAAAAACCTTCAACTAAGAATCAACTTTTAAAACTCAAACCTAGTTATATACATCACAGGTAAACAGAAGCAGGCAGAACTTCAGCCTCTGCTATTATATAAATACACGTAGTTTTCTGTGGAGTTGCAACAACCTAAGTCTCCTGCATAGCGAAGATAGGAACTTGGGGATCATCCAAGAACACATGAGACTGATGGTGGTGATGAAGACTATTCATCTCTGCCATGTTGAAACTGCTGCACTGACTGCCTTCAGCAGCATAACCGATTTCGTTTCCTGCTGGTATACAAGAAGCGGCATATTTCATGTTGGATTCTACCTTGTTGAACATTAGATTTGCCACAGCTCTGTCTATAGTGTTGGATTCTGCTTTGGCGGCTGTATCAGTTTTTCTAGTCCTGATAGTTTGTTTTTAAAGGAAAAAACGATTCAATAATAGTAGGGTGATAGTACTATTAGAGCAGTTACAACATAAACAAGGATAACTAGAAATACCACAGCCACAAAATAATAGAAATGCAAAGTACCTGGATGTCTTATTTGAGATGAGGGTTTCGTTTTGCTGCTCTTTTGCCATCTGTTGACTTGAGTTATCGGCAAGACGGTACAAGGAGTCTCTTAGGCACATTCGAGTGTTCTCCGGCAGCTGCAAAATGAAGCATCATTTTGTTAACACGGTTGTTCCATTAGGAGGATTAATACTAGATCCACAAAAGTTCTACCTCACCATTGATATGTTCACCTGATTTATGGCCAACCCGAGTTCACGGAGCACTGATTCTTCTCGTGACAAATCATCACTGCTTCTCTTATTTCCGCTAAAGCAGATTCCATTCTTTGGATGCAAAACCTTGGATCCCAGTGCCTCAAAGAAAAGATAAAAACGAGTGGGAGGGGAAATATTAATTGATATGTCTTAATTGGATATACTGAAAGAACAGAAAAGAAAATGGTGATGGAGAATAGTTAGAACTTGAATCAGTCAGAATTATAAATGAAAGTAATGAAATATATTAACAATCATCTATTGGTTAAGGCAAGAAGTACTGAATGATTGATTCCACTGAGATAGACAATCAACAAATTCCTTGCAGAACCATCACCATCATTTTCTGCTACTTTGTAAAAAAATAAGGCGACCTCACCTCCGCTGATGGATGGTCAAGTTGCCCTCCTATGCTCATGCTGTAGGGATCCAAAGTGGATGCTTGTTCTGCATTTCTCAGGCCCGACGTGTTCAATGAATCAAAAGAGCTGAGTTGGGATTCAGAAGAAAAGGCCAATGAATTGTCACTTTGGTCAGTTGCAGGCAGATCATCTTTGAGCAGAGAGTTCCTGCAGGACATTTCAGTAATGATAAGAGGTGCATCAGCATAGAGACAAGGGTCTAATGAGAACATAATTTTGAGAATGACCGAACTTGCAAAGAATCAAGAAAGTATATGATTTGATAGAATCGAACTCATCTGCGACTACACTGACAAGTCCTACACAGACGACGAAATGTATTCAGTTTTCCTACTGTCGAAACCCGCTAAATCTAACAAATGGTATCTTTTGTGAACAGCTTTTGACTTCATAAGGTGCCTACAAAATGAACTTTATATGCAACGTTTTTTAATAAGAGACTCTGTACTTCAATTAATAAGTATCCATTCATCTAGTAAGGCTTGAATGAAGCTTAAAGGTACAGACTACATCATACATGCAACAAAGAATTAAGTAAGCCAAAAAGTTGTGCTTTAGTACAGGAATATGTCGTCCATCTGACTGCATCCTGTCAGATCATTGAAGTGAAGATCAGGACGGCAATGAACAGCTGCATCCCTCTGGTTCTCTGACCTTCCACTACTAATGCTTGAAGTGTTCGACTGATCCGACTCCTGGAAAAAAAACCCCTCCTTAACTCTGTCAAATGACAATCTCTTGTTGAGTTCTTCATCATCTTGCTGGCTGAACTTTCTCTCACACGTGTCAAAACTAGGAATCCACCCAAAGGTCTCTGGTCCCCAATTTGACCAGCTAGAAGGTGATGTTAATCCATCGAGCACTTCTTGATCTCCCGGGACAACTAGATCCTCAGATTCAAGGTCGTAATACCAGTCCATCATCCTTCTCTTGCAGATCTGTGAATAGAAAGTGAATAAGTTTCATTAAAACTTGACTTGGCAAAGTATAATTATACAAAAAAGCTCATAACCAGATTTAGCGTGAGAGCAGATAATTGCTGCTACAGCTGCCAAAAAGAACTGTATGACACAGATGAGTTGGCATATGAATTCGGGATATACCTATTATTACCCTACAAGAGCTACTGATACCTAAAATAGATTATGAAGCACCAGAAGAGCATTTCCACCAGGATAAAGTTTTAAGGTGAGAAGGGAAAGGCTGTGTGACGCTGAACTTTTGGGTTGGAGGTACTAGAGAGCAAGAACCCATCAACAATAATCTAGCTCATACATATATTATTCATATACAGATAAATTCACCCACAAAAACAAACCTGTAACACCTTGCTGAAAGATATCAAGAACAAAGATGAGATTTTGTAAAGTCAAACGGATAAGTTCAGCAGTACCTTTGATTGGTATTTCTGGGTTTGAGCGAAAGTCAGCTCCGTTTAATGAAACAAGAAAGGCGGCAGCCGATGGTGTCTCTTCTATTAAAATATGACAAGATACTAGCACCTCTCTTTCAGTACTCCTGAAGTAAGGTCACGAGTTGGGTGGCAGGGAATTGATTCAGCTTTGAAAGAATAAAAAACCGTACACATAGGATAAGAGGGAGATCAGCGGAGGAAGAGAAGAAGAAGAAGAGAGGTAATGGAAGCAGGCGCGTATAGAAATCTGACTTGAAAAGAGATGGATGATAAGTATTCAGGGATGCTTTTCGTTAAAGAAAACTATAACCAAACAAGTCTGGCCCGCACCTGCTTCATTTGTGGCTGAAACTGGAGTATACCAGAGAGGAAAAGAAAAAACTAGCGGCTGAGAGCAAACCTCTTATGCTATCAGAAGCTGGTACACCATTGGTCCAAGTGTGCGATCGGATCTCAACTTGAGAGTAATAGTGGTTCACGTTATTGGACAAGCAACTCATGTGGACCGCAATCTACAATAATTTTCCCACTTCTTCCCACCATAACCTTCTTGTATATTCCCGTTTCGTCGGAGTTGCTCCATAATTACTTTCCCTTTTCTTAATTCATGCTTTAAAATGTCGAAATTAACCTTTATGCCACGTTGCCGCGTAGACCCGTTAGGGCATTTCGTCATTCGACACCTGGTTGGGAAATTGTGGGACGACATGACACGATGGTGAACTTGATTCTGACTTCTGATTGCAGCCGCAATTCGGACAAGCTGTTTGCCCTTCACAGGACAGAGGGTCGTTGGTTGGGGGGACGTTTGAGGGGGCTTGGCTTGAGACCTGGTCTCACAAGCAATCCAGATTTTTCTGGATGTTTTCATTGGTGGAATGCTTTTTTTATTATAGAAATGATTAGTTATTTTAATTATTTATTAATGATTAGTGTATTGGAAAACTAAAAGGTATTTCTGTTATAACCTTTTTACTATTTAAATATCTTCACGTTTTTCAATATATAGAAGTAATGATTATAGGGTAGTTTAATAGTCACATGATATTTAGTATATGACTGTAAAAGAAGTTAGTAATTCAACATATGTTATATGTACTTGATATACCACTGATTTAGTATTTCAGTGTATACGTATTGGGAAACTAAAAAGTTATTTTGACATTAAAAAATTATTTTATTAAAAAATTTCACGTTTTTCAATATCGCAGAAGAAATAATAATGTGGTAGTTTAACAGTCACCCGATATCTAGTATATGAGTGTAGAACATGTTAGTGTTTAAAGATATTGTTATGAGTACTTGAACTAGTACTGATTTAGTATTTTAGTGTATATGTTTTGAGAAATTAAAAATGTATTTTGTTATAATTTTTTAAATATATTTACATCTTTCACGTTTTTCAATGTTGCAGAGTAATAATTATGGGGTAGTTTAATAGTCAAGTGATAACTAGTATATGAGCGTAGAAGACGTTAGTACTTGAATATATTGTTGTAAGTACTTGATATACTACTGATTTAGTATTAATATGTAAATATTCTTATACTTAACTATCACATTGGTATACTTGATTTGTAAATATTCATATACTTAACACTCTCACATCCGTATACTTAATTTGTAAATATTCTTACTTAACACTATCACATTGGTATACTTGATTTGTGAAAATTCGTATACTTAACACTGTGACATCCGTATACTTAATCTGTAAAGTTTCGTTTACTTTGCTCTATTACATTCGTATACTTAATTTATAACCATCTGTATACTAAACACTATCACATTCGTGTACTTCACACTATTACAGTCGTATACTTAATTTGTGGTAATTCATATACCTAACACTATCACATTGATATACTTAATATGTAAAAGTTCGTATACTTAATATGTACATATTCTTATACTTAACATTATCAGATTGGTATACTTGATTTGTAAATATTCGTATACCTAGTACTATTACATTTCTATACTTCACACTATTACATTTGAATACTTGATTTGTAAACATTTGTACACTAACATTATCACATTAGTAATCTGTATTTTTAAACATTGGATGATTTTGTCAGAAAGTGGAGGAACTGCTAAGAATAATAGACCTATTTATTTTTGTCATACCGTCAACTACACACTACCAGATGATCAGAAGTATAGGGACCATGTGATGTGGGATCAGATAAAACCAAACAATAAGATCAAATAAATTACGCAGAGTTTCGTCCTCAAAGCTCTACAAGGCAGCTGATCGAATAGATTCCCGGAGCTGGAGACGCGATGAGCGAGACGGACATTAAAAGGATAAGAAAGTGAGTGAGCCAGAGAAAGTGGAAAGTTAATAACGATTAAGTCGTGGAGCACAGTGGTGTATGGTAGAAGTTGCAGGATGATGAAAGTATATGAATTATGTGTTGGTTGGTGAATTAATTTGAGAGGGAATTGTTGCTTTCAAAAAAAATTGAGAGAGAATGGAGGTAGAGGATGACTGACGGAGGAGGAAGGTAAAAAAATTGATTTTTAGTACTTTTGGTAATGATTGAAGAATTCGAAGAGTTTAGTAATTATTATAACTACTAAGATAGGTGTTATTATAGCCTATAAAATAGGTCTGCTGGATTTTTAATTAATATTGTTTTTCATTTTAAAAAATAAAAATGTCAGAAAAAAGACAACTTAAATTTTCACCATTAGATTACTTATCTCCTAGATCTAGGAGATAAGTAATCTAATGGACTAAATTGAGTCCAGACAATCAGGGACCTCAAGTGTCCAGACCCTAACCCAAATTCCGTTTGAGGTCCGCAATTCTGAAGCAGCCACCCGAAATTAGTAATCTCACGCGAATCTCCGTTTTTTCTTTTTCTTGAAGTGCGTTCCAGAATCATCAGCGCATCAATAACAAGGCTCAGACAGGGGCTTCTCCCGCTGCACCATGCGGTGCCACTGTCTTTGCCCATCCAGCAGAGAGATATGCTTGAGGTTGAGGTAGGATCTGCAGGAATACATAAAAGGAAATTGTCAGACTCGCAGTTCCTGCAACTGCAAGGTGTCTAAAAGTAACCTCAATTTCTGTGTCACGGACCAGTATGTTTATGTAATATTGGACGAGAAAAAATGTACTAGTACTACTAGTCTTGAGCATCGCCCCGACCTTACGTATGTAACATCTTTTTACAGCGTGCATCGACGTCTTAAAACAAGAGGTATTAATTAACAGAAGTATTAAAAAGGTTGAATAATCATATCGATCAGAGGTACCATGGTGCATAATATTTGTTGATGATATAGCTTTAATCGATGAGATAATGTATGATATTAATACAAGATTAGAATCGTGGACAAGAATCAGAGTTTAGTCTGAGTCGAAACAAGACTTTTATACTTGATAGCATCATGAGTCATGACTGGTTTTAGGCCCGTGCAAAAGTGAGCAACCGAACAGGCCCATATTTGGGGTTTAATTTTAATTTTCTCTTTTAGGTTTTGTTATTAGAAAATTATATAATTGTCCAAATTTATATTGAATTAACATATCTAAACTTTAAGTTTGATATATGTTCAAACACTATAAAGATATGACCATTGTGAATGTGTAATTTAATTTAATAATTTTATATATTTATATAATTTATTTTATAAGGAGTCTCATTTTAGATTTTAACACAAGGCCCAAAAAATTATCAAGACGGCCCTTGATAGCATATTTGTAGCATAAATGGATGGATCTGTGTGGATTTCACGTGTGTCTTACGTTTTACTCCAATAGTATACTGCCACATATAAGACAGCTACAAAACAGTCAGACCAAAACAGCTGCAAAATACCCAAGACGAATAGAGCTTAAGTGTATGAAGTGTAACATTAGCAGGAATAGTAACATGGATGAGGGTAATATTGCTTTCGATTACTTAGGACATCCACAGTGGTATTGATTCCACTCAAAATTTTCGGTAGAAAAGAAAAAAAAGTCTAAACTGGTGTGGAATCCACCAACTTACTCTTTCACCCTTGCTTAAATATAGAATATATGAAATTTTATTTTGTTTGGTTGTATTACTGCATCGACTGACACCTTCACGTTAATAATAAATATTTTTTGCTTCTGATTTTAAATAATAAGTAAAATAATAGGTTGTTTGAATGAAAAGATATATGAGTAAAGTAAAAAAGAAATAATGGGAGGATAAATTTAAAAAATATTAGGATGAATGAGAAAATTAAGAAACTCTCTTATCGTAGGGATGAACAAATTGATAAAGTTTCTTAGACAATAAAAAATATATACTTTGATTACATGGCACCTAAAAATACTGTTATAATTAATGCTAAATCCATGGTGATGCTCTTGTAAAAGTTAATTGGTTTTGTCTTCCAATTAATATATTATGTATGAAGAGTTTCACAGAAGTTGAAGATGCATTAATGGGAGCATTTATACGGTGTAAATTAATGACGTCTAAAGCATTTGGTTTTCTAACATTACGTGGAGAGTTTTGAGGAAGTTAAAATCTTTGAAAGAAGAAGTTATGACTTTGAGCTTTCTAGATACCCGCGTGTTAGTTGTTCTTATGTGTTAATGGATGGTGTGAATAAGTTGTAACCGTTGTAACTTGTGTGAGCCATTATTATACGGTTGTTACAAGGTTAATGTTGGGATAAGTGAAGAGTTTAGATCTAGCACTATAAATAGATCTAGTAACTTTTTATAGCTTAGGATCATCCCAACTTGTGGGGATCACATCCAAGGGAGTTAAGGGTGGTTCTATGGGAACTCAAAGGGACTCGGGTGAAAACACCAAGGGAAACACATGAAACACATGTTGATGAGTTGGTTGGGCAATCCCTCATGTAAAATTGTAATCCTCATCTTCTTAATGGAAGTTGTTATATCTCCTCCCGTGGACGTAGGTCACGTTTTGGACTGAACCACGTACATCCTTGTCTCACTAGTTTGTCATTATATTATCTTGTGATTTTTTCTTCTTCGGTAACCATATCGACCTCACCAAGATCCCGGGGAAATGGGCCATTAATCATAACAAGTGGCATCAGAGCTCATGATTTTTTGGGATGTCCGTGTTAGTGAAGATATCATTGGGAAGAAAGAATGGTGATTCAAGATTATGTGGGTTTTGATAAAAGTGAAGAGTGAAGGAAGGTGTTGGGGAGAGAATGTTATTGTGCCTCGAAGCACATGCATTTTCTTGCCTTGATTGGAACACCGTTTTTGTGATATTTTTGAAGTCTTGACACTCAATTCTTGTTAATGGAGATGACAATCCACTGAAGAGTAAATATGGTTTTATTCTTCATCGAGCAATGATGAGATTTTAATGGCTCATGTTGTATTAAGTAAGGTGATGGTGAGGTGTTTTCATGAGAGAGGTGGCGTGCTCTTAAGAAGAAGTTTGGATTGAAAATGTAACGACCTCAAAACCACCCTAGGAGTTAGGGACGTTACACGCCGCGTATCTATTACCTAATAACGCAAGACTCTAACATACGAAACCCAAAACTGAAACAAAGTACACTTTGATTATGAAAGCAGATTACAAGGTCTATCTGACATTACATACAGAAGCCAAACTACATTACATCACAAAATCAAATTACAAAGGGCCTTAAGCCACAACTACAAATACAAAGCGAAGGATGAAGCAGAAAGCAGAGTGGAGTCTTCAAAGGAAACTTAAACCTGCAAATCAGATGGAAATAGGGGTGAGCCAAACTATAGCTCAGCAGGTGATAAACTACATCAACTGAGCATGCTCAAAACATATACTGAACATAATCGTATACTAATACATAAGCTTAGCAAATCAGACTGGAAGCTGTAACAAAAATCAGATAGAGAATGAAGCTTTCTCAAATCAGAGGAGTGATGGGTCAGAACCGAAATAGAAGTTTGTCAAATCAGAGTAGAGAAGCAGAAACTGAGCAAACTGAACAGAAGTCTTAAATCAGAACAAAGCAAACCACAAACTCAGAAGTTCATATCAGAAGCTCAATCAAAACAGAGGTGGGACACTAGACACCACCTGACACATCAGAAGGACTCACATAACGTCCTATGGATCCGAAGATCCCACAACAGAAGCCGTAGAGACAGCTAAGGACCCGTCGGTCACTAAACATCCAAGGGACCCTGAGAGATAGAATAGAAGGGAACCCGAGGGAATAACAGAAGGAATTCCTGCGCAGCATGCTACGGGACAGCCAGACCCGACTATCCAAGGCTCAGAAGCTGAACATCTAGGTCCCAAAACAGAAGCTTTACAAAATGACGCAAGCAGAAGCCTTTGACAGAACAGAACGGAGGGCCAAAGCACATCAAAAGGATCATAATCCCTTATCAAAACAAAAGTCATACACTGACTAGCAAACACGAAAACCAAACAGATGCATAGAAGCTCAAACACTCTTTGAGAGCAAATCAGAGTTCCAAGGCTTGTTGAGAACTTTCAAAACAAAGTAAACATATACATGTGCTAAAACATATCAGAACAGATAGTAATCAAAAAGAGGAATCCAACGCCGTAAACGGCACTCAAAACGGAGCTCAGACGAAGAAGTTATGCTAAAACAAAGGCCGGTCCGAACATGCGTCCGACCTTGCATGTTCGGACATAAGCCGAGAGTCAGAAAATCTGCCCGCACATGATGTCCGAACTTCAATGTTCGGACACATGTTCGGACACTGCGAAAACTGCAAAATCAATTGCGGAAATCAGCCAGAACCAAGCCACAAATCCCCCACAAAACATACATAACTTATTGTAGCAAATTAGCCAATCGAAAACACATTTCCACGGGGTTTTAACGCATCAAACGCACATCAAAATCAACCAAAAACATCACCACTAGAGAATCAAGCAATCATATACAGAAAACTAATAAGAACGGAAATCCTCGGGGTTGAAGACACCCACCCAAATCCATTCACCACCTACCTCACATCCGACGCAAAGCCATCTCTGCGGACCCGACAATCTGCTTCACTAGAATTACATCCCAAAATCACAAACACTCGCACAAATCGGAAAGGACCAACACCGGAGGGAGAAGCAAGGAACTTGACTGACGAACAACAACGCACACTCCGACTCTACGGATTGGAATCCTAGATGCTGAAGTTAGACACCAGACTAATTAATTTGCAGGATGGAAGAATTGTGAAGAAGAGAGGAATTGAGGAAGAGGAAGAGGAAAACTTTGCAGAGCGGAAGTTTCTTCTTTGGGTGAGAAGAAACTGACGTGAAATGTCGTCAGGAAAGAAGGGGAGAGGAAATTAAATTAGATTTGGAATTTCCTTCCTTTATGAATAATAGCATAACTTAAAAAGAAGGAAAAGGAAGGTTAGTAGTCCTTTTACTAGCCAAAGAATAAATAACAAAAAGGAATAAAGAGTTATTAATAACTATCCTCTCTTACTAATAATTAAATAACGAAAGGAAGTAAAGAACAATGTAAATCTCCTTTCTCAAAATGAATACTAAAGACCGGAATAAATCATAGACGAATCAACTCAAGATTCAAAATATGATTAATCTCCCTTTGCAAAACCGAAACGAAATAGAAGCAGGATGAAATAAAAGAAAAAAAAACTGGGGCATAACAGAAAACAAGTTCGGTAGAGAGGAAGAGCTTGAGAAAAAATAAAATTCATCAACTACATATGTTTTTTGGTACGTGGGATGTACTTGGAGATGATGATGTGTTGTTGGAAGGAGGTCAAGTTGGGAATCTTAGATCGTGGACTTCCTTGGAGCACTAAAGATCATCTAGCAAGTGAAGGACCTAAGGTTGTAGTAGCTCGCATATAACCACAAACGGAGCTTCGCGTGGTGATCAATTGTGAAGCTACTGTTAGGTCATATTTGGAGACTTTGTGAGAATCGGATAAAGACGGAAGAGATCACTATTGTCTTTGGTTGCGTAGTTGTTTCCTGAGTTGCTACTTACTTCGTGTTTGTGGAAGATCCATGAACATTTGGACCAGATGAGTCTTTCGGGCTGGGGGAGGAGTAGTCAATTTACCAAAGCTGGAATACAAACCGTCCAGATGAAGTTATCCTGTTTAGTCCTTGTGTGGGATGTTTTTGGGATTGTTCTTCAAGAGGAAGTTTGACATTGATGGTGGTATATGATTGACCGGATTGAGCATTAAGAAGAAGAATTGTTTGAATTAATGCTAAATCCGTGGAGATGCTCTTGAAGTAAATTGGTTTTGTCATCCAATTAATTTATTATTTATGAAGAGTTTCACTGAAGTTGAAGATACATTAATGGGATCATTTATGCGGTGTAAATTAATGGCATATAAAGCATTTGGTTTTCTAACATTATGAGAAGAGTTATGAGGAAGTTAAAATCTTTGAAAGGAGAAGTTATGACTTCGAGCTTTCTAGATATCCGCGTGTTAGTTGTTCTTAGGTGTTAATGGATGGGGTTAATGAGTTGTAACCGTTGTAACTTGTGATCCGTTATTATACGGTTGTTACAAGGTTTACGTTGGGATAAGTGAAGGGTTTAGATCTAGCACTATAAATAGATCTAGTAACCCGTAGCTTAGGATCATCCAAACTTGTGGGGATCACATCCAAGAGAGTCAAGGGTGGTTCTATGGGAACTCAAAGGGACTCGGGTAAAAACACCAAGGGAAACACAGGAATCACGGGTTGATGAATTGGTTGGGCAATCCTCATCTTCTTAATGAAAGTTGTTATATCTCCTCCCATGGACATAGGTCATGTTTTGGACCGAACCACGTATATCCTTGTGTCACTAGTTTATCATTATATTATCTTGTGATTTTTTCTTCTTCAATAACCATGTCGATCTCACTAAGATCCTAGGGAAATGGGCTCGTTATCCTAACAAATATGAAGAAACTCTATGGAATTGTGGATTTCCTTAGTATTCATAATCCTAAATGATGGTGAATTGGATAACGATAGGGTGGCAAAGATAGATTTACGCGTTACAAGATTAGTGTGAACTTATTCAGAGTGTTGGATGTTAAGATAGTCTCACGTTTAAAAGATGAGTGTGACAGAGATACAAATACTACGTTGGATGCGTGAACATACTAAGAAAGACCGAATGAGACAATTAGACAAAAGGTGGGTGTAACAATGATTGAAAAGAAAATGTGTGAATCTAGATTACGGTGGTTGAGACATGTGAGTAGCAAAACGAGGGTGACACCAATTAAACATATTTATATGTCTGAATAGGAGGAAAGTAAGGAAGCAAGAGGAAAACCAAACATGTCTAAGGGTGGTCAAGATGGACATGCGGCAACTCGGGATAGACGAGAGAATGTCTTTAGAGGGGGCGTAATGAAGAAGTATTCGAGCGATTGAATGTGTGTCATGTTGTATTACATTTCATTCAATTCCTTTAGCACTTCAAAAGATGTTTTTCCACATGCTCTCATTTCCTTAATATTTTCGATAGTCAACCTTAGATTTTTTTCTTTTGATACCCCATTTTCATTAGTACATAGCTGATTAAAAACACGACTAATAAAAGGCGGTTTTGACTAAAATCGTCCCTAAAACACTTAGAATACACGTAAATATGACTTAAATGACGGTTTGTCTAAAACCGCATTTTAAAGTATATGAAATTTCACGGGGTTGATTTTAAAATACGGTTATTTATAAACCATGTTTTA
The DNA here is from genome assembly GCA_023374045.1 of Limonium bicolor. Classification (NCBI taxonomy): domain Eukaryota; kingdom Viridiplantae; phylum Streptophyta; class Magnoliopsida; order Caryophyllales; family Plumbaginaceae; genus Limonium; species Limonium bicolor. Next base: position 256,114,198 of record CM041777.1, on the reverse strand, counting down.
AAGCAGGTTCCTCATTGCGCATATATGAACTTAAATAGAGGTTTGTCTAGAACCTTATTTTGAAATACCCCAAATATTTATTACCTTAATTAATTAGGAATTAATTTAAATAAAGAGAATAATTAATAATTATTCACCAAAGTGAGTAACAGTCATTATAAATATCATCATATGAATATATAGTCCAAAGTGGACACTAAACTATACATTAAATCTCTAATCAAAGAGAGAACATGATTAACGAGAAATCAACTCCTAAAATTAACACTACATGTAACATATTAGTAAATGTATTAAATATATAAAATATTTTATACAACCAAAATAAGTATAAGTGCAATGGACACTCATATATACACACTTAAAGCAAGAATAACACATGTACCATTCAACACATGAAATAAGTCCATAATACACTCATTAATGCCACACATTAATGCACAAAAATTCAAAAAACTCCCCCTCCAATTATGGTACAACAGGCAATGGTTATCCAAGAATGAACAAGTGAACTCGCCCGTTCCTACACTGCTTGTCGTATAAGATTTTCAGGGCCTGGTTACTTCATAGTGTTGTTGGCGAAGCCATATCTATTCTTTGCCTTTAAAGTTTTGACCATTGACCACTTTTCACTAATGACGGTAGCACCCCGAATTTTACCAAAATATAAAGTACGAAGCGATACGAGTAAAATGCCACAAATGAGGATTAAAATGGATGTCAAATGAGTTTTAAAACATTGATGTAAGGTCTGCCCGACCTTATGTCCGAACTTGGATGTTCGGAAAAGGTCCGAGAGTTCATAGTAAGTGTCCGAACTTGTGCCCGGACATTGAAGTTTGGACACAAGTCGAGAGTTGAAACCAAGGGCGTCCGAACATGTGTCCGAACGTTGAAGTTCGGACACAAGTTCTAATATAACCAGTTGTACGTGGTCTGAACATGTAAGTTCTGACCAATGCCGAGACTACATGTCGAACCCGTTCTAGCATGCTGTCCAAACATGTAAGTTCAGACAGATGTTCGAACACGACATTTTGTAGAAAACCAAAGTTAATTCGGGACCTGTTCGAACTTGTACGTCCGGACAGGTCCAAAAGTGTGAAACTAGCCACAAAACACCTTTGGAAAATACAGCTTAATACCCATAAACCACTTGCAACTCAGTTTAAACAACTTCACAAGTAAAACATGACTAAAATTAGTCACACAAGATACAACGGAAAGACTTAGATCTAGGGTATTACCGCCACACTCATCCATATGAGTGCTAAGGTTAATCCTCCACCTCCTCAAAACATTAAAATATTCTAAATTAAGTAATTCAAAACATCACGATTTAAATAAATGTCAATTCAACAGGAACATAACTAATGCTATCAACTACGTGGCGACGTGATCCTAACTCTAAAGTCTTAGCCATCAATACATGCGACCAGAAAATATACAACACACACAAGAAGGGATCGCACAAATAAGAAAAACTGAGTAAACCTTTGCCTCATAATGTAAAATACATTTTGTTGGAAACCATTTGAACAGATGTATAGACAAATATAAATATAACACAATTCTCCCTTTCCAAAACAGTTTTCCAACGATCAACCAATCAACAATCAATCAGGGGAGCTTTCACCCAAAACCAGTAACTTAATCCACAGACGGACACCCAACAATGGGGCCAAAACAAATATTCCACCTCACTCTAAGTCCTTAAGTGTGCACATCCCTCTAAGGTTCTTTTGACCGCCTAGAAGTTGATCATTAGAGCTTAAACTACGGTGTAGTGTTTCACAACGCAAATAGATTAATATACCACAAGGTACCAACATATAACACAGGGTACCAATGTGTACAAACAACATAATCGTCTAGTGAAAGTCTCCCAATTAATACCAAAAGATTAATCATTTCCTTAACAGAAAATATCCAAGAGTCCAACCCTTTGATCATAAAAACCATAAATCGACAGCTCATAATAATTCAGGGGAATTAACTCCCAAATCACCAATTCCCAATTAGCATTTCAAAACCTCCAACAAATCACAATCAATCACACAAGCAACCAAAATATGAGCACAGTAGTTCACTTGATCACACGCTTCACCACAAGGACGAATAAGACAGAATCACAGATACCTTTTGTCAACAAATTCAAATCTAAAATTCAAAGAACCACTATTCAGAAACTCACCAAATCATAAAGAAACAGAAAATACCTCACCCTTAATTATCGTAATAGCTCTTACCCTTCCAGAAATTCTAGATTGACACCAGGGAAGGAAGAGCTCAGAGTAGATAGAGGAAGAAGATGAAGAAGGCTGAGAGGAAGAGGGTGTAGAACGTCGTGACAACCGATGGGGAAGGAAGAAGAAGGGAAGGAAAATATAAATAGAATTATTAAATTGGCTTCCCTAGGCCTTAGTAACTTTCCATACCTTACTATTGTAATCCAATTAATCAGCCCAATAACAACATATCCACTAGGCCCCCATTATAAAATAATTATTGAACCGTTACTATTCCCAATATCTACCAGTTGCATAGCTATATCTAATCATATAAATAACTATAACACATAATTCATATGATTTCTCTAACTCAATTTATACGGTTATTTCAATAACGCCTGCGCCATTGAATTTTGGTTCAAGCTGCAACCCAAACTGCTCTAAAGGGTGAACAAACAAGGGGTCTTTGACATTGATTTCTCCCTTGAGTGCTAGAACCTTCCCCGCTTCTTTTCCTCCGCTGGAGATTGCCGTCATTATTGCCTAAGCTTAGCATTGCTCTAACACCATATCGAAGTAGAAGAGAATACAAGAAAAGATTGCAGAGAACTTTCTTTTTTCATTGAGTTGTGTAAAGAATATGATGTATACATCCCTATTGCTCTATGTCTTTATATACTAATCAACTATGCGAAAAGGATATTACTAGAGATAAAAAAGAATAAATCAAAGAAAGATATTACTAAAGTAAATGGAAACAAATCAACAGAGTCGACTTGTGGAGCTAAACTGGCAAGAAAATTGTAAACAAAATATGGAAAGAGAATTGCAAACCAAGTCTAGCAAGAGAATCATAACCAAATCTTCAAATGCTGCTTCGTACTCTCTTTTCTCTCCTTGTTTCCACCATTTTTATAGTCTTCATAGTTTCCTTGTTTCTTTTGGATAACATGAGTCCTTTTTCTGATGGGTTTCCTTTTTATGTTTATCCTTACTCTTTCTCTCTCTTTCTTCTTTTTTCAGTTTATGTTTTAGGTTTATCCTCCTCCAGATGTTATCTCCTTTATGTTTTTCCCCCTATTTTCCCTTTTCTTGTCTTTACTTTTCTCTTTGCATGTTATGTTTTCCATCTTTATTCATTATGAAGTTTTTATTTATGCCTTTGGGTATGTATCACTTTCAAATTATGAGTGGTTTTGTGCTAAAGGATAATGCTCTTTTTTCCGGATTTTTGGGGTTATGAAGAACTGAATAACAAAGTCGGATCATGTTTTAGCCCCTACTACATGCATCAATCCTATCTAAAAGATTCCAACCAGCCACCGATTACCGACATGCAATTTTATCTCCACCAATATGTTGACCCTAAAACAACAAAAATTTGTTTAACATGAAGATTAAGAAGTGCGTGAGAGCAACTCCACAGAAAGTGAAAGTTGATTTCAATCCTCAGTGGTGGTCGCTTCTTGAAATTGGACATGAAAGTGATGATTTTGGATCACCTAGTCGGGGGTTTTCATATCCCATATCGACGTTTCTAGTTTTCTTTGGGCTCAAAAAGATTAGTGCTTGCGGTTGATTGGCAAATTATGAAAGGGTTTTACTGATTAAGTGGACACCAGAGTCTAGTGGATTTAGGTAGTGCTCTGTTAGTAGGAATAAACATGGATTGCTAGGAATCTAGTGTTGTAGGTTGGGAAGGAGAAGAGAGCCGCTATGGATATTGGCTCTCGATGTTCGGCTGCTCAGTCTTCATAGATGTAGAGAGCAATCAGGTGGTTTGTGACAAAGGGGAACTGGAAATCTTTGATTAAGAGGGAATACAACTTTCCACCAAATCAGACCAGAATAGAGAGGTTTACGCTTTCTACAAAGATGAATCGAGGCCTAATTTGAACGATTGCTGAAGTTTTTGGCCACCTATGGCTCAAATTCGATGCATCAGGATGCTCACCCAATGACCCCTTCCTCGTTGGATCAGGCCCTCTCTATAAAAGAATGGCATGCCAGTTTTTTGCAATCCATGTTGATTATGTTCTGAATGCTTTGGTTGTTGAAGAATATGGTTTTAGAATACGATCGACAGAGATTCAACAGATGCTTCAATAGCATTGCAATGGCAAAAGGTGATACAAGAAAGAACGGATTTGAAGACTGGTTTCTTGTTGGTAGTTTGAAGAAGCATGAATGGCTTCTAGGGCCAACCCACAGGGAAAAGGGTTGGCTGATTCTAGGTCTACACCCGTAACTTCCTGCGTGGAATATGTTGTACATAGCAACTAGTTGTTTTTGGTCTACTTTACCTCTCTTTAGTTTTTAGTTACGAATTTTAGGGAGGTTAGTTATTACTTATTACCCTTAATTGTAGTTTATGCACCTTGTTTTTCTCGACTTAATGAAATAGTTGTATTTGTTTTTAAAAATCAATATACACCATGAACTTAAATTATACCTTTTGAAATCATAGTATTTAAATGATTTTTCATTTTATGGTTTGTCTAGTGAAGTAAATTTAACCTTATCATCAATGGAAATAAAGCTCCATAATTTCATTTCTTCTGGAAGTTAAAAAAAAGCTAAAAAAACTCAAAACATTTAAACAACATTTTTCACTAGAATAAGAAAGTTGATGTACAAAATCAAGTAAACATCTTTTAAATGTTCTTTTTTGATAATTTAATATGAAAGGTAGGGGTGACAATTTTGACTCAACCCTAAAACCTGATCTAAAACTGATTAGTAACTTACAAATTTAGGTTGAAACTTTTGACCCTTTTAGTTCTTGGGTTAGGTTTGGGTTACCCATTATTTTTTTGGGTTGGATATGAGTTACAAGTTCTAACCTGAACTCAACCCAAGCATTATCAATATTTTACTGATGAAATAATATATAATAAATAGTACACATATACTAGCATATCACTACAACTCCATTATAATTCTATAACTATTAATTAATAAATATAAAAAACACTATCAGTAATTTTCTTTGTCCACCCAGTAATTTGATAAATTGGTTTTTAAGACCGTCAACATTCTTTTCTCATATGGATCGGATAATGGTAAAAGAAGACCATACAATCATATGTAGCTCTCGACGAATTCAGTGGACATCCGATAAACGTTGATAATTTAGGCCTCATTCTTTTGCAAGATTATGAAATAAGTTTATTTGACCAGTTCACTTTTTCTCTTTATATGTCACATACAACAATTGTCATATCAACTTTTTACATTTTCCCTTAACTACATTTTTCTCTCTGCTTTTTCTAGCTTCAGTTGACAATTGACATCAGCTATAAAATCATCTTTGCAAAAAAAGTGTAAAAAATGTATTTAGAAATTTTTGACAAAACAGATTGGGTTTGGGATGAATAGTTTTATATAGTTTGAGTTTTTTTACCCGATTAATTTTAATTAAGTTTTGACCCATGGATTCTGAAATATGTTAGATATTGGTTGGTCTCAACCACACCCATTAGCCCGAAATAACGCTTTAAAAAAGTGAGTATTAAGTTGCAATTAATTATGCATTTAATGCATTCCATTGAATAAAATCTAGTAAGAGGGGCCCGCCTTATTGGCTTGGAGGGATTCGAGTTTCGAAGACAAGGAAGAATGGGAGCTGTTGCCCGCTCCCAGGGAGCTTCGATAATAGAAACCTCTACGGCTGCCGGGGAATCATGTCGTTGAGTGACTGAAGATTTCTAGGTTTTGTGTGCTTTCTGCCCATATTCATTTCTCGTATCTGTTCTGCTTCTGAAGCCTTGGTAGGAGGAACAGAGGATAGGATATGGAGGCCGTCGTAATTGATGCTGGTTCCAAGTTACTCAAAGCTGGTTTTGCGGTTCCCGACCAGTCTCCTCCCGTCGTAAGTGTCATACCTTTCTTCCCCCTTCCCTCTTTTTACGCTTCAGGTTTGTTTGCATCCTGGTGTTTTTTGTCAATTGATAGTTTATCTGTCCAATTTTGTCTGTCATAGAGCGACAGTGCTAACTGTTCTGTATCTTGCTGAGGTAGTTGTTGAGGGTTTTTGAACTAAAGGAAAAGAGAGAAAGTAACATGAAATGCAAGACAAGGAGCAGGGATGGTTGTTCGGCACGAGGCGATTTTGACCTTATTGTATAGTAAGCACAGAGAATAATGATACCGTAATACAAAGAAGCAAAACATATTTGGTATCCCCTTTTTTAGTTCGTGCACTTGTTCATTTGGACCTTCTTCGTGGTTGGTAAAATTGGTTGACAGCCATGTCAAAATGTCCGTGGGGTAGAGATGGAAGGTCGGACACTCAGCGGGATCTTTGGTACCCTAGGGTAGAGACGTTGTATATGAAGGGACACGGAAGCAGGGATTTTGTATTTCTACCTGATGGACCTGGCTTGAAAATATAACACTTTTAACGGCACTTCAATTTTTGCCGTGTACTTGTATCATGACAGCTTCTGCTACTATTACCTAACTAAGCAGATGCTGTTTGGTCTTGCGGGCAGGTTGTTCCTACCCAAATGAAGAGAGTGATTGAAGCTGAAACTGATATGGTGACTGACGACTTCATGGTTGAGCCTATTGTGCGCGGCTTTGTCAAAGATTGGGATGCCCTGGAAGATCTGTTGCATCATGTTCTGTACAGTGGCCTTGGTTGGGAAATTGGCAATGAAGGGCAGGTTCTGTTTGCGGATCCACTGTTAACCCCCAAAACCTTGAGAGAGCACCTGGTGCAGCTGATGTTTGAAACATTCAATGTCTCAGGATTTTATGCTTCTGAACAAGCTGTCCTGTCACTTTATGCAGTAGGGAGAATTTCTGGATGCGCAGTTGATGTTGGACATGGGAAGATAGGTATGATGTAAAATCAAATCCCTTCCTGCCTAGCCTCCTTGATACATCTGATTTTTTGTGTGTATTATGGTTAATTTGGAAAGTCTGCTGGCTGTTATGTAGCTTGGCCTGAAAGAAGAAGGCTTAATCCCTGCAAGGTTACTAAATAAGCTTAGTTGTGGGTCTGTATCAAAAATCTTTTCAGTGGGAGGATAGGTCTTTTGTGATTGTAGTTTACGTCGGCTTGAGTTATTGTCAGTTTTAAATTGGCATTTATTTGATGCTATCTCATTCTGAATGCTCTGTTTCAAAGAGAGCTATGATTGCACAATTAGTACCTGTGCAGTGTTTCATCTGCAGCTAATATTAAATGTGCCTTTTTTGTCAACTCTTGGAAGGTAATACTAAATTTATCTGCTTTATTGCATTATTTTGAAAAGGAAACCTAATATCTGCGCGAAGGTAACTGGTTAGCGTTAGTTGGATGTGTGATTATGTGTCTGAATATACAAGTGAAAGTTCCCGGTGATTGGAAGCTTTTTTTTTTGAGATTCTTCTTATAAGTCTGTTAATTTTTTATGTTGAACAGATATCGCACCGGTTATTGAAGGTGCTGTTCACCATATTGCTTCAAGAAGGTTTGAGATCGGAGGAGCTGATCTGACTCAATTTCTTGCCCATGAACTTGCGAAGGCGAATCCCCATGTTACTTTTGGAATATCTGATGTTGAGAAGATAAAGGAGAAGTACTCTTGTTGTGCCGAAGATGAACTTGCGTATGAAAAAGCTCTAAACAGTAATCAACAAGAAGAGCACACTCTTCCTGATGGACAGGTTGCTTCATTTTTCTCATATATCCACCTATCTGCCAATGGGGATGCTTCCATGACAATCCCGTTCCATATTTGATAATATTCTGGACTTGAGCTGAATTAGCTTTTTTATGCAGAGTATATGTTCTTCTACATTTAATCTGATTGATGCAGGTGCATTTCTATGATTTTGCGCTTCACTTATATTGCTTGACAACAGGGTCCAAGTTTTCTGGAAAAATAATTGTTGCCATAGATCTATCTGATCTATGTGTGTGTTGTCATGTAAGACGAACTTGTGTTAGAGATTTCATTATTGAATTTTGTTTCCAGGTTATTACTGTCGGAAGGGAAAGATACAAAGTTGGGGAGGCTTTATTCCAACCATCTATCCTAGTTTAGAGGCGAGTGGAATTGTGGATCAGCTGGTGAACAGTATTTCCAGTGTTTCGTCTGAAAATCATCGTCAGCTTCTGGAAAGCACTGTGCTTTGTGGTGGCACATCTACTATGACAGGCGAGCTCTTATTTCTTCTCTTCCATTCTGCCCGTCATAACCTAATAGCACGCAAGTGTTTCTTTATGTTTGTTGACTACAAACCCTGGTAAGAATTAAATAAAGGATTGGCCTCATCAACCGCATTCACCTATTTCTTGTGGCTACATGTTTTTTAGTGGAGTAGTAGTATGTTTTATGGTAAAATGTTACTGGTAATGTTGCTTACCTGCTCTATTGATATGACTTGAAATCATCAGGGTTTGAAGAGAGATTCCAAAAGGAGGCGTATCTATGCTCCTCTGCCATTCACCCTGCATTGGTCAAAGTAAGAATGTTTTTTTTTTTAATGTATCGTAAGACACACATTCAAACATGCCAAGTCTCGACTCTGGTTGCTTGTCCAAATTACATCTGCTTCTTTATCTGTCAGATTTACATTTAGTGAGTTTGTTGTTTGATCTGATCTGATCTGCTCTGCTCACTTTGTTGTGGGATAACATACAATTATAACTGTGTAGTGTCATTGTTAAATGTTAAGCCAGCCATCTCTAATTTTGGTTTCATGCCAATGCATCTACTGCGGAACAATTACTCATTCTGTAGCTGCTGGATACACCAAGCTCAGTGCTCATTTGAATGGTTTAACTTGTGTGCATGCAGCCTCCAGAATACATGCCAGAGAATCTAACCAAGTACTCAGCATGGATTGGCGGCGCCATACTCGCCAAGGTTGTCTTCTCCCAGAACCAACACATGACGAAGGCAGACTATGATGAATCTGGACCATCCATTGTCCATCGAAAGTGCTTCTGAGTCAACTTTCACCCTATATATCATCCCTTTCTCCGTGTTTATATATTGTGTCATGTCTAACTACTGTACTGGACATAAACCTACCTAGTGACTTACCAGTGTGTTCGAGAATGGAAATACCATTCATAAATATATTGTCATATCAATATGTAAATTAACCTTAATGTTTGGTAGGTATGTGTTGTGTAAATCATTTAGTGGGTATTTGACTTGACATGTAGGGAACTGAAGATGTAACAACAGTATGGTTATCAGCTAATAGTGGTAGATCATGCCATCGGATGAAGAGCATGGTTCTTTGTTCTGCTACTACTGAAGCATATTTTTTAGAATAGCTCCATTTTCATGCAAATGAAAACTGGGGATAGGTCCTTGAAGTTGTAGGGTTCAATATATTGACCATCTCAGGTCGGAGAGTTCCAAAATCTCTCCCTCTCGTGCGGAGCACCATCTAATTTGACAAGTTGTGGCACTTTGCCTATCTGCTTCATATAAAATTGACAAGTTCATTATCTTGACCCGATCAAATGATCCCGCATTGTTTACAACGTGCAAGTCACAATACCAGTTTCAAATTTCACCAGACCTCAACTACAAACCAAGGGTAATCGTTCACCAGAAACAAAAGCACCATCAATTTCTCCCTCTCAACATCACTGCAAGTTCATCCCACTTAATCATTATAGATCGATCCCTCCACGTGCGCTGCCAATGCCGAACCAACACCGGCCACCAGCAACCTCCCCACACCGTTCACCTTCACCACCACAACCTCACCCACCCACCACCGGATCCATCCTATCCCCCATCCTCGCCAACAATTCAGGCGGCGGTGGCCCCGGGACATGGTCCCCAACCCGCCAAATCTCCCTTCAACAACCTTCACAACGTCGAACATCAAACCACCCACAACGCTCGAAACTCCTCCGTCGAGTCCGCTCCGTCTTCCGTTCATTCCCAATCATAACACCCACTTGCCGAATCCCCTACACACTCTCCAAACCCAACCAAGACGGTAGCAGCCACATCCACGGCGGGACACGGATAACCGGCACACTCTTCGGATACCGAAAAGCCCGTATCAACCTTGCAATTCAAGACAACCCGCGTTGCCTCCCTGTCCTTCTACTCGAGCTCGCTGTCCCGACGGGGAAACTCCTTCACGACATGGGGCTCGGACTCGTCCGCATCGCGCTCGAGTGCGAGAGGCACCCAGCAGAGAAGACGAAGATCATGGACGAACCGATTTGGACAATGTACTGTAATGGTAAGAAGACTGGATACGGGATTAAACGTGAGCCGACGGATGAAGATCTTAAAGTTATGCAGATGCTTCATGCTGTGTCGATGGGTGCCGGCGTGCTGCCGCCTCCGGTTGAGGGTGGTATGGCGGAGTTGCCTGATGGAGAGTTGACGTATATGAGAGCGTTTTTTGAAAGGGTTATCGGATCCAAGGATTCTGAGACTTATTATATGGTTAATCCTGATGGAATGGGAATGGTGGACCTGAACTTAGTATCTTCTTTGTCAGGATATAGACAGGCGGATTGATCGATGGTTTTTTTGTTGTTGAGGTTGATAGGAGAGCTAAAATTCAGGTGTCTGGATGATCGATGATCGGTAGTTTTCTTTGCTGTGTTCTATTCTCGAGTTTTATTGGAATTCAATCTGTAACATAACTTTGGATATACACATTGTTGGCAATGGTGAATCGGTTATAAAAGATTCAAATTTCTGAAATCAGGTAAATCTATCGGTGAATTATATATAAACCTTCCTCCTCCCTAGAGAGACTAAATGATCAATCCAATCATGTACTATATGTATCATCAATATAGGGGAGCGGGTGGTATGCTGCATTCTTTCATTTGCAGGATGCTGCACTTATTAAAACGGAGAGTTTTACCTTTGTTTTGGAACTGTTGCGCACTGCTCCAAATTAACGTCGTCGACGTCGAGAACAACCACTTCAGAATTTCCAAACGATTTTGATTTTCTCTTCTTTCAGCAACCCTACGTAATTCACACCCGCTTCCCCAACGTAATTCTCAGCAGGTCAGATTTCTCCCCAATTTGATCGGTGATTTCTCCCTAGTTTGATGGGTGATTTCTTCCCCAAATTGATTGATCAATACAGACAAGAATTGAATGCATTATTCCGCTCTAATTTAATTGATCAATATAAGGCACAGCTCAGTATATTCCTCAATATGATCGATCAATACAGACAGCCACATGCACTGTATTTTCCTCAATTTGGTGCAGGTACGTGTTGTCCTGTATTGTCCAATCTGCTCATTGCATTTATATATTTCCTACAGATTAGTCAAGTTGTGTTGTGTTAAGTTGCAGCATACAACTCGATTCAATGCTGAGATGTTGAAAAATTTCCTTTACACACTAAATAGAGGCAGTCCCGAAGAAAAAATCAATTATATATCTATGTCTCTGCTCTCATTGTTCCTAAAAGTGTGAATTTCATTATGCAAATCATTATTGTTAATTGCTCACTTATCGTGCTATTTACTGCAGTGCTTAGTTTGTTATTTGGTTTGTACTAGTCGCAAAGCTGCTGTCAAGAAGTGAGGTGCCTCACTTCTATATTCGAGTTACAAACAATTAATATTATGTCATATGTTTTATCCTTTTTAGTGAATTGTATCTGTAAGTTGTTATGTTCCGGTATGATTTAATCCTAACTCATGTTGTGGGTGCTCTGTATAGAAGAAGCTTGCTCGTTGAAAGTAGGAAATTGACTTGTTACAAAGCTTTCTAAGGATCAATGGTGTTCATAATCGATCTTAACTATGAGGCTCTTGTTAACGATATTCATTAAACTCATAATTTATATAAAGCTTTCTTAAGTTTTGTTTAATTTTTACACTACTTTTTATTGTCTATGTCTAATCTTCTTTTGATTTTCTAAACGTAGCTCATCAATTAGTTGAGACGGGGGTTCAACATTGGCGATTGAACCGAATGCTCCCTCTTCTTTTAATTTTGTCATTGGTTATGAACAATGTGCTCCATCTTCTTCTAATATTGTTATTCTTTATGGAAATACATCTCCACCCTTAGTTGGTGATGATGCCGTCTCTGTTAACTCTGCTGAAAATGCACAATCTGAGCTACTTACATCATCTGCATCAGGTTAACTTCTTGTTCTTATCAGGTTAACGTTTTGTTCTTATCAGGTTAACGTATTGTTCTTCTCAGGTTAATGTTTTGTTCTTATCAGGTTAACGTTTTATCTTATCAGGTTAACGTATTGTTCTTCTCAGGTTAACGTTTTGTTCTTATCAGGTTAACATTTTATTCTTATCAGGTTAACGTTTAATGAGATGACTAAGATTCATGACAACACAGTGTTGCTAATTCAGAGATAGGTTCTTTTTTTTTAATTCTACCTTTTTGATGTTATTATCTTTGTGACTACCTTTTTTGTTTTCACTAATGAGTTTTATTCTTTTCTCTTATGTTTGTAGGTGATACAACTCGAGATTTCTCTGGTAAAACAATGAAGGTTAGAGAAAATCCAAACCGTTCTAGGAAAAGGGTGAAAAGTCTTGCCGAGAGTAGGTTGCAGATAAACTCAAAGGGAAAAAGAATTCTTAAGCTGTTGAAAAAGATTATTTGAGTTCTTTTACATAGTCCCCCCCCCCCCTTGTAATTTTTTTAATGTTTTTTATTACATAGATTTAAACTTAGTTATTTTTCTTTTGGATATATTTTTACTATTTTGTTTAACTCTACTATATTTTTCAACTTTGTGTGTCTTCACTTCATATTTCTAAAAGTGACTATAAAATGTCTTAGTGTAATTTTTGCTTACTCTGCAATGATATAAGCTTTATAATGGATGCACACATATCATCCAGCAGGTTTGCTAAAATGAGTGTCTTTACACCTCAAAATAATATATGTGAAATAGACAAGTTGACTACTTACACGTGACTGGTTAACATAATACAAGTGTCGGTTAATGAAATACTACTAACAGGTTAACAAAGTATAAGTTATAGGTTAACGAAATGCAAATCTCGGAAAATATTACTTTTTTTTAAATCTATCTTCTACAATGATTTGTTTTTATTTTTTTAGTCAATATGTGGGAAATTTTCTCCAAGGAATCATAGTTTAATGCGAAAACAATAGAACCCTAATCCCTTCAGTACAAACCCTTAAAATGCCTTCGACGTTTTTAGCTTTCCTAGAGTGGCTTTTGGGGTGGGTTTATGGTGTAGGGTAATCTTGTTTAACTCATTCTATACTTTATAATATCGCAATTGTCTCGACAATAAGCCTTCGACGTTTTTTAGCTTTCCTAAGGTGGTTTTTTGGTGGGTTTGTGGTGTAGGGTAATCTTTTTTTTATTCATTCTATTTTTTATAATGTCGACACTAACTCAACAGTTTTTTAGCTTTTCTAGGGTGTTTTTTAGGGTTTGTGGTGTAGAGTAATCTTTTTGTATTCATTCTATACTTTATAATGTCGCAACTACCTAGGCAATAAGCCTTCGACTTTTTTTAGCTTTCCTATGGTGGTTTTTGTACACACTCAAATGCTAGCCATAAACACCAATAATTTTATGTCAATCATACGAAAGTATATATGCCAATGGTCTAGATAATATTAGCCATGGTTGTATATTGTGATATTGTCTTTATATAAAAACTACTCAATATCAATTGCTTAAATTATTAAATGAATTACCTTGAATGGCACTAAGTACATATTGTCCAAAAAAACTAGCATATATTGAGTAACATTTTTGGGTATGCACGAGTTACCATCTATTATTTATTAGTTTCAGAATTATATGCCATTCATACGGAAATATATATGTCATACGTTTACATAATACTAGCCATGATTTTTTATCTTTAATATGTAAAAACTATTCAATTCAGTTTTAACTTTCCAAATAATAGGTTAACCATTTACAAGCGACAGGTTAACCATTTACGATTGACAGGTTAACCATTTACTATTGACAGGTTAACAATTTTCAAGTGACAGGTTAACCATTTATTATTGACAGGTTAACCATTTACGATTGACAGGTTAACCATTTAAGCTTAACAAGTTAACCATTTAAACTTGACAGGTTAACCATTTAAGCTTGACAGGTTAACCATTTACCAGCGACAGGTTAACCATTTACCAGCGACAAGTTAACCATTTATCAACGACAGGTTAACCATTTTCAAGTGACAGGTTAACCATTTATTATTGACAGGTTAACCATTTAGGATTGAAAGGTTAACCATTTACTAGCGTTTAAGATTGACACAAAAACATTTCTTTCTTTTCAAATTTATCATGCTGACTTTCATATACAACTTAAAATGCATCACCAAAACACCACAAACTGGCCCTGTTAATTCAAAGGGCACCGCACTAATTCATGATACCAATATCATCATGATTACATAACACAATCTATACCATTACAAACGTTGATAGAATCTATCAGCCTATCAATGTCAATATCAATTCTAGATAGTAATCTTTCCAGAGGTTTTACGATCCAAACAATGTCCAACTTTAGCTCAAAGATTCACCAAAAAATAACTTTTACAGCTCCAACCACCAACTGCCTTATGCTTTGTAGTCACTTGCACCAAACCAAGGTATCTATCAGCCCGAGTTCCAAACCACTGTTCCAATGATACCACACAAGTTAACATAAATTTATAGAAACAGATACTAGTAAGCAATGTGCATAACCAAGTTTTCTTTACACTTGGGTTGAGTATAGCAAGTCAACAAATTATCATTGACAGTAGGATGTCTTAGTTTCAAACATAATGGCACCAAGTGCTAAAATACACAAGGAAAATATGAATCAGATATATAGCTGACCTGTTAGTTACTAGAAGGTCTAGACATCAAACAAACGGGGGCACCAATCAACTGGACAAGTGGTATTAAGAGTCTCGGTGACAGCTATGAGCAATATCTATATAAGGACTATCCGAGGAACCTTTTTGGATATTAATAAATACAAGAACTTCCTCCAGGACTGTAAGCCCTATTTGATTCAATTTCAATCTTTTGTGAGAACTGCGCTGTCCTTATATTCCCCTCAAAGGCATAGATCTTTCTATGATCCAGTATAGCCAACTGAGCTAATTTTTTCCACCTATATATGCTATTAGAGCAACTTTAGTGCCATGAAAAAAAAACAGAGCCTCAAACCTTTATGCCATAAAAAAAATGATTGGACCAACACGGTAGGGGTAGGAGATTCAACAATAGAATCGATCCAATCCAATCTCCCATGACAAGAATCAGATAGTCTAAGCAACAACATGATGAAGTTGGGAAGAAGATTTTAGACCAAACTGTTATATATCTCTTCACGCATATTAAACTGAATCAATTTGTAACTAGACAAAGACTCAAATTTGAAACCCTAACAGAGTTCGATAATACAAAAATTAGAAACACAAAACATAACAATTATTCAGGACAGGTTGATATTCAAAACACTTTATGCTTTGCACCCCTCAAAAGACACAGAGAAAGGGGATTTTCAGTGGAAATTAAAATTTAATAACTGCAACGAAGATCAACAAGAAGAAAATTAATGTGATTCAAAAACCTTATACAACTTCAACGAGGGCTAGATGATGAACGGTGGTCCGCAAGGAGACGAGTTGGGAAGGAAACAAAAAGAGTTTCGTGAGGAAGGAGAGGGTTCGTGAGGGTCACTGCAATTCCATTTCGTTCGTGAGGGAAGAATGCCTGCATTTTTCCGTTTTACATCAAACACCAAACTTTTATTTTATTTTTCTTTGAAACACTGCGTTTAGACAGCTTGCAGCACTCCTGCAGATACATCCTGCAGTATTGAGCCGCGCGGGTGGTATGCTGCATTCTTTCATTTGCAGGATGCTGCACTTATTAAAACGGAGAGTTTTACCTTTGTTTTGGAACTGTTGCGCACTGCTCCAAATTAACGTCGTCGACGTCGAGAACAACCACTTCAGAATTTCCAAACGATTTTGATTTTCTTCTTCTTTCAGCAACCCTACGTAATTCACACCCGCTTCCCCAACGTAATTCTCAGCAGGTCAGATTTCTCCCCAATTTGATCGGTGATTTCTCCCTAGTTTGATGGGTGATTTCTTCCCCAAATTGATTGATCAATACAGACAAGAATTGAATGCAATTATTCCGCTCTAATTTAATTGATCAATATAAGGCACAGCTCAGTATATTCCTCAATATGATCGATCAATACAGACAAGCCACATGCACTGTATTTTCCTCAATTTGGTGCAGGTACGTGTTGTCCTGTATTGTCCAATCTGCTCATTGCATTTTATATTTCCTACTAGATTAGTCAAGTTGTGTTGTGTTAAGTTGCAGCATACAACTCGATTCAATGCTGAGATGTTGAAAAATTTCCTTTACACACTAAATAGAGGCAAGTCCCGAAGAAGAAAATCAATTATATTCTATGTCTCTGCTCTCATTGTTCCTAAAAGTGTGAATTTCATTATGCAAATCATTATTGTTAATTGCTCACTTATCGTGCTATTTACTGCAGTGCTTAGTTTGTTATTTGGTTTGTACTAGTCGCAAAGCTGCTGTCAAGAAGTGAGGTGCCTCACTTCTATATTCGAGTTACAAACAATTAATATTATGTCATATGTTTTATCCTTTTTAGTGAATTGTATCTGTAAGTTGTTATGTTCCGGTATGATTTAATCCTAACTCATGTTTGTGGGTGCTCTGTATAGAAGAAGCTTGCTCGTTGAAAGTAAGGGAAATTGACTGTTACAAAGCTTTCTTAAGGATCAATGGTGTTCATAATCGATCTTAACTATGAGGCTCTTGTTAACGATATTCATTAAACTCATAATTTATATAAAGCTTTCTTAAGTTTTGTTTAATTTTTACACTACTTTTTATTGTCTATGTCTAATCTTCTTTTGATTTTCTAAACGTAGCTCATCAATTAGTTGAGACGGGGGTTCAACATTGGCGATTGAACCGAATGCTCCCTCTTCTTTTAATTTTTTCATTGGTTATGAACAATGTGCTCCATCTTCTTCTAATATTGTTATTCTTTATGGAAATACATCTCCACCCTTAGTTGGTGATGATGCCGTCTCTGTTAACTCTGCTGAAAATGCACAATCTGAGCTACTTACATCATCTGCATCAGGTTAACTTCTTGTTCTTATCAGGTTAACGTTTTGTTCTTATCAGGTTAACGTATTGTTCTTCTCAGGTTAATGTTTTGTTCTTATCAGGTTAACGTTTTTCTTATCAGGTTAACGTATTGTTCTTCTCAGGTTAACGTTTTTTCTTATCAGGTTAACATTTTATTCTTATCAGGTTAACGTTTAATGAGATGACTAAGATTCATGACAACACAGTGTTGCTAATTCAGAGATAGGTTCTTTTTTTTTAATTCTACCTTTTTGATGTTATTATCTTTGTGACTACCTTTTTTGTTTTCACTAATGAGTTTTATTCTTTTCTCTTATGTTTGTAGGTGATACAACTCGAGATTTCTCTGGTAAAACAATGAAGGTTAGAGAAAATCCAAACCGTTCTAGGAAAAGGGTGAAAAGTCTTGCCGAGAGTAGGTTGCAGATAAACTCAAAGGGAAAAAGAATTCTTAAGCTGTTGAAAAAGATTATTTGAGTTCTTTTACATAGTCCCCCCCCCCCTTGTAATTTTTTTAATGTTTTTTTACATAGATTTAAACTTAGTTATTTTTCTTTTGGATATATTCTTTACTATTTTGTTTAACTCTACTATATTTTTCAACTTTGTGTGTCTTCACTTCATATTTCTAAAAGTGACTATAAAATGTCTTAGTGTAATTTTTGCTTACTCTGCAATGATATAAGCTTTATAATGGATGCACACATATCATCCAGCAGGTTTGCTAAAATGAGTGTCTTTACACCTCAAAATAATATATGTGAAATAGACAAGTTGACTACTTACACGTGACTGGTTAACATAATACAAGTGTCGGTTAATGAAATACTACTAACAGGTTAACAAAGTATAAGTTATAGGTTAACGAAATGCAAATCTCGGAAAATATTACTTTTTTTTAAATCTATCTTCTACAATGATTTGTTTTTATTTTTTTAGTCAATATGTGGGAAATTTTCTCCAAGGAATCATAGTTTAATGCGAAAACAATAGAACCCTAATCCCTTCAGTACAAACCCTTAAAATGCCTTCGACGTTTTTAGCTTTCCTAGAGTGGCTTTTGGGGTGGGTTTATGGTGTAGGGTAATCTTGTTTAACTCATTCTATACTTTATAATCGCAATTGTCTCGACAATAAGCCTTCGACGTTTTTTAGCTTTCCTAAGGTGGTTTTTTGGTGGGTTTGTGGTGTAGGGTAATCTTTTTTTTATTCATTCTATTTTTTATAATGTCGACACTAACTCAACAGTTTTTTAGCTTTTCTAGGGTGTTTTTTAGGGTTTGTGGTGTAGAGTAATCTTTTTGTATTCATTCTATACTTTATAATGTCGCAACTACCTAGGCAATAAGCCTTCGACTTTTTTTAGCTTTCCTATGGTGGTTTTTGTACACACTCAAATGCTAGCCATAAACACCAATAATTTTATGTCAATCATACGAAAGTATATATGCCAATGGTCTAGATAATATTAGCCATGGTTGTATATTGTGATATTGTCTTTATATAAAAACTACTCAATATCAATTGCTTAAATTATTAAATGAATTACCTTGAATGGCACTAAGTACATATTGTCCAAAAAAACTAGCATATATTGAGTAACATTTTTGGGTATGCACGAGTTACCATCTATTATTTATTAGTTTCAGAATTATATGCCATTCATACGGAAATATATTGTCATACGTTTACATAATACTAGCCATGATTTTTTATCTTTAATATGTAAAAACTATTCAATTCAGTTTTAACTTTCCAAATAATAGGTTAACCATTTACAAGCGACAGGTTAACCATTTACGATTGACAGGTTAACCATTTACTATTGACAGGTTAACAATTTTCAAGTGACAGGTTAACCATTTATTATTGACAGGTTAACCATTTACGATTGACAGGTTAACCATTTAAGCTTAACAAGTTAACCATTTAAACTTGACAGGTTAACCATTTAAGCTTGACAGGTTAACCATTTACCAGCGACAGGTTAACCATTTACCAGCGACAAGTTAACCATTTATCAACGACAGGTTAACCATTTTCAAGTGACAGGTTAACCATTTATTATTGACAGGTTAACCATTTAGGATTGAAAGGTTAACCATTTACTAGCGTTTAAGATTGACACAAAAACATTTCTTTCTTTTCAAATTTATCATGCTGACTTTCATATACAACTTAAAATGCATCACCAAAACACCACAAACTGGCCCTGTTAATTCAAAGGGCACCGCACTAATTCATGATACCAATATCATCATGATTACATAACATCTATACCATTACAAACGTTGATAGAATCTATCAGCCTATCAATGTCAATATCAATTCTAGATAGTAATCTTTCCAGAGGTTTTACGATCCAAACAATGTCCAACTTTAGCTCAAAGATTCACCAAAAAAAACTTTTACAGCTCCAACCACCAACTGCCTTATGCTTTGTAGTCACTTGCACCAAACCAAGGTATCTATCAGCCCGAGTTCCAAACCACTGTTCCAATGATACCACACAAGTTAACATAAATTTATAGAAACAGATACTAGTAAGCAATGTGCATAACCAAGTTTTCTTTACACTTGGGTTGAGTATAGCAAGTCAACAAATTATCATTGACAGTAGGATGTCTTAGTTTCAAACATAATGGCACCAAGTGCTAAAATACACAAGGAAAATATGAATCAGATATATAGCTGACCTGTTAGTTACTAGAAGGTCTAGACATCAAACAAACGGGGGCACCAATCAACTGGACAAGTGGTATTAAGAGTCTCGGTGACAGCTATGAGCAATATCTATATAAGGACTATCCGAGGAACCTTTTTGGATATTAATAAATACAAGAACTTCCTCCAGGACTGTAAGCCCTATTTGATTCAATTTCAATCTTTTGTGAGAACTGCGCTGTCCTTTATTCCCCACAAAGGCATAGATCTTTCTATGATCCAGTATAGCCAACTGAGCTAATTTTTTCCACCTATATATGCTATTAGAGCAACTTTAGTGCCATGAAAAAAAAACAGAGCCTCAAACCTTTGACCAATCTACAAAAAAATGATTGGACCAACACGGTAGGGGTAGGAGATTCAACAATAGAATCGATCCAATCCAATCTCCCATGACAAGAATCAGATAGTCTAAGCAACAACATGATGAAGTTGGGAAGAAGATTTTAGACCAAACTGTTATATATCTCTTCACGCATATTAAACTGAATCAATTTGTAACTAGACAAAGACTCAAATTTGAAACCCTAACAGAGTTCGATAATACAAAAATTAGAAACACAAAACATAACAATTATTCAGGACAGGTTGATATTCAAAACACTTTATGCTTTGCACCCCTCAAAAGACACAGAGAAAGGGGATTTTCAGTGGAAATTAAAATTTAATAACTGCAACGAAGATCAACAAGAAGAAAATTAATGTGATTCAAAAACCTTATACAACTTCAACGAGGGCTAGATGATGAACGGTGGTCCGCAAGGAGACGAGTTGGGAAGGAAACAAAAAAGAGTTTCGTGAGGAAGGAGAGGGTTCGTGAGGGTCACTGCAATTCCATTTCGTTCGTGAGGGAAGAATGCCTGCATTTTTCCGTTTTACATCAAACACCAAACTTTTATTTTATTTTTCTTTGAAACACTGCGTTTAGACAGCTTGCAGCACTCCTGCAGATACATCCTGCAGTATATGAGCCGCGCTCATCAATATCGGGAGTTACCAACATGGCAGCATATGGTCATCTTCCAAGTGTGTTTTTAACTAATTTTTCAACTTTTCTTTGCCTCATAGGAGAAGGATTATCAACTCCAATTGCCCGCCCGTAAAACAATTGAGACCTCACATAACCCTAGTTTTGAATCGTGTTCATAGTAGTTTTTTTTTTTTTTTGTCGCAAGGCGGAGACAATGCCTCATGTATTATTAATCAGCAAAAGTCGAGTTCTCCGTAAGGAGCGGAATTACATACTCAGGAGGAGAGAGTATTACATTATGATCTAAATTACAAGCTAAACTATACTTAGCAATAGTATCCGCTATGGTATTACAACAGCGTGGGGAGTAAATCACTGAAGCCTCACACATACTATCCAGAATGGCCTTACACTCACAGATAATAGGTAGACAGTGGTGCTGGGCCGGACATTGGTTGAACAGGCTCACCAAAACAAGTGAATCAGAATAGAAAACGATCCTATGCATCTGCTTGTCTCTAGCCAGTCTGATTCCATGGAGAAGAGCAATTGCTTCCGCATGCAGCACATCCGCCTTGCCCACCGTCTTCCCAAATCCAATCACCCAATCTCCTCCACTATCCTTGCATACACCCCCAATAGCAGCAGAGTTAGAACGTTGACACACATCACCATCTACATTAAATTTAAAATACCCATGCATCAGAGGAGACCAACCCCTCTTGCATGAGGACCGCAGTTTCGAGGCGACGAACAGTCCAGAGTGAACATCTTGCTCAGCGCCCATGCTTTTCGATTAGTCCTGCAATTACTAATGATAACATGAAAAGGTAAGAAGATTCTATGTTCCTGCCCAAACACTTTATTATTCCTCCAAATCCATAGAGAATAGCAGCAAATAGCAAAAACATCACACCAGTTATCATTTATTAACATGCGCTTCTGCTGAAAGAGATTAGACTTTATCCAATCAGTAAACGAAAGGCCATAAAATTCTCTTCTATGATCTCTAGGAATAAATCTGTCCCATAGCTTCCTGGCTACAACACAGTCACGCAACAAATGGGACAGATCTTCCTCCTGACCACAATAATGACATGAGCTATCATTGGTTAAACCCATACGAAATCGCTTAGCATTAGTCATTATTTTTCCCAAACAAACTTGCCAAAAGAAGACTCTAATTCTTTCCTGTACAGATAGCTTCCAAACTTTATTAAATAAACTAGAGTCCATCATTCTATCATTCCTATGTAAATTATGAGAACACAACAAAGAGTATGCAGAACCAACAGAATAATTCCCTAAAACATTTTCTTTCCAAGAAATGAAATCATCCCCTCCATTTGGGAAAACCATCTGACTGACAAATGATTGTCTTAAATTGCTAGGAAGAAAATGCAGAAACATCTCCCATTTCCAGCCCCTAGTTTCATCCCAATAATCAGAGACCGAATTACAAAGCAAGGAATCAGAAACATCCCCTACAGCAACAGAAAGAAGATCATAATCAAGTATCCATTTATCAGTCCAGAATTTGATAAGTTTACCATTGCTTAAAACCCACTTACACCCCTGGCGAACCAATGGGCTGCACTTCTTAATATTCTTCCATGTTACAGAGCACCGACTCACCTCAGGGTTGGGATATCTAGATTTAAGCAAACTATTGCAAAGACTGTCCCTATTTGAAACAAGATTCCAGACTAATTTGTCAAAGCATGCTAGATTCATAGTCCTAGAGTACCTAAAACCCAAGCCACCCAGATTTTTGGGCTTACATATTTGGTCCCACGAGACTGAATGAAACTTGCAGGAATGTGAATCATGACCCCAGACAAAATCCCGGCAAAGCATATCAAATTGGTTACAAAGAGATACAGGGAGGATTTGGCACTGCATGTGATGAATCGGGATTGAGAGGAGCGAGCTCTTCGCAAGGCAAATTCTGCCTGCAAAGGATAATGTCTTCATTTTCCAACCAGAAAGGCGATTTCTAACCTTAGAGAGAAGAGATTCCTGATTACGTTTGTCATACCGACCTTGCTGTAAGAACACCCCTAAATATCGACCGAAATCCCTAGAGCTAGGAACCCCTGCCTCCCTACTCAAGATTAAAGCTTGTTCAGGGCTTGCATTTTTAGACAGAAGAAGCATGAATTTCTCAAAACTAATGGTTTGGCCCGACGCCTTACAAAAATCAGATAGGATTTCTTTCATCACACACATTTGACTAGGGGAGGCAGCCCTAAATAAAACCAAATCGTCTGCAAAAAAGCTATGGGATAATTCTGTGCCCCTACGGCCCATATTAAGAGGGGTATACTATTTTCTCTCAACAGACTTATTAATAAGGTGGGATAATCTTTCAAGACAAAGAACAAAGATAAATGGGGAGATGGGATCCCCTTGCCTCACCCTCTCTCAGCTTTAAATAAATCAGTGTGACCACCGTTCCAACTAGACATACCAGAGTTTCGTTAATGAATTTCCATGACAACTTATCATAAGCTTTAGCAAGATCTATTTTTAAAGCCATGAAGCCATTCCTTACTTTTGTGTTATTCAGAAAGTGTATGGCTTCCTGAACAAGAATTTTATTATCAAAGATAACTCTACCCGGAACAAAGCTAGATTGATTAGGAGAAATCCAATTGGGCATAAAAGGCTTAAGTCTGTTTACAATGACCTTAGCTAGGATTTTATATTGCACTTGGCATAAGGAGATAAGCCGAAATTGGGAGACATTAATTGGCTGATCCACTTTAGGGATAAGGGCAATAATGGTATGGTTTAACTTATTATCAAATCTACCTTTGGTAAATGCTTCCCTAACAAACTCCCACACTGTCGGCCCAATTTGAGGCCAAAAATGCTGAAAAAAACCTGGAGGAAACCCATATACCCCGGGAGCCTTAAAAGTCTTCATAGATTTAAAAGAGTGGGTAACCTCCCCCAAAGAAACACTCTTATTAAAAGACTCAAGATCAGAAGCAGGGAGAATAGGAAAACTATGATCTTCAAGGGGAACCCGAGTGGAGTCACTAGAGGAGAAAAGCTTAACAAAATGCTCCTGAACAAGCTTACAAAGCTCTGAATCATTACTAACCCACACCCCATCATTTCCTAACAGGGCACTAATACTGTTCCTTTTCCTCCTAATATTAGTTTTAATGTGAAAATACGAGGTGTTCCTATCTCCAAATCTGATTCTATCCTCCCTTGATTTCTGAAACCAAAAAAGCTCCTCCCTTTGGAGCCATAAATCAAGCTCCTTAATTAATTTCTTTTCAAGCCCCCTTAGATGATCAACCACCCCAGCATCTATGGCTCTCTGGATACCCTTAATGCGGGCCTGAATTTTATTCTTGTTCATAATAATATGGCCAAAAGAGACTCTATTCCAAGTTTGAAGTTGTTGACTTAGCTTCCCAAGTGATTCACTTAAGTCTGATTCCAGATCAAGGTACTTCAAAACGGTGTCATTAAATTCAGGGTGAGTAAGCCAAGCTGCTAATAACTTAAACGGTTTATTACCAGGGCCTCTAGAAGGGTAATTATCCAAGGATAGTAATACAGGACTATGATCAGAAGATGTTCTAGGGAGATTTAAAACAACAGAATTTGGGAACAGATTACACCATTCAGTCGAAGCAAGAATCCTATCTAACTTAGCACTAACAGTGCCATTAGACCAAGTAAAAGTATTACCAGTTGAAGGAATATCAATAAGGGCTCTAGAATGAAACCACTCAGAAAACAAACGATCAATGCCCATATTGTTCCTAGAGGACCTACTCCTATCAGAGGGCAGAAGTGTAGCGTTAAAGTCTCCACCGATAACCCAAGGAACATCATTCACATTCTGATAAATATTCAAGTCATTCCACAGGTTCTGCCTAACCACTGCATTTGGACTCGCATATACGGCTGAAAGGAAAAAGGACTTATTACAGGCGCGAACTTGGCAGTGCACTATTTGTCTACTACAGTTAATAATCTGGATATCAATAGAGCTGTTCCAGAGAACCCATATACCCCCACTAAATCCTACGACATTCTCCCAAAAAACATTATCAAAACCAAGTCTGCTACATATCGATTCAACCGTGGGCCCACTTATGTTCCACCAAGACTACAATATCAGGACGATAAATTCTAACAATTTCCCTAAAAGATCTATGAAAACTGGTTCTCAAAGCACCCCTAATATTCCAAAATATAATCTTAGTCATGATATTACTAAAACGAGATTACAAACACAAGAATTAAGCATCCCCATTAGAGGTACCACCCCCAAAGCTACTACTAGCGACCAACTGATTATCTCCAGCAAACACATCAGACACAGAACCAGAAGCATTAGGCAAAACAATATTTGGAGCGATAGGAATACTTATAGTGCCTCAGTCAATACCCAGGACAGTAGACTTATGCCCCTGATTTTCCACACCGCTTCCTCCTTGAGCCCTAGGGATCAATTCACGAGAATTCTATATTCTCATCTCCTTATTTACCACTTGATTCTCTTTAGAATTCAAAATTTGGAATCGGGAACCATCCTTCATTTGAGTTCGATCAACCTTTGAGTCTTTCACCCCTTTGGACTGTCTTGATTTGGCCGTATTGCGCACCATCCACTCACCAAAATCATTCGTGATATGAGAAACTTCTTAAGTTTCTGGAACCGGAACTAGAGGTACACCGTCATTGCGCCACAACCTCCTCAGTCTCCTTACTTGGACAAGCTGCCTCTTTGTGGCCATAGCAACCACAAGAAAAACAAACTAGGTTGAGGCCTTCATACTCAATCTTCATTGTACGCCTTCTGAAATGGTACTTCACAAGGAGGGGTTTTGTAAGATCCACCTCGACAGCCACCCTAGCAAGTTTGGATTTTCCGAAGTTAGCCATCGTTAGGTCAACTTTTTTGACCTTACCAACTTTCAAACCCAAAATACGAAAAAATTCTTTGTTGTAGTACTCATTCGGCAGATCAGGGAATCGGACAAGTACTTCAAGATTAGCCAACGCCTCTGATTTTGGGTTGAAATTCGGCCTCCAACGCCGAACAGTAAGATAATGATCAGAAAGCGGCCAGGGTCCCTCAGTTAGAACAAAGTTGAGGTCATCTTGATTGGTGAAATTAACTCTGAAAAATCCATTAGTCAGGTCCTCCATCGTGAACTCGCCATGTAGGTTCCATCACATCTTCAATCGGTCATACAGAAAGTGCATAGGGAAATTCTTTCCCAACAGCTTGACGATTAGCGCATTCCGCCATGGTTCTCGGTAATGCAGCTTCTGCTCCTTAGAGATGCGCACGGTTGGGCAACGAGGATCTTCATCCTCCATCTCATCGTCGTCATCATCAGAAGCCAGATCCATCCACTCGTTCTCGTTTTCCAAACTCGGTACCCGATCCCCATCCTTCGACACTACCGTCTTGAAAGAAAGAGGCTGTTCTTGAGGCGCCACAGAACGATCCAGCAAGACCGATTGTTGATTATCAATAACCATACCAGACCGCTCAGCGTTGCGCGGGATCTTCACAGGCGGCGGAGCCAACTCCATATCATCCATCGACTTGAAGCAGAAACTCGCATAGACTAATCAGAGAGAACAGAAGAATAGAGAAACGGAAGAAGAGACGTTCCTCCGGCGGCCGCGAGAGGTGGCCAGTGGAGGAGAAAGCGGCGGAGGTGGAAGAAAAGAAACCCTAGAAATGTTGGAAGAACACAGGGATAGAGGACGACTCTCATCGCATAACCCAGCCTTCTGTTCATAGTAGTTAAATGCGGAAAAATTCCCGGGACCGATTATATGGTCCCCCCAATGCCCAAAAATGGTTCAATGTTTCAGTACAAGTCAAAATGTGACCGTTGGGGCTTTGTACTGAAGCCCCTATAAAACAATGCATCGTGTTGGCTGACCAGGACAGAAGCTCCATTTTTTTTCCAAACTCCTCCAAATCCTTCTAAAATCCTCTCCTCTCATTTACACTCTCCTTTAAAATCCTCTGTTTTCGTAGGGAAATATGGCAGACCAATATCAAATGGGTGAACAAGGTCCACTGGAGTCGCAACCTTTCAGTTTACAGACGACTCACATATCTGTTGCATACCCCTCTAACGACCCAGTTAGTATTTATTAATTAATTTTTATTACACTATTAATGTATATATGTTCTAATAGGTTAAGAATTAACATTAGTAGTTTATTTAATTATTTGATGTAGTTAAATAAAAAGTTATCTTTTCTACCATTATTATTCATTGTAGAATTAGTTAAATTAAATCATAGTTTTAATATATTGATGCTAAGTAATGATTAATATAATGAGTGGAGTGTATAGAGGTGTTGAAGTGTATCAAATGATGTCGGGTGGCATGCCGGGTCCAGGTCATCCGGCACCACGTGTTAAATGTGAGTAACCCTTAACGGTCAAAACTGTCAGGCAAAACGTTGCATGTGCCGGACAGGAGACGTCCGCTACCGTACCCGGCATCAGTTGGATCCGTCAACTGTAAATATCTGCCACCATTTGGTCAACCGTGGCGACTTTTCACATATGCCGGATGGGAAGCACCCGACAACATACCCGGCAGAGCCTCTTTTCTGCTCCATGCTTGTGCCGTGCAGGAGGCATCTGGCATCACATCCGACATCTCCTGAACTTTTGCCTAGGAATTCGTTCCTTGCATAAAAAGCTTATACAACATAAGTCTGTACAAATAAAACGCTTTAATACATAATATAACATAAATACTATCTATTAATCTTATTTAGACTAATATACTTCTAAATTTAATACATAAAAACGATAAGTCTGCGGCTTATCCATTGTCGCTAATTTTATAATACTCTACTGAAAACTTAAGTTTCTACATATGCCAAAATAATTTTATTGATGAAGGAATTGATGATTAGCGATTTCGGTTAAAGCCCTTATTTTAACCATTTTCTGTCAACTTTTCATCATCAACCTTGAGAGTTTCCCAATGGGCTGGGCCATTTTAAGACATTATTCTTTGTTCCATGCTTGCAAAAGAATTCCTCTAATCTCCTTTTATTCGTGTTACTCCTTCTTTATCTCCATAAGTCGTAGAGTTCAAACAACTAGATGAATTTGAATCTTGATACAACATGTATATAAGCCTACCAAACTTGGCCTTAATCATTAGAAGAAAGCCAACACCACCTTAGCATTTTTCTAGCCACTTGAACACATATAGAAACAACATTTACTTGTTTCATGTAACACCCCCAAACACTGGCCTAAGAGTTAGGGTATTACACGCCGCGTATTATTACTTAATAACGCAAGGCTCTAACTATCGCGAACAAATAAACAGAGTAAAGGCCCAAACGAAACACTTGTATAAATAAATGTAACAACGTAACAAAGTATTCTTGTTCAAATACAAAGTAACAGCCAAAGCAGAAGTCAAATGTAGTTGTCAACGCTATCAAGGCCCGTAGGCTACAATGTCAAAACATAATAGTTTCAAAAGAGCTGAACAAAAACATAAGCTAATCTCCAGGAGCTGGACACAGTGATCCTCACTGATCAATCTGCAATGTTAGTAAGAGTAGGGGAATGAGCATCCAACTATGCCCAGTAGATGACCAACATCATCAACCAGCATGCTCAAAACATTTAATAAAATGTTGTCAAATCAGAAATACGCAGAGGAAGTCACAATCCAAATCAGAAAGCAGAAACAGAAGTCCAAATACAATAGGACTAAACAGAGCTCAAAGCAGACAGAGTCAGAAACAGAGTGGGACACTAGTCAATCAAAGCATACAGACAGAACGGATACAATCCGTGAACAGAACGAGGAAACATCACTCGTGAATAGAACAGGTGGGAACCTGTGAACAGAACGGGGATACCACCCGTGAAACAGAAGGACTTCCTACGTAGCGCGCTACGAGATAGCTAACCCAGCCATTCACGGTTCAGATACAGAGATAACTAGGTCCCAAAACATAAGCTTAAATACAGTTGAGCATATGTGCATCACAGGCACCACAAAGCATATAGATAGCTTGGAAATCAGAAGGGGAGTCCAACCCCACAAACAGAAGTCAAAACGGAGCCCAAACGATCAAGATAAGGCGTAAACAGTGCCATGTCCGGACTTGTGTCAGTACATCAAAGTTCGGATGCAAGTCGAGACTCAAAAGCCCAAACCGGACGAATGTCCGAACGTGTGTCCGAGCATAGAAGTTTGGACACAAGTCGAACTTCAAAACAGAGGCAGAGACAGAGGTGTCCGAACATCGAAACTCGAACGGATGTTCGGACGCTTTTCTGAAATCAGATACGCGCAATGTCCAGACATGTGTCCGAATGTCAAAGTTCGGACGCATGTCGAACCAAAATCAGAAGAAGCAGAAGAGGGTGTGTCCGGACTTCTGTTCGGACTTACAAATTCGGACACCATTCGAGACTTGTAAGTCGGACTCGTCCTCGCACCCCATCCGAACATCAAAGCTCGGACGGAAGTCCGGACACGTTTTAAAACTCAGAAAACAGAACACAAATAGGGTCTGTCTGAACATTAACGTCCGGACAGACGTTCGGACATATCAAAAAGTGCAGTTTTCAGAAACGAATTGCACACAAACCAGAGGCTCAAGCACGCCCAAATCAGAAGCAATTGTAGAAAACAACCTTGGGGGTTTGTAGACATTAAAACAACATTAAACAGACAGATTCTCAAACACTACGCAGAGAAAATTCGCAAACCAAAAACCCAGAATCTGAAACTCCCCAAGGCTGAACACACTAGCCGAATCTGAAAGCCACCTACCTCGAATTAGCAGAGACGAAATCCCAATCTGAACAGTAGAGCCCAAACCAAACCAGTCACCGAATTGCAACCAGAAATGCTCTTCCAAAAACACTGAGCGAATTGCAAATGTAGAACACACCGAAATCAGAACTTTGAACCCTCAAATCAGAAAACTGCCCTCGCAAACCAAACCACAACCCCTACCTAAATTCGACCACAAAATGCAGAGAAGGCCAACAGTAGAAGAATCGACGAGGGAACGAAACACAATCTGATTTCTGATCAGATTACAAAAGAAGAATCAGAATGGAGAATCCCAAATTCAGAATCAAAAGGAACGGGTCGGTATTGTTACCTAAACCTGAACCGGAACTCGTAACGGAGAAGGATCCACAGCAGAACTCGAACGAAGAATCACAATCAGCAGAATTTGAGAGGTTGAACAGAACGTAACTCTAGAGAGAGAGAGCAGAGAAGAGAGGAGCGTAATGACGGTTTTTAAAACTGAGCAGTGAGGGGAAAAGAATGAGTGGCATGAGAATGTGATTAGAAAAGGAAGGAATTAATGGGAAAATAATTAAGAAAAGATTATCCTCACCAGGAAATCAAATGGAAGGGGAGAAAGACCTCTTCACCCTTGTCTTTAATCAAAAGGACTCCCATGTCCTGAAGGATTAATAAATCCTCTTAATCAACTTGCAATGAAATAAAATACGAAATTCTAACATCAAACTTTGGGTTATAACATTTCAAGTTGTCGTTCATTTCAATTTCAAGTCTCATCCTTAATCAGGGTTTATCATCCCTAGTTCCTTTTCATCATGCTCCCGATCATTCCTAGTTCAACCATGTGGCCTCATATTTAACCTTTTTCCTCTTTCTCTGCTCATTCCTTTTATCTCCGACTTCTTGGAATTCCATTATCACTCTTAATAAACTAGCACTCTTTCACACCCAATTATTAACCTCTTCAATAATACTTGGTGTTCTGAAGACAAAAACATGTTGGTTACCTCTATGTTCTTTCTCGAGACGTACAATCGTTGTACATGCCTAAATTTAGAGATGATACATCTTAGATGTCCCTTCAAAAGAAGCTTCAAACATAATCAACAAACACCGTGCTTGGTGAATTCTCTAGTAAAAGATTCCCTTAATTCACATACAATGGTTTCTTATCTTTTTTTTCTATAAAAAATCAAAGCCAATGATTTAGGACCACATAAGTGGTATAAAATGAAGAAAATCTTTTGACAAAAAGATCATGGAATTTTCTACCTATTGTCTTTCTCTTAGTGAGTGTATCCGATCGTTCGTACATTCGATCGCAAATGGGATCACGCCTTTTGCCACTCTGAATCCTATATTAACAGATTTTTCTAATCCATTACAAATAACTAAAAAACCCTAGAATTTTGCTTTCTCAAGTTGTTCCTCTATCTATAATTTGTTTCCCGACGACGTCTTAAGGTTTTATGATTGATTCTACTACCATGCACGTTCTAGGGGAAAACCCCCTTCTTATCCAACGTTATTATTTGTGACAATAGGTTTCCATGTAGTGTCAATTTTCGATTGTGGGTGATATTTCCTAACCTGGACGGGACCTAACCCGAAAATATTTTAAATCTCAACTTGATGTGGGTTATATTTTTAACCCAAATCAAAAACATATTAAAATGATACAACCCGAACCTAAGTTTTCAACATGAAATTAACAACCCAAGTTCAACCTCAAATAACCAACCATAAAATTATCTAAAATGACGTTCTTGCAAAAAAAAAATTATACCAAAAATCAAACACTGAAGAAAGGAGAATTGGAGAAGGAGAAGCAACGTGTGAGGAAGAGGTAGTGAAATTAGGGATTAACTGACTGACGCTTAGTTATAAATATTCTAAACTCGTACGCTCAGTAGTGTTTTCACTTCGCACAGTCGAAATTTAAGAATTTTTTACAATCTTGTCCTTGCTTCAATATTTTCTAAAAATTATCATATTTACCCATAATTTATGACATATTACAAAGCACATCTAAAATTCATTACGTGAAGTCAGAAAATGACTAATTTAGGTGCTAACGTAGGCGAAACTTATTAAAAATCGATCCGATAAAAGCAAAAAAGGATTATAGAGTACTTAAGAAGAAATAACACATATATCAGAAAAATTATCAGCAAAGTATACCATGACAAAGTAGACGAAAAGACGAACATGTTGGCGTAAACGGATTGAAAAACGGAGCTATAACGAAGAAGATATGACGATTTTAAGAACGGAACCCTGCGCTGGCGCCAACAGAGAAGAGCCGGCGCTGGCGCCGGTAAGGAAGGACGCGCGCTCTTTTCATTTACTTTGTCATGGTCTACTTTGTTGATAATTTTTCTGATATATATATATGTTATTTCTTCTTAAGTACGACATTAACTATCATCGACGTCTTGTTCGAAATTGCCTATCAACCACTAATTTCATGTCCGTTGAAGAAGAATCTATTTGAAATTCATTGAAATTGTCTATCATTTCTTTCAATTTCACGTCCATTGAAGAAGAATCTATTTGAAATTATTAAAATTGCCTATCAATATCAATATTAACTATCATTGACTTCTTATTCAATAGTAAAATAATCAAGTCTGTTCTATTCTAATTAACAGACAAATTGGACACTGATCTAAATAGATAGATGTATCAATATTAACTATCATCGACGTCTTGTTCGAACTTGCTTATCAATTCCACTAGTTTCATGTCCGTTTAAGAAGAATCTATTTGACAATCATCAAAATTATCTATCATTTCCATCAATTTCACATCCATTGAAGAAGAATTTGTGTGAAATTATCAAAATCGCCTATCAATATCGGCATTAAACTATCATCGACTTCTCATTCGATAGTAAAACAATCAAGTCTATTCTATTCTAATTAATAGACGAATTGGACACCGATCTAAATAGTTAGATGTATCAACATTAACTATCATTGACTTCTTGTTTGAAATTTCCTATCAATTCCACTAATTTCATGTCCGTTGAAGAAGCATCTATTTGAAATTCATCGAAATTGTCTATCATTTCCATCAATTTCACGTCCATTGAAGAAGAATCTATTTGAAATTACCGAATTGCCTATCAATATCGATATTAACCATCATTGACTTCTTATTCGATAGTAAAACAATCAAGCCTGTTCTATTCTAATTAACATATGAGTTAGACACCGATCTAAATAGTTAGATGTATCGACATTAACTATCATCGACCTCTTGTTCGAACTTGTCTATCAATTCAACTAATTTCATGTCCATTAAAGAATAATCTATTTGACAATCATCGAAATTATCTATCATTTCCCCATATTTCACGTCCATTAACGAAGAATCTGTGTGAAATTATCAAAATTTCCTATCAATATCGACATTAAACTATCATCGACTTCTTATTCGATAGTAAAACAATCTAGCATGATCTATTCTAATTAATAGATGAAATGGACACCGATCTAAATAGTTAGATGTATCGACATTAACTACCATCGACGTCTTGTTTGAACTTGCCTATCAATTCCAATAATTTCATGTCCATTGAGGAAGAATCTATTTGAAATTCATTGAAATCTTCTATCATTCCCACCCATTTCACGTCCATTGAAAAAGAATATATTTGAAATTATAAAATTGCCTATCAATATTGACATTAACTATCATTGACTCTTATTCGATAGTAAAACAATCAAGTCTGTTCTATTCTAATTAGCAGACGAATTGGACAACAATCTAAATAGTTATATGTATCGACATTAACTATTATTGACGTCTTATTTGAAATTGCTTATCAATTCCACTAATTTCATGTCCGTTGAAGATTAATCTATTTGAAATTCATCAAAATTGTCTAACGTTTCCACCAATTTCACGTCCATTGAAGAAGATTCTATTTGAAATTATCAGTATTGTCTATCAATATCGACATTAACTATCATTGACTTCTTATTCGATAGTATAATCAAGCTTGTTCTATTCTAATTAACAGACGAATTTGACACCGATCAAAATCGTAAGATGTATTAACATTAACTATCATCAACGTTTTGTTTGAATTTACCTATCAATTCCATAAATATCACATCCATTAAAGAAGAATCTATCTAAAAAATTTCTAAACTATCTACCATTTCCACTAATTTCACGTCCGTTGAAGAAGAATCTATTTGATAATTATCTAAATTAACTATCATTTCCACTAATGTCATGTCCATTGAAGAAGAAATTATTGGAAATGATATACAATTTCGATGACTTTCAATTAGATTCTTCTTCTAGTGTCATGAAATTAGTGGAAATAGACAATTTCGACGACTTTCAAATAAATTCTTCTTGAACGGGCATGAAATTAGTGGAAATGATAGACAATTTTGATGATGTTTAAATAGATTTTTCTTTAACGGACATGGAATTAGTTGCAATGATGGACACTTTTGACAATTTTCAAATAGATTCTTCTTTAACGAACATGAAATTAGTGGAATTGATAGGCAAGTTTGAACAAGATGTCGATGATAGTTAATGTCGATACATTTAACTATTTAGATTGGTGTCCAATTCGTCTACTAATTAGAATTAAAACAGGCTTGATTGTTTTACTATAGAATAAGAAGTCAATGATAGTTAATATCGATATTGATAGGCAATTTCGATAATTTCAAATAGATTATTCTTCAATGGGCGTGAAATTGGTGGAAATGATAAAGACGTTGATGATAGTTAATGTTGATACATCTTACGATTTAGATCGGTGTCCAATTCGTCTGTTAATTAGAATAGAACAAGCTTGATTGTTTTACTATCGAATAAGAAGTCAATGATAGTTAATGTCAATATTGATAGGCAATTTTGATAATTTCAAATAGATTCTTCTTCAATGGAAGTGAAATTGGTGGAAACGGTAGACCATTTCAATGAATTTCAAATGTATTATTCTTCAATAGACTTGAAATTAGTGGAATTGAAAGGCAATTTCAAATAAGACGCCAATGAGAGTTAATGTCGATACATCTAACTATTTAGATCAGTGTCCAATTCGTCAGCTAATTAGAATAGAACAGACTTGATTGTTTTACTATTGAATAAGAAGTCAATGATGGTTAATGTCGATATTGATAGGCAATTTTGATAATTTCAAATAGATTATTCTTCAATGGACGTGAAATTGGTGGAAATGATAGACAATTTCAATAAATTTCAAATAGATTATTCTTCAACGGACATGAAATTAGTGGTTGATAGGCAATTTCGAATAAGACGTCGACGATAGTTAATGTCATACTTAAGAAGAAATAACACATATATCATAAAAATTATCAACAAAGTTGACCATGACAAAGTAGACAAAAAGACGAATGCGCCGGTACAAACGGGTCAAAAAACGAGCTATAACGAAGAAGATATGACTATTTTAAGAACGAAACCCGGTGTTGCCGCCAACAGAAAAGAGCCAGCGCTAGCGCCGGTAAGGAAGGACACGCGCCGGCGCCCGTGCTTCCTTACCGGCGCCAGCACGGGCCCTTCGTTGGCGCCTGCGCCGGGTTCTGATCTTAAAATTGTCATATCTTCTTCGTTATAGCTCTGTTTTTTGATCCGTTTACGCCGACACGTTCGTCTTTTCGCCTACTTTTTCATGGTTACTTTGCTGATAATTTTTCTGATATATGTGTTATTTCTTCTTCAGTACTTTGGAATCTTTTTTTGCTTTTTCGAACCATTTTTTAATAAATTTTGCCTATGTTAGCACCTACATTGGTCATTTTCTGACTGAGCGTATTGAAATTCCGACTGCGGATAATGAAGTTTGGATGCCCCTCATAATATGTCACAAATTGTGGATAAATATGGTAATTTTTAGAAAATATTGAAGCAAGGGCAAGATGATCATTTTCTGACTGAACGAATTGAAACTGCAAGTGTGATTTTATTAATATATGATATTTCTTTACATTTTTGCAACTTTATATTAGTATTTGGTTAACATATGACATATACCAAATATAACTAGTTATTTAAAATTTTAAATCATATTTTATATTATGAACTTAATTCTTTTCAGTCTATTAATCATTTCGTAGTCGATATTAATATAATAATGTTTTGAATATGTTAACATTTTTAAGAGTAAGAAAATGAAAATTCACGGAATATATTGAAAAGTTTATTATTTATAAATTTCTATAATTTTTTAAAACAAAATTCATAAAAATAATTTTTATTTATGATATACCACAAATTATCAAATGAAACCATTTTATAATCCATATACCCCTACTTGTTAATAATCATAATTTTCATTACACTATATAAATTGTTTTGATTCCCATAATAACGCAAATATCAATAAAATAAATAAAAATTGTAAAAATTTAAGTTTAATGATATATTGACTAAAACTGTATAAAATAAAAAAACATATATACATAATTCTAAAAGTTTAAAGAAAATTGAAAGTATAATATAATATATAAAGTACAAGCTTAATTAAAAATATACAAATATAATAATGAAAATTTTTCTATAACATACACATAATTTAACAAATTATAAATGTATTAAAGTCAATATTGTAGATATCCACATTGTAATAACTAATCTATATATATTATACTCGAACAATTTGTAAAATAAAAAAGAAAGCAGTAGTTATAATTATTATTGGATGTACAGATAAATAATGAGCACTCGGAAAGTAGCAGCGTGAGTTCTGAAATCATTCCCGTCCGATATACAAAGGGAATGAAAATACATAGATGGCGGAAAAGAAGGGGAACATTTTCCCATCCCAGGACGGTTTCCCTGTGATACAAACATGGAAAAAGGAAATAATATTTATTTTCCCTTCCCTTCCCCTACTTTTCCCGTCCAAACAAACAGTGCGTTAGAGTAAATTGATACTCGATTGTTTTAACTCTACATCATAGGGTTAACTATGTAAAAAGTCCTTTTTTAAAAGGGATGCACTATATTTTTGGCTAATCATGAAATGCCACTAAAAAAAGAAAGTCACAAAATGCCACTATATTTTCTAAAAAGTTCATGAAATGCCACTACAGTTGAAAAAAAACCAAAATACCCCTACTAGTTAACAAAGTATTTTTAAAGTTCACAATGCCCCAAAGTGTTAAAAATTAATAAAAATTAACAAAAATATAAAAAACAAAATATTGTATGTTATATATATATATTCTCAGTCACTCTATTTCTAATAAATTATTATATTTAGAAATTTTAGTTTTTAAAATTTATCAGCAATATAAAAAATTATTTACTTTGAAGAAATAAATAATCTAAATTGATAGAAAATAATAATTAAAAAATATAAGATAAAAATTATGGTACTTATTTGGTATAAATTATGGTACTATATTGGTAGAAAAATTGGTATAAATTATTTGTTTAGAACTCAATATTCTTTTTATGATATTGAATAAATTTTTAAAAAGGAAATATTTTTTTTGATATTTAATGATATTTTCATTTTTTAAATTTTAAATGTTTAAATTTTTATAATTTTTATAATTTTTTTAATTTGTTTGAAATGTAGAATAAAACGTTTATATAATAATAATATGCAACTTATTAGGAGCAAGTGATGATAACCAAAGAAAGAATGTTGCATATAATTATTTTGAAAACGTTTTATTCTACATTTCATACAAGTTTTACTATTTAATATTATATGTTATATATATATATTCTCAGTCGCTCTATCTGCAAAAAATTATTATGTTTGCAATTTTAGTTTTAAAATTTTATCAACAATATAAAAAAAGTATTTACTTTAAGAAATAAATAATCTAAATTGATACTCCTTCCGTTCAATAATATTTGTCATTTTAGAAACTTGTATACTTATTAAGAAAAGTAGAAAAATGACGCATGCACCCCTACTTTTTACTTTTTCATCTAGATTATAATTACTTTTGTGTTGAATAATAGGGTTAAAAGTGGAAAAAAATGTGACAAAAAAGCTAGAATGACAAATATTTTTGAACAAGAGTCACTCTCTAAAACGACATTTATTAATTAAGGAGGGAGTAGTAAATAATAATTAAAAAATGCATGATACAAATTATGGTACTTATTTGGTATAAATTATGTTCTCAATTGATTGAAAAATTGGTATATATTATTTGTTTAGAACTCAATATCCTTTTAATGGTATTGAATAAATTTAAAAAATGAAATATTCATTTTTTAATATTTAATGATATTTAATTTTTTGATTTTTTAATTTTTTTAATTTTATTTTTTAATTTTTAATTTTTTAATTTTTATTTTAATATTTTTTAAAAATTTTAATATTTTATTGTATTTTGATTTTGTTAATTTTTAACATTTAGGGACATATTGTGAACTTTAAAAGTACTTTATTAACTAGTAGGGGATTTTCGTCTTTTTTCTATCTATAGTGACATTTCATGGACTTTTAAAAAAATATGGTAGTATTTCATGACTTTCTTTTTTTAGTGACATTTCATGAATTAACAAAAATATAGTCACATTTCATGAAATTTCCAAAAAACAAAGAGAAAAAATATGTGGAAAAATAAAAATAAAAGTAAAAATAAACCGATTGATAAAGAACCTTACATAAGCGATGTCCCACAGGCCATAGCCGACTGAAAGTAAGAAAAGAAAAGTCTGTTGATAATCAGTGCTGTGATGGAGCAATAAAGCTTGTCGTCGGCTATCAGCAAGTCGGCTGCGCCGCAAATTCATCGTTGTCAAGCAACTATGGAGATGACGATCAATTATCCAGACTCACACGAATTATACATATCAGATAGTTTTATTTTTTAAAAGAAATATTTCTAAAACTGATAACAAGACCATCAATTGAACTTAGTAATCACACACTCCATATAACAAAATTGCGAACAAAACCTACGAAAAGCACCGCTATGGTTTCACCAAAGTTTAGGCGCAAAACTGAAATGCAAAGTGTACATTTTGCATTCTTCATAAACTAAAAATGGTTTAGTTTGCAAGTAAAAATAAGCATTTTAATGAATAAATCTTTCACAAGTGTGGCACTAAAGGAAGGACTGTTCATAAAAAAATAGGACATTGGTAGCTAGACCCAACACTAAATTTGAAAAATTAAATCAGATTAATTCGATTTAAACCTAAAATTTGGTCCAATAATATATGCCATCTTGTTTGTATTTTTGTGTCTTCATTTTTCAAAATGACCACAATGTTAGACAACATATGGCAAAAGGTCTCTCCCCGAGGTGTTGAGCATTTTTCGTATGCCTGCCATCTCGCTTTCATCTAAGTTGTGTACTACGGTGTAGTTGGTTTGTCTGTATCAAGATCCCCACCGACATTATTAAATCCATATCAGTCTCTTTCTTTCCTTTCTCTAGTCAGGGCAACAGGGATATAGAACTCTAGTTTTCATGGACCTTTTTATGCACCAAGAAAAAATATGGAGCCCTCGGATCTCAAAGATATTGACAAACAGAACATTTCTTTCATACTCAAATCCATCCCACAAAGTGTCATGTCGTCCATAATAGAACTCACTCCTATGAGCAGGATGTGGACCAAACAGAGTCTTTTCTGGATCCTGCTATATCAGTCAGCTCCTCTCGATCTCATTTATCTATTGAGGAGGACGAGCCTAACTTCGCTGATCTACGAGTTACGATTGATGGAATTGTGGATTCCGAGTTTACTAGGTTTGGGGTTGTTTTTAGAGGTCATGATGGTGCTTTGGTATCGCAAATTGTTAGAGAGATGGTGCCTCAGATTGCGGAAGCAAAAGTTCTCCTTTTAGGCGTCAACATGGCTATTAGGCTAGGAATTTCTTCAGTTGATATCTCTTCTTATTGCCTCTCAAGGAAGGAAGGACGTCCGGGATGATGTGGGTCATATTCTCTATGATATTAGTGCCCTATCCTCACATTTTGATTTAGTTTCATGGTCTTTTATTGATTGGTCGAAAAATCCATATGCACATCTTCTCGCTAATCTAGGTCAAGTAAATTCTTATGAGGGCATGTGGTACAATAACATTCCATCTTATATTTATACGTCGATATAATATATGGGTGTTGCTTTACGAAGAATAAAAAACCCCTCTTGGTATCTTGCTACAATTTGAAGAGACTTTGGATGGAGGTTCCGTAGTATTCACTTGCATGACTCTACCATTTGGACGACTATTATTAAAGGAGATGATCCATGGATTCAGAAATTAATCCTACAGTGGTGGGACTGGTGGATCCAAACTTATGGATCTATCACTTATGCCACCTCCCTTTCTTCTCTCTTTCTCAAAATTTCCTCCGCTTAGTCAACCATATAATGACTCATCTTCCACTCTCCCTCCTTTCCTTGACACAAATTTTGCTAGGGAACCTGGACTATTCCCAAAGTTATGTTTATCTTTTGGATCTCTTAATTAAGACCACCGTTAGACTATTGACAGGCTCCAATCTTGGGGTATTATGCTTGCTAACAAATTTTGCTATGTGAAGGGCACTTTTTTTTGCATGATGGTTATCTCACAGAGTATGATAAACTATTTATGGCTGGCTCGATCCACCAATTGCTACCACCTCACAAGTTGCTTAAGATAAATGTTCATTTGTTCAAGCGAAAGAGATCAATGGATCTTTTTTGTAGAGCCTATGGTGTTCATGTTGTATGGAATATGGAATGAAAGATGCAAGCAAGCCATGAGGAACCAAAATCGAGATGCCACCGTGAAACTAGAAAACTTCTTTTGGTAAGGGGGAGGGGCGATTTTTTTAAAATAATTTTAATTAATATTTACAAAAAAAAATTTAATTAATATTTTAAAATTTAGAAATAAAATTAATATTTTATTAATAATTTATATTTTAAAATTAGAATTAGCATAAGTTAAATATATTTACATTTATAATGTAAAAGATGAAATTAGATATTAGATTTAATAAATAAATTTAAATATGTAAATTAATATATAAATAAGTTATTATTTTTAATTAAATTATATTATCAGTGCCGGCTTATAGCCGTGCAAACTGGACTACAGCATAGGGCCCCCAATATTTGGGGGCCCAATTTTTATTTTCTTCCTTTAGCTTATGGCTTAATTTTTATATTGTCTCTTTAAATTTTGTCATGAGAAAATTATATAATGGTTCTAATTTATTAAGATATCAAAATATAACCATTGTAAATATGTACTTTAATTTAGTAAACTTTATTATATTTATAAAATTCAATACTATAAAGAATCTTATTTTTATTTAGCACAGGGCCCCGAAAATCTTTGAGACAGCCCTATATATTATATAGACTCCCCCCATTCAAAATGTAGGTTGTTTTAGCTTTTTTATTACAAGCTTCAAGAAAATTACATCACAATGCCCATAATAATAAATATGGAACAATAGTGTTAAACTAGTAGTATCAGGTGATATCATGGTGATATTTTGTAAACCATGAAGAAGGGAATCAAAATCTATTAAAATGAATAAACTACATCACAATAAAGCTTAATTTAAAATAAATATATACTCGCGAGAGTTCCCCTTGTCTTGTCATTGTCACTACCACCAAGGTTGTCCTTTTTGCAGAACAAAACCAAGTTCCATGACCGACATGGAGTAAACAAACTGTAAGTGATAGTCACAGCTTCCACGATTGAGTACAATATCAATAGCAGTAATCACAAGATGATAGTTTGTTTTCGGGATATTACAGAGGCCAAACATAAAGTATTATAAGAGCCTCAGTAGTTGTACGGTGTAACCCAAGGACTTACAGGCTCAAGGCCTGAGCATGGTGACTAATGTGATCATCGATAAAGGTGGCGAAGAAAAAGTATGAGTGGTCATAACCAGGCTGCCATCGTAACTGAAGAGGGACATTCACCTTCTGACAAGCTTCCTAAACTTTTGAGACAACAGTTGTTCTTTCAAGAACTTGCCATCTTCACCCTGATCAATCAATATCGTTGTAGAAACATTATTAAACTTTGAGATCAAGCACGTAGCATCATATTCCTCCCAATCAGCCTTGTTATCCCTAAGATAGTTTGTGAATGCCTTCTGCTCCAGGGACAATTTACAAGATTCACAATTGGAGCAAATGCTGAAACTGACTTATACTTGTCAAGATTTTTCACGTAAATTGCGAGAGCTCCATGACCACCCATGGAGTGACCAGATATAGAAGCCCGTGAAGTATCAAGCTCAGAAAAGCTCTCACGGAGAAGTTCTGGTAATTCCTTCACCACATAATCATACATACACCAGTTCTTCCACTTTTCTTGCTTGGCATTAAGATAAAATCCAGCACCTACTCCAAAGTCATAGCTGGTAGAGTCTCCTTCAACATTGAGTCCTTTTGGAGAAGTGTCAGGAGATATGATAGCAACTCCTTCACTCGAAGCTGCTCGTTGAGCACCAAATTTGAGTATGAAGTTCTCATTGGTGCAGGTAAGACCAAAAAGCCAGTACAGCACCGAGAATTTGTGGGAAGATGAAGAGGAAGGAGGAAAGTAGATATAGAAGGTCATGGAACAACCAAGAGTGGTGCTGAAGTGCTTGAATCGCTTGTTATATCCTCCGAACATCTTTGTGCTACTGATCTCCGCCGGTTTCGTCTCCATTTCGGCTTCAAGTGTCTCTCCTTCGAACTCTCCAGGTGATCAGTCTTTGGTAGCAGAGTCAGCCTCACCACCAAGGTTGTCCTTAATATCAAGTTCTTCATCAAATCCGTCAAGGATATCAAATTCTTCATCAAGTCCGTCGTGGATATCCAGTTCTCATTTACTTATCTCCTCTTTTGTGTATGATTTGATCCTATTCATGCCCCTATTCATATGTCATTGACTCCTTTTTTCGGTTAGAGTATATTTTCTGGGGGAAAGTGAAAAGATTTTCTTAAAATGTTCTTGTCCCGTCAACT
The DNA here is from genome assembly GCA_023374045.1 of Limonium bicolor. Classification (NCBI taxonomy): domain Eukaryota; kingdom Viridiplantae; phylum Streptophyta; class Magnoliopsida; order Caryophyllales; family Plumbaginaceae; genus Limonium; species Limonium bicolor. Next base: position 256,071,378 of record CM041777.1, on the reverse strand, counting down.
TTCAATAAATGGTCATTAATCATCGACCAACGGCCACAACTCAATAACTCTCAGGGGGCGTTTGTTTCAAAGTGGGGAAACAGAATGAAATCGGTAAAGGGAATTGAGAGGAATGAAAAAGAATTCCCCTTGATTTTCCAAGTTATTTGTTTGAGCTGGGGGAAATGAAATAAATAATCGGTCAACGGTCACCAATCAATGGTCATTAATTACCAATCAACATTCAACAGACAATGGTTATTAGTCATCGGTCAGTGGTCATATGTTGTTTGTCAAAGTGTACTATGGAAAAGAAAATCTCATTCTCTAATAGGGGGTGGGGAATCAGAAAAGAGGGTTTTGGGGTAATCCTATTCTCTTTCTCTTTCCTGAAAATAGGAAAAACTGACAAAACAAACAATAGAAAGTTCCTGATTACCCTAAAACAAACACCCCTTTAGGTTACTAGTCAATAGAAGTCGCTCACTAGTTTATGATTTATGAAAAAATTAATCTTATTCCTTAGAGCAGCCACAACAACACAATGTTTCTTAACATTTCTCTATGTGCCATGTCACTTAAACTCTATATTTTATTTGTTAAGAAACTTCTTCCACCACAATAGCACAAGTTCTTAACTTCTCTCATCTTATTATTTTTATTTTCTATTATTTCTAAATATTAATATATTATTTTATTGCATAGGAGAGGAGAAAATGAGGAGAAGGGCGGGGAGGACGGCATGAAATTGGAAATTGCAGATCAACAACCAATGAAGCAAGGTACAATTCTTATTTACGGAACTTAACTTGGAGAGAAAAATGAGTTGATTAAACTCTATTGTGGAAGTTTTTTTTCCTTGATGACACTGAATGAACTCGTGGTTGCTATTAGAGGAAGAAGGTAGAAAATCAAATTTAAAGGACAAAAAAATTATTTTGATTTCTTTTCCAAGTTCCAAACTAAAGCCTGATACTCATTCTTTTGTAAACACAATGAGTGGAAATAACTAATTTTAAAGGTACCTAAGAGAGATGAACCGTGAAACAAGACAAAATCGGCAATGACTGTGCAACTGAGAATTGCTAAACGACTTTTGTCTTTTACAAGACCTTTTCATTCTACATGTACATGATAACGACACACCAAGATCTAGCTGTGGGATCAAGTCTCCAAGTTATTAAAGTTGGACGAAAAACTAATAGACACGTGATAATTAAAACTCCTCAAATCCCATTTGATTATTCCTGCTCTCGCTATATAAAATCATCCACCTCAGGGGAAAGTGCATGCACTCACCTCCCTTCGATCCCTTCCAACAAATCTAAACTCCATTTCCCCTCGTACATCCAGCAAACCCAGCTACGATTCCTCATCCTCTCAGAGTTACCGCAAGATGGGTACCCTATTCCCCAAATCCACCGAACCTACCATTAATGTCAGTGATGACCTAGTCGTCAGCTCCATCACCGAATCCCACGACCATGATCTTGACGACACCAACGACTCATCACCGCCCGAGATGAAGCTCCTCCTACGAGGCCTGCCGACAACCAAAGGCTGGAGGACCAAACATCTCTACCTGTACCAAAATTTCTGGTGTCAAGCTGAGCAGATACTAGCTATACACGCCGCTCAGACACACCACCAGGCACGTGACTCCGACGTGGTCATTGCCACCGTACCAAAGTCCGGTACCACTTGGCTCAAGGCTCTCGTGTACACTATCGTGCGCAGGGATGACCACCTGGTCAACTCCGTCACTCATCCCTTGCTCACCCACAACCCCCATGATCTCATTCCTTTTCTAGAGTACAAGCTATATAACCATTCAGGTTCGACTAGTGGCAGTGTTCATGGTGTTGATGATCCAGTTATGTCTATGTTTGATAAAATTCCTGGATTCGTGGCTACCCACGTGCCGTATGCTTCGTTGCCGGAGTCCGTTAAGACATCTGGTTGCAAGATAGTCTACATTGTAGGTAAATGTGATATTGTTTCACTAAAAGTATACTTTTCATAAGAGGAATTTGTTACAATCATAATTACTATCACCCTAAGCTAAGAGTTTATAATTTTCCATCTTCTTCTATAGGAACCCTTTTGATACATTTGTGTCAATCTGGCATTTCATGAAAGACAAAAGACCCAAAACTCTCGGACCATTCACAATCTCAGACGCCTTCGACAAGTACTGCAAGGGAGAAGTGGGATTTGGTCCGTACTGGGACCATATGTTGGGATACTGGAACAAATCCAAAACCTCACCAAACAAGGTAATGTTCTTGAAGTACGAGGATCTGAAGAGGGATGACCAAGTAGGGTTTGTCCAAATCAAGCAGTTGGCTGAGTTCCTAGGCTATGGATTCACGGACGAAGAGAAGCGAAACGGCGTGGTGGAGGAAGTGGCACGGCTGTGTAGCTTCGATAACTTGAAGAGATTGGAAGTGAATAGGAGTGGGAGGTCGATCTTGCCGTTTGAGAATAGGAGCTTGTTTAGGAAAGGGGAAGTGGGTGATTGGGTGAATTATTTAAGTAAGGAGATGGTGGAGAGGTTGAAGAGTATCATGGATGAGAAGTTGGGTGGTTCAGGATTGGAGTTTTTCTATGATGCGTGAAGATATCAAAGCTATTTATGTATGAGAATAAGTTTGTAGTATCGCATGTTTAAGCGTGTATAATATACTATAGTGACAATTAACGTTTGTATGTGGTAACTTGTATCGCGATTTGGTATCTTATTGAGAAGTTTTATTTGTGTGAGAGTTCTAGGAGTTTAAGGTGTTATACATTACAAGAGATCTCTTGAAAATGGTGAATACTCGAACTAGCGGTGTCAAAATCGGGTTTGGGGTCGAGTTGACCCGAAAATAGTTTAGGCCAACCCGAATCTGATCCAAATCCGGAGCAGGTTGATTAAAACCTGACCTGTTTTTTCAAAATTTTAGTTTATTTTTAAAATTTTAGATTCTTAAATAAATAAATATACTACTTTAATATTAATTAATTGTTATGTATAATATTTAATCATAAGTTATTGATTAAATGTTTATATTAGTCATAAATTAATCATCAAACACTAATTTAAATCATTAAATATAACATTTTTATTAATTTTTTTCTAGGTTATGGGTTGGCGGGTTCAATCCGAACCCGAAACGGGTTTCAATGACCCGTCCGAACCCGACACAAAAATCATTTCAGGTAAAAAATCTCAACCTTATCCTGATTTTTTATGGGTCGATTTCGGGTCGGGTTTCGGATTCGGATCAAGATTGACAACTCTAACTCAAAGAGTGAGAGTGTAACAAAGGAAGTAGAAATTAGGCTTGTTGTGAAATGCATATATATATATATATATATATATATATATATATATATATATATATATATATATATATATATATCCTAATTTAAACCAGTGGCGGACCCAGCCTGTAAAACCTCTGGGGGCCGGTAGGCGGTTGTGGATTCAAAATTTTTATTTATGGGGGTAAATTTTTTTTTTTGACACTATCACACTTTAAAATATTATGTTATTTTATATTTTTAAAAAATTTATAATTTTTATTTATGGGGGTAAAAAATTTTTTGACACTATCACACTTTAAAATATTATGTTATTTTATATTTTTTAAAAATTTATAGGATTATTTAACTAATTTTCAAAAGTTTCGGGGGATTGGAGCCTCCTAGCCTCCCTCCGGATCCGCAACACTTTTTATCGAATAACAATATGTCAAATAAAATATTAAAAATTTAATTTCAAAATAATATTTAATATTTATATTACAATTGTTTTATATGAGTCTTTATCATTTGAAAATGATACATAATAATATTATTGTTAATGGGCTAATAATATATTTGATTTACATAAGTATTTAGATTATCACCAACCAGTTCATTGTAATATATTTTATGTGTGGGATGCTCTTTCAACTGTAGTTGTAGTAACTGATAAATCAACCCACATTTTGAACATGCACTATTTTGAATATCAAAACATCATATTTCGGTTACACTATTTTATTCTTTAACATTTATTATTTATTTTTGTTATATATAGATACATATATATTTATATTTTTCAAAAAATCTGTGGGGGCAAACTCCGTTACGGTCCAACATTCAAGCTATTGGAGCAAACTCATACTACAAAATTTGGGTTGAGATGTGAGTAGGCCCTCATTTGTCTATTCCCCGCACGAGATGAATTCGCCCCAGATCTTCATATCTTGAAGGGTATGTCCAATGCCATCTTCTGTCAGTTTTTTTTTCGGACCAAAACATCATCAACATATGTCCCTAAGATTTTGACTTTTTCTCCTTGTATCTTTTAAACACATAAAATAATTATCGGAACCAACCAACCAAGATTTTCTAAAAATTATAAGGTGTGTTCAATTGGGTATTAAGAAACGGACATTTGTTTATAACTTTTAATGATTTTGGTTACTTTTTATCAGTTTTGAAAATCCCACTTATTTCCTCTAAAATCTTGGTCCATTTCAATCATTTTTTTCTACACATCTACACCAATGATTGTTATTTCAAACAAATTATTAGTTTACTTAGTATTTTAAACATTGAAAACATACATCAATATAAATTATGATCTTTATTTATGTTTCAGACTAATTAATAGTAAATATATTAATATATAAATTAATTATTTATAATATACACTTAAATAAAAATTAGAAGTAAACAATTTAATAATGGGCAAATATGTAAATTGTCATATGTACTAAAAAATATTTACAATGATTCATTTCTTCTTTATGTATATACTATTAGGTATTTAATATAAAAATATATTAAATACTACATATTATAATATTTAACACAAAAATACCATAAATTGTTTAAAATAATCACTAATATGAAATGAACGAATATAGTGCATGTACAAAAATTAAGTATAGCCGTTATTAATTATTTCATTATCATATACAATTCAATTTAATCAAAATAATTTATTATTATATCTTCATAAAACTTATTATTGTTACAAAAATTTATAATTAGACTAAATAATATTTAATTAAATGTGAATTAACATATTTTAGTTAATACCAAAAAATATTGAGAAATATAAAAAAATAAAAAATAACATATAAACTTATTCTTAATATATTAAACACTATCCAATATATGTATTAGATGATTTTTATATTATATTACAAATAATTTTGAATAAAACAAGCATAATTTTTAAATAATTATTTGAAGAAAAAATTATGTTTTTACTAATTATATAATTAAGATTATGTTTATTTTATATTTTGCTTAGCTAGTCAGTATGTCTATTAGATGAACGAAGGAGGATGATCATTATGAGTATGAGATTGAAAACAAAAATTATTATGTTATGTGAGTTTATATTGATATTGAATAAAACAAGCATAATTTTTTCTTCAAAAAATCATGTGATTCCATTGTACTTAAAACCAAACAACAAAGAGAATGAAAGATAATTCTATTATGTTTCTAAGTTAGAATCAAACAAATTTTTTGATCAAGATAAATCTATTTTCTTGCTTCTCATTCTCTTTTCTGATTTCATTCTGAATAATTGAAGTGAACACACCCTAAAAGTTTACCTTAACATTGCATTCAGGTTTTATTTAATATTAGAATTCAAATTGTATATTTATATATACATTAGTATATATTATATGTACCAAAAATAATTTTTTTTGTTGAACTATAAGTACAAAGACATATCTGTGACTAGACGACATCAGGGTATAGCAAAAGAATTGAGTTGATCAAATAATCACAAGAAATGCAATATAGTTGCTGATTTTGACCTCTCCTGTATGGACAATGCTCTATGCATTGATCTACCTCCTCTTTGAATGATCAATATGACATCTAATTCCATAATTTGAGGCAACTGTGCAACTATGTTAACTCCTACTCCCTCGGTTCGCTGTGACTCGACCACACATAGGAAATAAGGTAAAATAGTTAATCTAATCTTACTTTTTCTTTCCAATAAATATGTGTCATAAACTATTTTTCTTTTATAAGTTGTTATTAATAAGGATAATAATCGAAAGAAAAAATAAAATTTATCTTAAAAATTTTGACATCTAACTAAATCTAAAATCCAAAACTTCAGGGAGGGAGGACTATTAACGAATGTGAAATCCATCATGACTCGACGACGTTGTTGAGCCTCAAAATCAAAAAGCTCTCCCTAAATTAAACTGCTTTAAATTTAATATCGATGGTGCTCTAAATAACATTTCTGATACTGCTGTCGCAGGGGTTTATGTAGAAATCATCTGGATCAATGGGTTCAAGGATTTGTGGAGGTTTTTATGAACAAGGAGCCCTTCATACTGAGACTATGGCTGCTGCGGAGCTACTGAGATGATTAAAGACCTAAAAAAAATAGACAAATGTTCCAGCCACTGAACATGACACGTAACTCCCCTAAAATCCACACGAACGGCAGAAACTCCAACCGAACCATCAACAAAAACAAAAATAAAATAAAACAGACCTATCTTCCTCTTTCCTCGATTCTCTGCCGAGAAATCTCCACCCCCTTGAATTTATCCCCGGGTTGGCGATGGCCACCTTGTCACAAGCGTCGATACTCTCAGCTGCATGCTCCCGCGCATGTTCACTCAACCCTCATCGACAACAACAGGCTCCAGGGAGGAGCCGCGTATCTTACACCCGTAACCCTTTCAGAATCCGAGCGTCCGCTGATGAGGATTGCAATGAAGAAGAATGCGCCCCTGAGAAAGAGGTGCCCTTTTTTCTAAATTGCTCTGGTTTTCTCGGTGCTTATCCCTCCTTGTACTGAACTTTATAATCGTGGAAATTGGGGGCTTTGTGATTATTGGTTTCGAATGATATGTCTAATTGTTTAGCACTCCTAGGGGATGGTTTGGTCGTTTTGTGATCGCCCAAATGGTTTTTGGAGTATCTTCTACTTGTGATTGTAAAAGTTTGGTACTTACTTGACATTATCGTTGCGGGGCTATTGATTTCGGATTTTGGACAGTAGGAAATAGTTCTGGTCGAGAAGATGGTTCCTTTGTTTCATGCACATTAATATTGTTTAAATTTAGGATATCTGGTACAATTGAAATGAGTTTTTACCTGTCCTCAATTCGTCGCCATTGCAAGGAGCTATAGATATCTCATTTACATCCTTGCGAAATTTAGTGTTGCTGTTGGCCGTGGCGTTGCAATCTTGTGTAAATATGGCAGCAGCCTCAACTCTATTTGTTCTAAATGTTGATAAACCGATGAAAATTCAACCCTGAGCTGTGAGAAAAATTCTGTCTGCCTCTTAATCCAGCCTTTAAACAAGCTTTACCAGCCCAAAACAAGTGAACCAATATCCCTTTGTTTCCTTGTTGATTGATTTCCCCTGTACAGGTTGGAAAAGTTAGCATGGAATGGCTAGCTGAGGATAGGACTAAGGTAGTTGGAACATACCCTCCTAAAAAGCGTGGATGGACAGGATATGTGGAGAAAGACACCGCTGGACAAACAAACGTCTACTCTGTTGAGGTAAAAACGTTTTCTTCACCCCTTTTGTTAGCTCTGCAATGTTTTGCTGTCTGTCTTCTTCTGTCTTTGATTCATGGCAGTGAGCAGCAATGATTGCTCACTGTTTTGAAAAATGTCTCCAACCTGTGAGATGGTAGTGTATAGTCTTGGCTTAGATGGTGACAGATTTTGGATTTGGATCTTATCCTTAACCTGTATGCTTAAGAATGGTACTTAATATATACATAAGACACCAATGTATACATAAAACACTCGATTGGGAGACATTATGTATACACTTGAAGGTCTTATGTAAATTAAAGACCATCCTTGAGTTTCGATAAGGTGAGATCTTGCTCCATAGATTTATGGAAATTCATTGTGTTTTGGGTTTCAATAAATTTTCCTTCTTAAAGAGCATCCAAATTTGACCTGATTAATCTCCTTTTCTCGCTCATCACCATCCTTTCCAGCCTGCCGTTTATGTAGCAGAAAGTGCAATCAGCTCCGGCACAGCAGGAACTTCCTCCGATGGTGCAGAGAACACACTTGCCATAGCCGGTGGTCTTGCCCTTATCGCCATTGCTTCAGCCTCGAGCATCCTCTTGCAAGTGGACAAGAAGACACCACCGGCTGTGCAAACCACGATTTACTCAGGGCCGTCACTTAACTATTACATAGACAAGTTCAAGCCACCAGAGGTGATCCCAGCTTCAGCTCCGACCCCTACAACCGAGCAAATGGAAACTGATGTCGCCACCAAGCAAGAAGAAGTAGCTCCGGTTCAGGTTGAATCAGGGTTTGAGATGCCGCCTTCCGATGCTCCCATGCTGAACTGAGCTGCTCTCTTCGTGACAATCTTTAGTGTTTTAATTGGTCGATTTGTAAAGGCGTCTTTTTTCTTGCATGATCATACTTTGAATTGATACGTGAACAGGTGAGTAACGCTTTGTTAAAGTGTGTAATGTGATGTACAAAAAATGAGAAGAGCGATTGTTTTCGCTCCTGAAAATGCTCTCCTGACCTATAATATTGAGTCAGAGTTTATACAAGTTGCCCTGTGAAAGTTTAAGATAAACAAAGAGTTGGTGTCAGTTAATTAGGCTGGCAAATTATCTGGCATTTCCCCTTCTCAATGGATGCAGTTTGCCTACAGCTATTGTTGAGAGTCAACTGTTTACATTATTGTATGGGGAAGAATTGTGCAACTCAACTCAATAACAACTCAAGAACTTTGATAGATAAAAACCATTCTCGATAAGCTTGACCGATATCAATAACAAAGCAGGGTAGATTTTGAAACCCCAAAAAGCGGAATACAAGCTGGAACCTACATAACCTCGTTTTTCCCACCTGGCTCCATGTTCGCTATAACATGGGCCCCACAAGCATGTCCTAGAAACATATACATAATTAACAAACCTGAAATGACTCCATATCAAAAACTCTATCTAAAATTTTACAAGCATCATCACGACTCTAGCCCTTGCCAATTATTTAGTTGATGTTTGCGGAACTGTCTGAAAAAAGCCTTATCTTAGACTGACCAAATCGCCTAGCACAATAAAACCTAAAATTCATCGCACCGCCGTTGGTGTATACGGACCCCTTAAATCTTTGACGTCCACCGTCAAAACCTGTCCACCTGTCCCCTTACATACCACCCCTAACCCATACGCATTTCCAACTAGACTTCCATCCACCCACACTTGTAAATCCTCATCTTGACAGCAGGTTGCGAACTCAACTCTCCCTTGCCATCAACAATGCGCAAGTAACTCTTCGCCTAGCACCAGCCCCACCTCAACCCTTTTTCCTTCCATGCATTACTTGATAGTGTGCAACAGTGTTTCCACAAAACAATGATCTGATTAGATAGATATTTCAAAGGTAATGTAAAACATGAGTGATAAAACCAGCCCCGTAAAGCTTCGTAAGGAATTGTGGCTGCTCAATGCCTGCAATCACCCACAAATCTGACACATCATGCCGATATAACAATGCAACTTCCACCCAAAGAGCTTAACTCGTAAAAATAGTAGGCATTTCTAAATATGTTTAACAGCAAGCCCCACCCCATTACCACTAGTTCACTGCCCTACTTCCCTCAACTATCCTCCCTTCCTACCGCACTTTTCACCCCTTGCATATTGTAACGTTTAGAATCCTGGAAAAAAACTCAGGAAATCACGCAGCAGAAAACACCAAGCAACATTCGGGCAACAAGCGAACACACATGCACACAGAAACATTGAATCACATGCCTCGACGCAAACAAGCATTCACATACTAGCGACACCATGCACAAAGCTTGACACGCCTCTGGGTAACTTAACCCAGGACCCCGGTGATGCGGCACACAGCCAGCATGCCGGATGCGCCACTCATAACCACAAGGATGAGAGTGGACTTAAACCACCCTTATTAGATAACTTCTCCGGCCATCCCCATTACCTTAGCACTAAGCGTCAGGGTCAAAGGGGTTCTGCGCACCACTTGCAACTCCTTCTCAAGTGCGCACCCCAAGTACAAGTAATGCCAATGTTCAGGTAACAATAAGGTTAACCCCACAATCAATGCAAGCACTGACAACCGAAGGGTGAGGGCGCTGGGCGAGCGCCCACACACTTATCTCCACCCTAAGCCAACTCATCCTTGTGCGAGCCACAAAGGCTCTAGCGATATGTCACCTGCACATCGGGGTAAGAATAACCAGGGACATACTAAGTTGATGCCGCTAGCTCTCGGCATTAGGGTAATAGGAGCTCGCACCGTAGTTCCGAAGCTCTATCCCCAAAGGGCCCCTCAGTTACTTGCACACCTGCAAGTTAGCTTAAAGGGCGTATAACAGAGAGAGACCGAGTCATCGTAACGCAGGTACAAAAGGGCTACTTCTTTTATTGATTGAGTTACAAGGCCCGAAGACTTATATTACATCGTTGATTACAAATACATTTCGGTGTCAAGCTGCTTGTCTTTGTCCTTACAAAATTTGGACATAACAAACCTCCCCCACCTAAGTCTTTGCCGTCCTCGGCAAAGATTCTAAGTACTTTAGTATCTCATCTCGTAAGTACAATAAGTTACCCTCTCGTTCCCACTTCGTAACTTCTTTCTCCCTATTTTTGATACGATATTTCCCAGCATGAAAAACAACTCGATGTTGCTCATCAAGCAGCTAGGTCCTTAAGCAGGGTGTAGCGGCGAGTCTTTGCCATCATGGACTTTCTCACGAATTTGTTTGTAAGTCGAGTCGGATTTTGATGCTTCCCGGATTCTGACCACCAGGTCAATTCCCACACGAGAGATATTGTTGTTTAGCCCAAAACAATGCCGACTTAGAGCACCAGGGACACCATTGTGCCGACTCGAAAACTCTTCACATCTCGCTTGCTTAGCGAACAACCTCTTCTGCGTGGAAAATAGATGTTAGCCACATTACCAGTGACAACAAACAAAAAGAAAGAAAACTTAGTCCTGGGAAGGTAATGCCTCAAAACCATAAGACAAAGGATTACCGCAAGCATCTCTTGCACATGAGCCGAATTATATTGTTAAGCTCCTCATAACTTCCGACTCTGAGGGACTTATCAAATTCAGGCAACTTAAGCACTAGTTCTGAGGAAATAGGTCACTTCAACCACTCGAACGCCTCCAGGGCGCGCACCCATCCCCGTCCCATTTTTGCTCACCTTAAGCAAGCCGGTAAAAAGGGGCTACCTTCTGAGAAAACCCTTCCCCGCATCGGCGTCGATATTTCGCCAAACTAAAGGAAAAGGGCGAAGTTCAGATACATCCCTCGGAGTCGTCCTCTCTAGGATCGCTTTCACCTTGGATGGGTCCATACGAACCGCCCCGACGAGGATGATGTGGCATGTGAAAGCAAATTCTCGTTAATCAAACGAACACTTTTCCCTCTTCACACTAGCTCGTGCACCCGTAAACAATCCCGCAAAAAGGTGATCCCCGGGACATGGGGAATCTTGGAAACTCCAAGATCTCAAAAGTCTCAACTCCCACCCACATACCGATTTTTATATGTAATTTACATGTGCCATGAACAAGCATAACTTCTTCATTTGTGGCTGACACAACGGTATGGGTTGGGGTTGTCAAAATCCTAAGTGCCTGCACGACACTCAGGGCGACGAAGAGGCTCGTGGCTCCTTAAGCGGATGCAAAATAGAGCAAGCAAAAGTTGTAGGGGCAACATCCTTGCGAGCGCCCTCCTTAGAAGGACGTAAAAGCGCAGAAATATTCGCTCTTGGGACAAGATGTAGCAAAATGTGCATCACCACAAAAGTAACAAGTTGGGATGAAGTTGGGTTTAGTCTTTTCCCCTTTCTTATTAAAGGGATTTGACTCCCTTTCCTTAATCAACACATCTGCCTGCTTCGATTCTGAGAGACTGGAATTCCACTCAGGCTGGGTTGCCGGCTCCTTTCTTGGATTGGAGGAACTAGCCCCTCTAGGTGAGAACTCTTGTCGAAAATCAACCAGACCCTCGGCAACCTCAATAGCTTGGGGAACAGTTGTCACCCTACTTCTCCTTAGCTCATTTTGAGCCCAAGGTTTTAAACCCTCAATGAAAGGATGGACCTTGCCACCTTCGTCCATTGTTGGGAGATCAGAAATGATGGAGATAAACTCCTCAATATATTCACGAATAAAACCGGACTGTTTAAGAGATCGGAGACGAGTCCTCGCTGCGTGAGCAGTGTCTAAGGGGAGAAAGTGTACCCTTAAAGCTCCCCTGAAATCAACCCAAGTTCTTGGGACCGATTTGCCATTACTACGGTCCGTCTCTTCCTTCAGCCGCCACCACTTTTTAGCATGCCCAACAAGATAGGTTTTAGCAACCGAGACCTTCAGGTCTTCTCTTACTCTTGAGGCATCGAAGAAATTTTCCATATCGTAAAAAATTCTCCACGGCTTCGGCATTACGGGTCCCATCAATGGGGGTTGAATCCCTTGGTTTAACTTTGGAATCATCGAATGGAACTCCCCGGCTCGCCAAAGCATCAAGTGCCTTGCTCCATTTCTCGGAAAGAACAACATTTTGCCTGACCAGCGAGGCATGATCATTAACTCGAGTCTCAGAATCTTGTTCTTGCTCTTGACTCTCAAATCTCGCTTTGAGTTGCGCAACATCACTAGCCAACGTATTAACAACATCTTTAAGGAACTTGCTGTCATTCACAAGTCCTTGAACTACACTAATTAAATCCATTTCTGGGTTCACTACATCAGCTTCCCGACTTGATAGACCCACAACATCTCTTAGCTCTTCCAGGTAAGCCCAAAGTGTTGTAGAATCAGGACCTTTTCCACCCATGATCGGCAATCTGTATGCAAGACTTAGTCTTTCGATTGCAACCTTAACACAATTCCGGAATGGGGCCTCACAACGAGTTCAACACTTTAAAAGCCTGCAAACAGAGTTTGCCAATGGGTTAGGCTCTGATACCAAAATTGTAACATTTAAAATCCTGAAGAAAAAAACTCAGGAAATCACGCAGCGGAAAACACCAAGCAACATTTGGGCAACAAGCGAACACACATGCACATAGAAACATTGAATCACATGCCTCGACGCAAACAAGCATTGACATACTAGCGACACCAAGCACAAAGCTTGACACGCCTCAGGGTAACTTAACCCAGGATCCCGGCGATGCGGCACACAGCTAGCATGCCGGATGCGCCACTCATAACCACAAGGATGAGAGTGGACTTAAACCACCTTATTAGATAAGTTCTCCGCCATCCCCATTACCTTAGCACTAAGCGTCAGGGTCAAAGGGGTTTTGCGCACCACTTGCAACTCCTTCCCTAACCGGAGGGTGAGGGCGCTGGGCGAGCGCCCACACACTTATCTCCACAATAAGCCAACTCATCCCTGTGCGAGCCACAAAGGCTCTAGCGATATGCCACCCGCACATCGGGGTAAGAATAACCAGGGACATACTGAGTTGATGCCGCTAGCTCTCGGCATCAGGGTAATAGGAGCTCGCACCAAAGTTCCGAAGCTCTATCCCCAAAGGGCCCCTCAGCTACCTGCACACCTGCAAGTTAGCTTAAAGGGCGTATAACAGAGAGAGATCGAGTCATCGCAACGCAGGTACAAAAGGGCTACTTCTTTTATTGATTGAGATACAAGGCCGGAAGGCTTATTTTGGGTATTGGCCTTTGTTTCCGACTCAGGAGTTGACTGTTATGGTTGGGGGTCAAACGCCAGGTTGGGGTCAAATGCAAGGTTGGGGAGGTGGTCACACTTACAGCGGGTTGTATGATTCCGGCTTGGCTTGGAGATCGTCTGGGCATGTGCAGCCCAATCCCCCCACTTCTGCTCCGATCGTGCATGACGGCTCTACTGAGGTTCTTAATCATGGGGCAGGTGGGCCTGCTGTCAAGGTACCAGTCTCCATCCCTAAGCCGCTAATTGGGAGGGTCCCGGATTCCGATCCGGTTATGGAGGATATCGTCAGAAATGTGAGGGGAGAAGCGGAGATAGATGCCATGGGGTTTGATAAAATGGGTAGTGGTGCAGAATTAGGGGCCGGGCTTGGGCCTTGTGGCGATGATGCGAATGTTCCTTGTAATAGGCCAGGTTCTGAGCAGGTCCCTTCCCAGGCTCAGATGATAGAGGAAGAAATGGAAGATATCGGCCTTAGGAGCCTCTTTGAAGACCCGGAATTTCCGCCAGGTTTCGAGCCTTTTGTAGGATCTTCCAGTCCGGAGGATGATTCTGAAGAAAAGTTTGTGAAAGAGGAAGCAAGACAAACGCTCATCCTTGCGAAGAAACTTGGGTGCTCTGTCCCTGACGAGGAGGGCGCCCTGAGCAATTTTGAAGGGATCATTCGGAGCAGAGAACGAGTTATCGTCAGAGATGCCAGGCTACTAAGGAAAGGTCGAAAGAAGATCTTGGTGGGTGCTCGAGGAACACCTCCAAGGAGGGGTCAAGAAAGGTTTCTGGATCTAGATCTCTAGGCTTTAATAAGATGTCTCGTGTAAGCAAGATTGCCATGAGAGACATAAAGAAAATCAAGTAGCGATTGGGATGGGTGTTTCCTACACTGTCTGTGTAAGGCAGGACTAGAAAGGTATGAATGATTTGAGTCAGTCATGTCGAGGTGTTGTTTGTTTTGCCCCTGCGGCAACCTAGGCCCTGTGCCTATAATTATCTAAAAAAACAAGGCAGGAAGGCTTATATTACATCGTTGAGTACAAATACATTTCGGTTCAAGCTGCTTGTCTTTGTCCTCACAAAATTTGGACATAACACATATCCTCTAATCTAAATTGATCCTTTCCGGGGAATGTTACCTCTCTTTTATTCTTTTCCTCCATTCCTTGTCATATTTGCTTGTTGTTCCCTGCATCACTCTTCTCCGCTGTCTCCTTACTTTACATTGTCAGAAACTTCTTCCAGCGTTTCATTAGCCTCCTTATCTGCACAAGTTTCATACTCTATCTCCACTTCAATTATCAGCTAGTAAAATCTTGGTGGAAATTTCGAGTCTTCAAACATCCGACGCACGGTTACTGCATCTTGGACTGAGCTATCTAGCATTCTAGCTCATGCAACTCCACAGTTGCCTTTACATTCTCAATTATTAATTCTGCGATTTAATTATACACAATCCTGAACGTTTTTTCTTAGGAATCTAGTCCTACAAGTCTCCATAGTAGTTCTACCCTTGATCGATTATCACAAAGATTGCTGATGGTTCAAATAATTTGCCACCGAAGCCTCAAACTGATTGAGCGATAAACTATGTCGTAGTTCCTACACACGCATGGAATCTACAATTGGCTTTCTACAACTTAACAAAACATTATTTATTCCATAAAACTTATAATTATTCTACAGTAAAACGAGCATATAGAGAGCATAATGTACATCTTTAAATCTTTACACACAGAAGCGTAAGGGCCTTAGCAAGTAAAAGTAAACTATGGGGCTCGCCCGTTGCCATTGGTCATGCTAGCATAAACAGGTGCGGCCGCAGATGTACCCAACAACTCTGGCTTCCTCGCCCAATACTCTTGAATCCTTTGCCTAGCATACTCAGCATAGTCAAAGTCGATCTCATTAACATGTGCCTGAACAATTCCATAGTAAAGACAGGATCAAATGCTAGTTCTGCCAATAACATTGTAACTAAGAAACACAAACAAAGGAGAATTACCGAAATTATTCCCCATAAGCCCCAAACCAAATGGCTTGCAAGAGTATACTTCTCAACATCTTGGACTAGCTTTCTCTACGTCAACGTCACTAGGTTGGCGACCTTCATGAAGACAAAGTATATTGATTTGAGAGTAAAGTACAACAGCCAATTATGCATGCACTTGAGCATAGAATTTATTTAACTATATACAGCACATTTTCAGCAACTTTCCATTTTTGATAGCATTTTCACCCAAAGAAAGGATAATTCTATAAAGAGTTTAAAGCAATACCTGAAGAAGCTAGATAAATGCGTACAAATCTTCGGCGCGCTCCTCTAAACCTGTTATTGTTCGCATTACACAAGAGCAAATGATAGAACTACATTTTAGGTGATCTGATGCAAAATAGTAGAAAGAAAATGAGCGTAACCAAGGCTAGCTAACCTGATAGCATAGCTAACCTGATAGCACATAATAGAATATGTCAAAGACCTCAACAAATACACAACTCAGGCAATGGAAGACAGACGGAGGTAGCCTCTTACCAGGGTATTTATTGTAGTTCAGGATATGGGGTGTATCTGTATGATAGTCAGCAGCCATCTCACAGAAGTGGTTAGCTATATCAAACGCAACAGGGTTGTAACTTGCGTATTCATAGTCCTGCAGAGAAAAAAAGGACATCAGGGGCGTATGTACTTGTGTCAATGATTGTGAGCATGCAGAAATTCATTGGCATAATATGAAATTGCAGACAAGAAAGACACGTGCATTCTCGGTCTCATTGCAAAACACTCTCTTTCCACCAGTAATTCCAGAGCACATAATTTCAACAAAGAAAGGAATGGCCATGAATACAAAAGTTCTTACAAGATTTACTTACTATAATGGTTATCAGTCTTGTTTCCTCATCCATCATTATGTTTCCATACTGTAAATCATTGTGGCAAAACGCTATGCGTTGATTATCTCCACCACACAGCTTCTTTTCAAGTTGAGATATTTCCGCTTCCAGTGCCTCGAACTTGAAAGTACGGGCTTCCTCTGGAGTAGACAAGCGTTTAGCTGCACTAAGCCATTTCCTAGGATTATGCAGGTGAAACAAAAATACATATCATAACCTGAAACAGTTACGGCCGCGAGACACACTGAGAGGCTAGTCCACCCAATCGCCCGACTCAGATGAAGGTAAATCTCTGATTATATTTTGAGACAGTATACCTTAACCTATCCCAGACAACAGCCTTCTTTGGACCAGGCATTTGAAGATCGTGGAATTCCTTCATTTTGGTAGCTATAAGAGAAGACACCTCCGGATCACGAAGGTCCGGGGCTGATAGAGTCTAAAAGAACAGTAAGAAAATATATCACAGGGATAGATCAGCAAAAAAATGAAAAAGAAGTAGACCGTCCATTCTTGAGCAGCATACAACTTTTGTAATTAAGACAAAGTGAATGAAGGAAATCAAAGAAACCAACTGGTATAAATCTGTAACGTCCCTATTTAACATATTTATAGCGGAAATAAAATACTAAAGGCGTACAGACCATCGGGTTCCAAACATCCGGTATCAAACCTCACCAAAATACAACTTAATGATTACAACTGTCACGGCCTGAACCTCGAGAAAAACTTAACAAAAGTAAAACAGCAACAAAACATATAAACTCTCAAAACCTAATCCCATCCCAATCACTCGTTCTCTTCGAGGCCACCTGATTAACAAATCGGTCATAAATCATGTCCTAATTATAGAAAGAAGATGAAAACCACTGACAACATAATGGGTTCAAGCAATTTCATTTTAAGCTATAAAAAGGCATATCCAGTACGCAACAAAAATGAAATATTATTGAATTTTTCCATTTCATATATTGACAAACTCACATTCATTCCTGAAACGAAGAGGACAGATATATATTATCTATTTGAAATCCAAAAAGGTTTATTACACGAGTCCATTTATTGAAAAGTAACTCAGAACTACTTCTCCTAATAAGTACTAGACAAGATACTGAAATATTAACCACGAAAACAGAGTAAGAAAAAAGAGCACACAAGAACCTCGCAAAGAATATAATAACAAAATAAGCAACGGGCCAAAAAGATACTGTCCGTGACAAAGTATGTGCCTATCAATTAACTGAACACGGGAAGAGATTAATTCTCGGAGAAGGGAGGGTCTGCTTGCAGCCACCTTTACTTCTTTCAGCTGTGTGACAATTCGCTTAAGGATCAGCTTTTAAATAGAGATGTTCACTATTTCATCTTTACTTCTCCAGAAAATTCTCTGTGATATTCTCACAAAGAGAGACAACCATTATTCCAAAGTAATAGTAAAATTATTTCACAAGAAAGCATACCCTTGCATTAATAAACTCCTCAATTCTGCCAGTTGAAAAACGTCCCAGCAATCGAGGTCCTCGTCCGTGCTTTGACATAAACTCAAACGTCCTGATCTCATCCTCTCTATTGAAGAACACATCCACACCTTCTCCATATATCCGAGCTAATACCTTCCTGGAAGTCTCACCAGCTGCTGTCTTCCACTTAATTTGATATACCTCATTGGTCATTGCACCTTTGACAGGGATCACTTGTAAAGTCCCACTCTGATGCTATTGTTTGCAAAATCCTCTTTGCCTCCGCAGGCAGCCTATTTTCCTTGCAGTTCTTCCCGGGATTATCAGCACCCATTACAACCAATTCACCTGATGAAACTGTAAAATCCCAACTGATTGTGCCAAGTTCCTCCTCTGTTCGACAAGGTTTAAGCTTCACTGTTCATTATTTTAGATGGAATCAATCACCACCGTGCTATGCTAATCTAGATAAAGCAATAAATAAAGATTGCATAAAAATTCAATTCATATATATTGTGTTAGGTACACATACATATGCATCCTGAACCTCCAACAAGACATCGATAAACGAACTTAGACAACAAGGGGGAACAGATTTGATGCGCCAGGACTCGAGCCGTACAAATTTAAATCTTACAAAACCGGAATTGCGTAAGGTTGTACAGAGGAATATATATGATACATATCATCCATATCATTTACGAAAAGGAGCGCATGTCTCGAGAAATGAGATAATTTGACTGCTAGAGGTTTCAAGTCGGAGAAGATGAAGAAAAGATATATGACGCGGGGATCAAACTCTATCATAGATAAATCACAATACTGGTCATTGAAACTATCGGAATATGAAGAAGGTCCATGTTCCGGATCTCTCCGGTCCAATGGAATTCCGTATTCCACTAAGAACATTTCAAATCAAGCCAGATATACACACATATTGGCGAATGGGAGCGAATCAAATCAACACATGCCCGTAGCCTGATCGAGTAAACAGCAACAGAGATGCGTACAAGAGAGTAAAAGAAACCAAAGAAAAATATTGAATCATCTCACCGTCTCTAAGATTATTAGAATCGGATAACGACGAAGTGAGACAAACTTCTTGAATTCCAATTTGCTTGATCAACGACACACCAACAACTGCACACACACACACACGGATAGAGGAGAAAGAGAAGATAGACGGATAGCAGAGCGAAGGTGGGAGGATGTTCGCAATATGCAGTGGGAAGGAAGAATGAAGACGGTTGTGTGAATGCGTTTTGAGGGGTGTGGGATGAAAAGCGAACGCCGAGGAAATATGTCGACCGTTGGATTTAACTCAAGAAATTCAACCCAAGATCCAAAGGACGGATGATTATTCAGGGCAGCACCGGAGGCTGCAGGATTGTACCATTTGCGATTTGTATTAGAACTTTCTCAAATCCAAGAAAATCAATTCAGAGAATACAAAAGGTTTAAATCAATTACTACTACTTGTTTCCTAGATCACACTTTGCAGCCCCACTGGAGTCGTTCTGTACTTGCTTTTTGTTTGTTTGTGTATAATAAAGTGAGGAAGTGGGTGGGGGACCCTCCCACGGGTTTGGATCTGTTTACATCATGCAAACTAAATGAAAATTAGGGGCCCAAGCTGGCGGGTCTCTGATTATGAAACATCACGCAGTGTTGCTTGAAGGATGATGATTGATGAGTAGAATATTCCTTTCAATCGCTCGAATAAGCAAAATGCACCAAGCTCGAGTAAACAAAATGCGTCTTTGGTGCCCACTAATCAGTTTATTCTCTTCACCGCTGTGATCGGTAACTTTTTGTGAGGGCACCTATTCCATTACACTCTACTCAGTGGCGGAGGTAGGTATTGGCTGGAGGGAGTAAAACACCCCCTAACTTTGTTAAATTACATAAATTTGTAGTGTAAAAAATTTTTTTTTAGAAAAATTTAGTAAAAACACCCCCTAATTTTTTATATCTGTCTTTGACCCCTCAACTTATATTTCTGGCTCCGCCCCTGACTCTAAACCAATTGCACTAGTTACTAATGGTCTAACTTGAATACATTCTCAAAGCTACATAGTGCGCTAGTGATGTGAGGGTTCATGTGTTGGGTCTATCGTAAGCTTAGTGAAGTAAAGAGAGAAGACAAGATCAAGATGGTAAATTTTGTCGACTTAAGTATGAAGTAAGAGAATTGTTAAATTAATGTAAGATAATCGTCAATTAATTTCAAGTTTATGATACATTGTAGCATCTAAAGGTAAACGTCTACAAAGCTCAAGATAGACTTGGAAGCAGAGGCGGATGCACCCCTGAAATTTTTGAAAATTTGTAAAACACTCTTATGTATTTTTAGAAAAATGTAACATAATATAATGTTTTAAAGAATAACAGTGTCAAAAAAAAAATTAGCCCCCCTAAACAAAATTCCTGTATTCGCAATCCAGTATACATTTAGTCTAAGGTCAAAAATCTTGAATTTGCCTTGTTTTCTGTGACATATTTTTTGTTGATTTGCTTTAGCTATTTTTTTATGTGGTAATAAATTATTGATATATGATGCAGGACCACATGGGACTCAAACACAAACCATCTCAATATTAATATATATTATATGTCATCAAATGTACAAGTTGAACGGGTTACACATGACTCTTTGATTATGGTGCTTTTACGGTAAAATTTTGGTTCCAGTTCGATCTTTATTAATTAGTACCATACTTTTAGTAAAAGGGTATTGTGACTGTAACTTTATGTCATTTAATGGCTAGTAGTTTTAGTTAACGTAAATATATGTGAAAGGGTTCTTGTTCTATAGGAATAAATAAATCTTTTATCCATAGTTTTGCGTGTTTTCGAACCTGGCGCTTGTGTCACGTTGTACGGTGGAAAACATAGGTTTTTTTTATCTTTTACCCTTTATTTTATCTTTTTGGACTACAGCATACATGTCATTACATTATTTATGCACATACGGAAACAAATTGAGAAAAAATAAGGGAAGGGAGAGCGCTAAGGGGTTATTAATCCATGCGAGATGGGTTTTTTTTGATATTTTACCATTTATTTTGTTTTTTTATTTTTATACTTTTGTAAAACTTTAAAATATTTTAGTTTATTAGATATAAGTCCAAATAACATAAATTGTTCATCATAATTCAAACTATTCAAAATAAAATCAAACATGAGATTGTTGATAAATTTTTTATTTTTGTATGTACAATTTTTTAGATTAATTGTGCATCTTAAGTTAAGAAAAGTGAATCGAAGATTGTTAAAAAGTGAATCAAAGGTTGTTAAAAAAGTGAATCAGAGAGTTGCTTAAAAGTAAATAAGATAATTAAAAAAAGTGAATCTCATAAATAGAGATGTTTAACTAAAGTGATTTTAATTGTTGACTAGGTGGAATCAGAGGTTTTAGAAGAGGAATCAAAGGTTATTAAAAACGTGAATCACAAGATGTACAAAGTGAATCAGAGTAATAGATTAGTGAATATCATAATCTAGATTGTTTAACTAAAGTGTGATTAAGAGGTTTAAGAATGTAAATCGATTTTTTATAAAGTGAATCATGGGTTTAAGAAAGTGAATAAGAGGTTAAGAAAAGTGGATTTCGTAAATAGATATTATTTAACTAAAATGAAGAGGTTAAGAAAAGTGAATCAGAAGTTAAGAAAGGTGAATCAAGATTTTTAAAGGTGAATTAAAGGTTAAGAAAAGTGAATATTTTGTTTAATACTAGTAAAAGTTAAGCTTACCACAAACTTATGCGAGAACAATATGAACCTTCCATTTATTGAAAGTGAACCTTAAACCCTCCACTATAAACCATACAAATGTCTTTGACGTTTTTAACTTTCCTATGGTGGTTTTTAGAGTGTTTGGGGTAAGATTCATTTTGTTAATGAACAAGGTTCATTTAATTATTAAAGAAGATTCATTTTGCTAATGAATAAGATTCGCCTTAAAAATACGTAATATATACTCATTCTAAAAATATAAAATTTTAAGTTTACCAAAACATATTCATGATGCATCTTGTTTTGCAGAGCATGAAAAATGATGAACAATGGTATAATTTTTTTTTATTTTTACTCTTACATTTTGTGAGTTATAACATTTTGAAAAAAAATCTCTCTCCTCTACTCCAATTCTCTCCTACACGCGCGACGGGTGATGTCTGCAGTTTTCCATTTTTTCTGTTCTTTTTTTATTTTTCATTTTTTCTATTCTTTTTTTCTCTCAATTACATACTGACACGTGGAATGAATGTCATACTACACCCTGACGTAAGCACCAGGGTATCCATAATGTAGTTTTGGATCTGTCTAAATATGTAAGAATCTAAGTGAGATCAGGCCCAAGATTGAAAGGTAGGCAATTTGAACTTGAGGTACCATCTTGGAAATAGGTACCATCTTGGAAATAGTTGTAATACTTTGTTGTCTATAATTGATATTTCTTAGGCTAAGAAATTTTTGGAATATTGATGTAGGAATTCTTGGTAAAGTATTAAGGGGTGTTTGTTTTGGGCAGAGGAAATAGAATTAATCGGAAAATCTCATTGAATGTGGTTTTAAAAGTACTTTTTTATAACTCGTGACTTCAAGAGCAACTGTATCATAAATGAATTTATATAAGTCATATATAACTTTCATAAATTTATTTATATATAAATCTATATAGCTTTTTGTAAATATTCATATTATGATATAGTTAACTCTCTTGTTTACTAGTTAAGTAATTGTTGTATTCGTGTAGTGTACAATTTTAAAACATATTTAGATTGAAGATGTTTTTTTTCTTACGAAATTTGACAGGTTTCACTACTAAGTTATTAAAAAAATGTGTTGACACTTGTGCTATGTTGGTTCTCCCACCCGTTGACCCTTTCCCTCAGATTGTCACACCATTGGAATACATCCCGCCTGACCTTTTGTCATTAATCCTCTCTGTGGATGGTGGTACCAAACTTTGAGTGTTGGATTTTGTTACGTCTTGGCAGTGGAAGAACAATTTTAGTAAGGAAGGGGGAGATTGATGTGACTATAGTTGCTCAACTGGATTTGTCAGACCTAAACTGTGTTGATACCATGTACTGGAAATATGTTAAAATGTGTGTCTATTTGGAGGTTGTGTCATTGTTTGTTGCATGTGGGTTATGCTCTTTGGTAATGTGGGATGGGTTCAGGTAAGTGTCTAAAGTGTGTTGTTTCTAATGACCATGTTTATGAGTTATGTTGATGTGTGGGTGGTTAGGCTTGGATTTAGGATCATATTTAGTACCACTGTCTACTCGTTGGTGGGGTTAGTTTTGTTGTTCAAGTGTTGGTCCTTGTTTAGGCTAAAGTGAAGACAATTGTTGTAAGGGTTTCAGAGAGGTTAATTTGGAATAGAAAAGCATGGCGCTTTTGTTGGGGTTGGCTAAACAAAGGTTTTGCGACTTGGTGTTTGGGTTTGAATCCGTGCCATTTATTTTGGGGCTAGGTTTGTCATGGATAAGGGTAATTGACTCCTTAGTGCTTAAAGTAGTCTTCCCATGGTGTTAGGTTTGAGTCTTGGTGTTGTTTTTTTTTCACATAATGAATGTGGTTTTACTTTACCTTTTGTCTGGGTGCTTTAAGGAGGTTTTTGTTGATTGAAATATATTACTCATAGATGTGTAAAATTGACTAACTTCGTTTTATGTTGGATTAGTAGTTGTTGATAGTTATAGTATTTTCCGTCTTGTGTTTATTTTA
This sequence comes from Limonium bicolor, assembly GCA_023374045.1. NCBI lineage: Eukaryota > Viridiplantae > Streptophyta > Magnoliopsida > Caryophyllales > Plumbaginaceae > Limonium > Limonium bicolor. The sequence continues at coordinate 256,047,601 of CM041777.1, read as the reverse complement.
AGTGTACTTTAGATTTATAATTTTGTTGAAATCTATGTTTTTCTTTTAAAGAATTATATTGAGTGTACATCCATTGTAGTTGCATGAGTGAATTAAAATAATAAAAGATATAGTTGAAACACAACGTATGGGTTCACCTTAAGCCTTTGTCCTCACTTGGGCACCAATCACTTTACCACTCATATCAGGATGTGGGATTGGGGGTATTATATACTCCTCCAATCAAAGAACGTGAGGTCTTCATCGCAAGCCTAGCATCCCCAGTCCCATGGACCTCCTCGGTAGGTGTCGGGTAGTCCATCCGAACACAGTTCCGGGCTTTAGTACCATTTGTAACATCCCATATGGTATATTGTGCAGCAACCTAGCTCCCAAGCCATTCGGGCTTGAAAACTAGCCACCTTAATCCTTTTGTCCTCACTCTGGTCTAAAAATGAAAGGTCTAGTTGTTGTAGTCAACTCATATGTATTTTTACAAATCAATCACTTTATCACTCATATCACGATGCGGGATGGGGGTATTACAATAGTAAACTTAAAAAATGTATTATATTATAGACCAAAACATGATCCAGCAAATATTAGTATTAAGCTATAAATTATTCCAACTTTATTCTTTATCGGCTCAACGCGTATTGGGTGCAATCTCTGACATACTTTCTTTCAAAAAAAAATTGTTTATTCAACAACCTCAAGATACAATTTGGAACATTTTCTATTCAAATCACTTCCCTTCTACCCCTATTGCATGTTTTGCTAATTAATGTGCACTAACATTCATGTCCTTGTGCACAAAACCCCAAAATACATTCTAAAAAAATTACATTGAAAACTTACATCATCAAGAGCAATTTCCACATCGTAAGAAACACACCCCCCCCCCCTCTTTACAATATTTAAAATTGAAAGAGAACTAGATATAGACCTAACATTTAAACCCCACCTTCCTTGTACTCTCGAGTTCAAAAAGAAGTGTTGTCGCATCCACTATGCCAGAGTGTATTCCTTGCTTCCACCCATGATTCGAGACACCGCCACTTCCCACGACGCCAATCTACAAACAACCCTCAATCCAAAACCACTCCCTCGTGCAGCGCTCCCATCAACCACAACAAAGAGACCATCGTCAAAACCAACAAACCATGAAAAATTATCCTTCACCTCCACTGTTGGTACAATGCTACAAGCCACATCCAATAAGCTATAGGCTTGCTTCAAACCCCACTCCAAGTTTCTTACCTTCCCACCTCCGACTTGGAAGCTAGCAAACAAGATTTTCCATAAATACAATGTCAAAGTCCTAATAACACTTAAATTCGGTTGTAAACAAAGACTTAGGTACCAATCTCCTTCAAAGCTCAAACAAGCTGGGCAATCAAGACATTCCTTATACCACAAGGACTCCACATGAACATAATAAAACAATGCATGCTCACACCCTTCCAAACCTCTAAATAACCCACACCTTGCATAATAACTTCCCCTACATCGACTTGTAATAAGGGCTTTGCAGGGAACGACTTCGAGTAGCAGTTTCCAGGCAAACAACCTAACCCAAAGGTGGAAAATCACACTTGTGAATTCTTCTCTTAGCGAGTCCAACACCCTTTTACTTACATGAACTACACCCGCCCCTCCCCTCCCTCCTATCCCCTTTCTAATAGAGAAAGTGCCTTATTCAGCCAACCCCTAAAACTAACCTTCTTTTCGTTCAGCTCACCAAGCTGCATAGACAAAATAAGGTATGCAATACTATGCATCCTCCATGTCGAACCAACGTTTTCACAAGACCCTCGTTCCATTCTCTCCTACCCCGGTCCAATAGCCAACTAACCGTGCCCTCTGATGTCTCGTGAACTGCTATCGCCATAAAAAGGGCGTACCCCTAGCTTGCCCACAATCTATTTATGTACTATCCTAGTTCCACCAATCCCCAATGCTTCTCTTAGCCCTCATCGCACCAAGCCTAAAGCGTCCCAGAGAGATCACTAAATTTGGTAGGCCTATGACCTAAGCCCGCATTCAAAGCATAACCTCCTGGGAAGTACCTCGGATGCAAAAGTTGTGCAACCAACATATAAGAATTATGAACAATCCACCAGCACTAGCTACCATGAGAGCTTCATTAAAGCACTTTAAGTCCCTAACCCCCCCCCCCCCCCCACCCCAATCCTCATTACTCACTCACGATCTATCCCACATACGCCAATGAAGACCACCCCTTGAGGAACTTCCCTTCCACTTGAAAGTAGGAATGACACACTGAAGCTCGCTTATAAATGACTTGGAAACTTAACGACACTCATAGCATACGTATGAATCGTTCGCAAGAGACTCTTGATCAAAACCCTCCCCCCCCCCCCCCCCCCCATATTCAGAAACCTTCTTTGCCCACCCTTGAATACGCATGAGCACTCTATCTCTTATGTATCCAAACACTTCCCTTTACCCCTTCCAACCGTACTACAAAATCCCAAGTATAATCCTAAGTCTCAAACTTCCTGAACCTGGAGACAATCACTATTCTCTTAATAACCTCACATATAACCACTTTTGAAAATATTAATCTCAACTAACTTATACACTGATGCATTGCTTTGAAGAGTCTTTATACTCCTCTAAAATATCCATAATCTTACCCATTTTTGCTACTTTCAACTAAACAAAAGAAATGAATTTTTTTGTTTTGGTAACCAAACACAAGAATCTTTGGGTATAAATTATTTTATTCAAACAACCTAAGAAGGCAGCAGTATGCAACTATACATTATCTCTCTTTGCAAATAGTTGAAAATTCTCTACACCCAAATAATTTCGGTAAATAATTTCACATATGACATCAAATAAACTCTGTGAATTAGCCTAAACTTAAATGGTAAATCAGCTAGTTCATGAATTTCATGTGCAAAATCTAATGAAATTTCTAAAACTGAACGGGACTATGTAACATTAAGAAACACCTGCGTGACACTTTATAATATTTTCCTTTTAGTTTTGTTGTCGACAGTATAATATTCAAGGAATAAATGTCACCAATAAAAAAGAGTAACCATGATCATCTCATACCACTACATGACTAAAGATTTAATGGGCCGCCCTGTACTTATCATTTCACGGTAGTACACGCAAGAAAAAGTATTGTGTCATTTCACACATCCCACTTACAATTACAACTCCAGTTTTCAAAACAATCTCCATAAATCCCCGCTGTAGCATATATCCATTCCAACATAACTCCGTCCATATATTGCTGTAGTCAACCTAAATCTAGAATTAATCTACCTGAGAAATATGTTCTGTTAAGAGAAAACCCATCAACAACGTTGATATCAGCAGAGTAACCAACTTTTTGAAAATTAAGCCACATGTTCTGATCAGACTCCCCAGATCTTCAATCATATCTAGAAGCCGGTGGAAGGGAGACATAGTTCACTGGAGTAGGAGGAGCTGCCCTAGCAGATCTCCCGCTCTCTCTTCGCTCTTTGTTTGAGGAGAATCCCAGACGCCCAGATGCTGAGGGGACTCCCGGTGTGCGGCGAGCAGGAGTTCCCACCATTACATTGTTATTTGAGTTGTTCTGTCCCAGAGGCTTCTTGGCGCTTGCTCTACCAAAAATGGCCTCTTTCTCAGTTGCAAGCTGCTCTTGGTGCCGTTTCTGCTCCTGCATGGCCAAGAAATTATATTCATGAACTCAAAATACTAATGCCAAAGGTTTTCATGCAAATTAGTCGGAAAAATTCCCTGACAATGGTGAATTGATCTGTCAATTACCTGTTTAGAGTGTCTGTCTCGGGAATTCCTGGACAGAGGTGTTTCAAACTTGGAATTGAACAATAGACGTATGTGGTAGAAACTGCCATTGAGTAGGCGTTCACTCCACAAACGTCCATTGCGCAAATCAGATTACACTTTGTACAATAGGAGTTTATGGGAGAAACTTCCATTGTTCAGAATTGAAAATTGTACATTGGCAGTTTATGGGAGAAACTTTCTCTTTGCAATCCCCAACGGTAATATCCCACCCTCTCGCCTATATATACCCAACCTTCCTTCCATTCCATCTCGCTCAAAAGGAGATCCTCCCATAAACTCTCTCTCTACAAAATTTTTTCCTCCCCCCAGCAGTAAACATGAGTCAATATCAGGTTTATGCCCAACAAGGTCCTATTGAAGAGCAACCTTTTAGTCTACAGACTACCATATTTCGGAAGCATATGACTCTAATAATGAGGTTAGTTTTTATTTTAAATTTAATTAGATTTTAATTAATAATTATTTGTTTACGTTCTTGCATTAGCCAATTACTTATTTGTAATCATATTGTGGAATGGATAATTAATGAAAGTATCTAGATGGATTTAATTAGTTAATTAAATTTGTAGTTAGTAAATGTAAATTAGTGAAACTAGTTGTAAATATTAACGATGATAAATTAGTAGCGAAATGTACGTAAATAAATTAATTTTTGTAAATATTATTTATATGTTGTTAAAAATATTATTGTTAAGGAATTTAGTTAGTTTTTCTGACTTAATAGTAATCATATTGTGGAATGGATAATTTTGATTGCACTAAATTAGTTATTAAATGTGAAGTTGGATGGGTAATTAATGAAAGTGTCTAGATGGATTTAATTAGTTAATTAAATTTGTAGTTAGTAAATTTAGTTAGTTAGTTAAACTCACTTAGTTAATTTAATTGTATTTTATAATAATTCAGTGATAATATTATAGGTAAATGTAAATTAGTGAAACTAGCTGTAAATATTAACGATGATAAATTAGTAGCGAAATGTACGTAAATAAATTAATTTGTTGTAAATATTATTTATATGTTGTTAAAGAGAAAGTTTCTCCATAAACTGCCAATGTACAATTTTCAATTCTGAACAATGGAAGTTTCTCCCATAAACTCCTATTATACAAACTGTAATCAGATTTGCGCAATGGGCGTTTGTGGAGTGAACGCCTACTCAATGGCAGTTTCTACCACATACGCCTATTGTTCAAATCCAAGTTTGAAACACCATTGTCTGGGAATTTCCGAGACATACACTCTAAACAGGTAATTGAAAGATAAATTCACCATTGTCTGGGAAATTTTCCCAAATTAGTCATCGCATATGTAATACGTGGCAGACAGATGCACATATGATCTGGTAGTGATAACCAAACAGCGTCGCATGTGTGATAAGGACTAAAATGACTTTTATGCCGATACGGTTTTACAAAAAAAGTAGTCGGTCAGACACAGAAGGTACAAAAATATATACCCGAGACCTTCGCTTCTCCTCTTCTCTTTGCTGACGTTGCATCAGATACTCCTCTAACGTTTTCAGCAGAGGAGCCTATAGAAACAATTTGAAAATCCATTCAGTTTGCAGAGGCAAAAAATGAAAGGGAAAACTAGCATGATTTGGACAAATGAAATCTGAAGGAGGATAGAATGGCATTCGTATAAGAATAGAACAGGGTCTTATTATCTCACTTAATGCAGCTACTTATCAACTAATGGATATATAGTAGAAAGCAGTTTGAAGTAATTTTTTGCACTAATATTTTTCCATCACCTCTACCTCACTGTCAACATTAAAATCTAGAATTACGTATCAGAAATACCTTGTTGTAGAAAAATGTCGTTTCATTTTCAGTTTCCCACGCTTTCACCTTCGATGTCAAATTTTCAACGAGTGCTGCACAATAAGACAAATTCTCAAGTCATTAAAAGATTAAGCATGGTTACTACATGACAACAGAGACTAATCTTTACTTGTAAAATCATTATCAGTCACAAATATAGTAATGTCCCCTCCCCTGGAAAGCGCATCAGCATGATAATACTGATAAGCACCCAATAAATAAGTACTAAGCTTTTAAGTAAATGTTGTTATCTTAGAGAAATCTTAGATGTAATTACGTCACGCTTCTTCTATTACAATAGTGCTACAGTTATACTCAAACTCAGCCCACTAATCTTGGTAATATTGCCTGTTCATAGGAGTTCACAGAAGTCACCTTTGAGATGAAAAATTCAACAATTGACTATCTGAAATGTAAACAGATATTAAGCTTTAAGAACACTAGCATCAACCAACTCACATGGTATTTTGCCAGCAAGAACACGGGCTTTCTCTGCACGTTTCAAATTTTTATGAGCCCCTCTTCCTGCACTATACCTATTATCATCCTGCGAAAAAATTCAGATACCTTGATACCATAGTAGTAATTGCAGAAAAAAGTACATAAAAATACCGTCAAAACTTCAATTAGTAACCCTCGGAAAGACAGGCGCTGCTGTGCTAAATTAAGAGATGATATTGACTTCAAAAGAAATATCAAACATTAAGTAAACAATAGGAAAAAATGAGATGAGATTCATCAATGCGAATGCATAATTACGTCTTGTACAGAATTGAAGTAACTCAAATAAGATATATCTACAATATCCGTGGTCAAGCAGCCTGCAAGTGTAACTCAGATCAAATGTATCTGGATCAACATCACAATGCACTTAGATAATTATAATATATAAAAACCGTAATAGACAAAGAAAGTGATGGCTAGAGCTTAAAAAGGTTCATTCGTTCTACCTTTTCATACTCATCTAGCCACGTTTCTTCTTCACATGCACGGCTCCATTTGTCTACTCTTTCTAGTACCTCCTTCTTACTCCGTGCTACTTCTTTAGCATGAATATTTGATCATCCAGGCGTGAGAGAAGTTCAGACAAGTCGACTTTACCTGCAAATAAAGGGCCATGGTGACTGTAGTGATGACATGCTTGAGTTTATGAAGTATGTTTTGGTAATTTGCGTCGGCTCAAATTGGACTTTGGATGTCCATGCATGCTCCAGAACTAGATTAAATAACCGTTTTACTTTATTTTTTAACAGGAAATCAGCAAGAAAGGACGCAATTGATTAAGAATTTGGTTATTGAGGAGTGTCAAAGATAAGAAACAAATGACACTGTGCATCTTCAGAAACTCCTCCACATTTCCATGCATGTAAAAAACTTCATTGTCAATACTTATCATGTTTCACCTGGTTATGATCTTTAGGATCTATTGGTCCAGTGTTAGGCGTATCAAGCAAAAAAGCGATGAAAAGAAGTGGGTTTTAAACATATCTTTCTTCAAAACTAGAAGTAAAAAATTACTACCATATTTATACATGCATAACAACTACAGTTCTTGAGCTCTAATTTTGATAGAAGTTGAGTCAAACCAGATTCAACAAGGCTGATGAGACTTTGTCTATCACCATCAATGTCTACGTCCATATGAACCTCATCATATATTTCCTCCAGCTCCTGCTGCCTTTTCAGAATAAGCTCCTTCATCTTAGTGGTTTTAATAGCACTTAATCGATCAACTTCCATATCAACCTACCCAGGGTTGTGAGTCAGTTTAATTCGTAGAACAAATCAAGTAGAGATGGATACTAAAAGGCCATAGAAAGATAGGAATTACTTGCTCAATAAGTTCTAGGGAAAGGCATCCGTGTTTTGAAACACCATCAGCAGTAGAATATATTAAGTGGGTGACATCTGCAAATCTTTTCTGCTGGTCACTAGGTATGTCTAGAAGTCTCCATAGATCAACAAGTTCAATTCCTAAATTCTGAATCTGCAATACAAGAAACATAGACCCAGCAAGTGAGCTGCAATTTCTGATAGTAAGATATAAAAGGTACAGAACAATAGTATTTATATATTAGCTTTCAGAACTATAAGGTATACGGAACCTTTAAGAGAAATGTCAAAATAGACAGGTTAACATACAAGTACCAACACACTGGCAGACATAGAAGTTAACACACAAGCACCACGCAGTAGGCAGACTAAGAAGTTAACATAACACAAACAAGGCAGAGAGTCCTTTCATGAAATGATACTCAAATGTGCCAAAGATATTTACTAAGCCTCTTTACATACTGTGCTGAAACAAATACATGATGTGAACATATTGGTTATTTGCTACCTGAATCCAGAAACCAAGTGTATGAGGGTCGATTATCGAGAGTCGAGGGAAGATTTCATCATGTATATATTACTTATGACCAACTTGGTTCCGTCCTTGGGAAACAGAAAAAGAGAGCCAATTGGAGTTTCAAGAAGATGATCAAAGCATGTTTTCCACATTGACTCATTAATAGAAACTATAAACAGACCTAATGAATAAGCAATAATTTATAAAAGTGCAAAATTATAAGCCACAAATCAATCACACAAATAAAAGTTGGAAAAATAATCTAAGAGTAGAGAATTAAATCATGCACGCCTATATTATATAACTGTAGCAGGGTCCTAAACTAAGGTGTTTTAACCAACTTCCTGGAATCACTCCAAATACAGTGAGGTCAGAGTAAATTTGGAAACACAAATAAGCTCATTACTATGAAGTAGAACACGTAAGATGATGGACCCAGTAGTCACCTTTTGTAATCTCCGTTGCTTCTCTTGCCTCAAAGAATCAGCTACGGCAGAGAGCTTAGCAAGAGTTTCATTGCTAATACTCTTAGAGTGACCAAATGCATTATCAACAAGGCTGGGATGAACTTCAATAACTGTTTCCTTGAAATCCATAGACATTGTAGCAGCTAATTCGTGAATGGCACTAGTGTAACTGCTGACCTTTTGTGAACGCATAGCCTGAACTCGTGGAATGGATTGACATCATTAGAGTCAGATTTACCACCATAAGGATAGATTTACAGACGACAGTTGATAGAAAAGAAAACCTTCTCTTTCCGGAGATCTTCAAGATGTGATTTGAGTTCTTCCAGACGACTAAATGTCAAGTCCTGCTCATCAATTTGGGGTTCCGCTTTACTCATGCGCTGATCATTACCCGCTATCTCAGCACATATACATATTATTTGAGCCTGAGTTTCTGAAAACTCTTTGACTCTCTGTTGTTTCTTATGCCGTAAATCCTCTAAGACAGGACTCAAAGCACACAACTGTTCCTTCAAGGTTCCATTGACCTTGTACAACAAATTCAACAAACCACACGTCAATATAACCACTGCAAAAATAAAAAAAAAAGAATATTGACCGAGGTAAAATACTGATATTGATAAAACATTTCACATATTGAAAGACCTTTGGGAACGAGATTTGCTCTCCTAGTGCTGATATAATGCTTCTGATTTCAGCTGAAGACTCGCTGATAGTCTGCTTCAAGTCTGATTTGTACTTTTTGGAATTCTCCACTTTCTTTCTGTACAAGTTGAGGCATTCTTGCTCAAGGTCCAAGAGCATTTGGTCTCTGTCGGCATCAGCTTCCCCAATTTCATCCCATATTACCTAAATGACAAAAGTAGAACCAAGTATTCAGTAAGGTCTAGATGTTGAAATCCTAATAATTCGTGAGATATTCACATAAATGAAATGAAAGTCAGATATGAGCAATTATAAGGTTCCTTCATGTTTCACACATTGAAGAAACGTATCAAGATCCAATATGCTTACATGAAAAGCGCACACGAAACTTATCGCTACTATATCCTTTCTTTTTTCACAGTGCGTCAAATTTCCATAAAGTCAACTAGTCAATAGAAATTATTAAGCAGTAACTTCCCTATGAACTAGAAGACCGAGTATTCAACGATCGATCGAAGCAAGTAGCAAATTCCGAATTGTGATTCAAAGAAGAAATACGCGAACTCGGTTGCCGATACGACTTAACATCAGCGATAGAATGAGCCGCTGAAAACAAATTCGAGATGCAGAGGGGAGGGGGAATTCGATTCCGAACCTGTAATTCTTTGAGTAGAGACCCGCAAGTTGTCCGAGACACAGATGGCGAAAATTTCTTCATTGTACAGAATTGATATAGAGGGAGAGATTTCGAACTGAACGCCACAACAAAACCCTAAGAGATTTAGTGAGGGATGGAGAGTGGTACGCACTTCATACAGCTTTCTCAGACAATTGGAATCTACACAGTACTGCTGGGATCGGTCTTGAAGAGTGTGTGTCGGATGTAGTAGTAGTAGCGGAGAGGAAAGTATGCAAAAATAGACTGCTAGGTAATGGAATTTTGAGAGGCCTGAGTATTGGCGCCAAGATACTTGAACTGTGAAACTGTTTTTAATATTTATCGCTTTTTTGAACTGATTTGAATTATCTTTTTCTAAGAAAAGTATCCTCTTCTTCTTACCCTTTAGAGGGTGTTCTTTGATTTTTGGTAAGAGGACCACAGCACAGACGGGCGGATCTTCCGCTTAGACATGCGTATGTACAGTTATCACATAAACCATGGAACCTTATTACCCTTGAGAATGGTTTGAATCTGCTGCATAATTGGGCCTACGGGTGATGGGGCTAGATTAAGATCTCTTCGGTGGTGTATGTTAACCATATATGATGGGAGGTTTCTTGACATATTTTTAGATGTCCTGCTATTTTATTACTACATAAAACCTCCAGGGCATGTTTGGTGAGTGGGTATGGGAATGACTGGGAATAGGAATAGAATTAGTGGGAATGGGTATGAGAATATAATTAGTGGGAATGGTAGTGTATTTCCATTCCAAGGTTTGGTATCTCTAAACTGTCATGGGAAACAAATTTCATTAATAAATTTGTTAATTCAACAATTCTACAAATATTTTGTTGTTACATTAAAAATAGTTACAAAAAATATTTGTTGTTATATTAATAAAATAGTTACAAAAAATAAAATAAAAGTATTTCGACCAACTTAACTATTTTTCTTTAACATATAAATATAACATTTGACATTGTGATGCATGTAGATTATACACATATCTGATAAATTTGTTAACAAAACAATTTTTATAAATTTTTTATTGTTACATTAAATTTAATTTAATGAATTTTTAAATAAAAGCATTCAATTCGAGTTTAACATTTTTAACATATAAAAATAAATCTTAACGTTGTGCACGGACGGACTGAGGAATTATTCTTAGGGGGCGAAAGAAATTTAACAACCTCGAAAGGATATGAATATATATAAGATGTCACATTTTGTTTTTCTTGTGTGAAAGTAATATGATAGCTATAGATATAAAAAAATAAATTAATAGCTTTTATTTGATAAAAAATTAAACCAATAACTAATATATATAGAAAAATAGTTAAAAATATTAAATATAGTAAATTGATTAATATATACGATTTAAGAAACAAATAAAATTGTAAATACTTCCAACACAATCGATGAGATTTCTCTACTTTCTAATATTTTTTTATTACCTTGTTTATCTTGTCATTGGTGCAACTATAAACATTTTTTCCATATTAATATTTCTTTTGTCTTAACGTCATATAATGATTTATATTGACTCCAAATATTATGGGAATAAAGTTTGAATTTTTTTATTTCATATTTGAATGATGTTAAAAAAAATCATAAAAACTAGTATAAAATTTTGTAAGAATACATTTAATTATAATATCAACTTTAAAAAAATTAAAATTTACTCCAATAAAATAAATTAATAGAGTAATAAAAAAGCTAGGTATGAATTGAAAAAAATTAATTACTATTATTAAAGAATTAAAATATATAACCATTTGAAGTTGAAAACATTTATCAATTCCTAATAAGGTGTCGCTACGTGGTAATCAAAATTTGATAACCACCCCTCCCCTGGTTATCAAATTGTGGGAATAGAGATCATTTAATTCCCATTTCATCCTCCTAAAAAATAGGACTTTTATTTACCAAGCATGGATATAGGAAAACACTATTTTCATTCTCATAGATTCATTGCCATACCCATGTACCAAGCACCCCCAGTGTTAAGGATCTTTAATATTCTTTTTCTCTTACCCATTATTTTATTTTTATATTTTTATTATTATTGCAATAGTAGAGTCAATAGAATTTGTTTTCATGCATTACGTATTTATGAAATGATGAGAAAAAAATGGACAATTCCACATCACTTTGAAAATATACTATTTATTTTCTTACTGATCCGTCATTATGGTTCTCTTTCACCTTTCAATAAAAAATGGCATAGCTTGGAGTAGACCTGTCAAACGGGTTATCAGTTCGGGTTTTGGGTTATATTTTTTCGGGTCAATATCCGTTTAGGTCATTTAATTTTCGGGTCATTTCGGATTCGGGTCATTCGGGTTCGGGTCAAATCGGGTTCGGGTTGTAATAGTGCTAGATTGAATCGGGTTTCGGTTACTTCGGGTCATGGTTAATATTTTATGATAAAATTATTAAATAAATATATACCTAATTTCTATAAGAATATACTACATATAATAACACAAATGTCAATATAGTGCCTATTTTGAATTTTAATCGAATATAATAAGTTTGAATCAAGTTTTTTGTCATATTTATTAGGGTCATTCAGGTTTGGAACAATTTATATTCACTATTATTTCATATAATTCGAGTTTGGCTACTTTTTAATTACTATTATTTCGGGTCATTTTGGGTTCGGGTCGGTTTCGGGTTTTAAATTTTTCAGGTCATTTCGGGTTCGGGTCATTTGGGTTTTACCCAATCGGGTTTCGTGTTTATTATATTTAAATATTTTCGGGTTTCATTCGGGTTTTGGGTTCGGATAAAACGGACGGGTTTTTGGGTTGGGTCAAATTTTGACAACTCTAGCTTTGAGTTATCGACTAATCTCCTTTTAAGTTTTTTTATATGCTCTTTTCTGACCATTTTTCACACACATCTTGAGCTTGAGGCTATATTAGAGTTTACATTCAATCACCTGCTATTTGATATTGTCATGCCCAGATCCAGTATTACTTTTCTCTGATGTGTGCTCTTTGGTTTCGAATGCAAATAATTTGTTGGGAAAATTCACGAGATACCCCTGTTTTCTTTCGTAATTCACAATATACACCTGTGATTTTCGTAATTTAACTTTAACATGCTTAAATGTTGTCCAAAATTGATGAAACTTTACATGGACGATGCTAAAGTGTTATATTTTGGTCCAATATCAAATTTGAAGTTTTTAAAGCTCACATGTGACCTGTGGGACCCAATGAACAGTCACATATTCATTGGATCCCACAGGTCACATGTGAGCTTTAAAAGCTTCAAAATTGATATTGGATCAAAATATAACACTTTAGCATCGTCCATGTAAAGTTTCATCAATTTTGGACAACATTTAAGCATGTTTAAAGTTAAATTACTTAAATCACAAGGGTATATTGTGAATTACGAAACAAAACAGGGATATCTCGTGAATTTTCCCTAATTTGTTTCTTGCCAAACCGATTACCTATTGCAGCTTCCCGTAAATTTGATTTTGGATTCAGACGTTATTGGCTCTAGGCTATTTTGAGCTTATGGTTTTGTTCGAGGAATTTGTTTCGTCCAAAGGCTGAGGTTTCTAGTTGGTTATGTTGTGTTTGTTTTAATGCTTGTCACGGTTTCGGTTCCGGCTGTTCTGGTACCGGGATATGTATTCGTATTTGGAATCGGTCAGCGGCGGTTTCGGGGCGGTTCCGATTCCAAACTCTGTATTCGCTTCGGATTCATCAAATCATTGATTCCGACCAGTTCTAGAGCGGTTCCGGAACCGGTTCCATAGGTTCCATATCGGTTCCAGATTTAGGTGTCAAGAAACTGGAGCGGACTGATCCACTAGGGTCGGTCCCCTTGGGTCGGTCGAAGGCAGAAGTTTCTGTGAGCTTTCTGTCTATCTGGAGCCGACCGACCCACAGTGGGTCGGTCGGCTCCAGATTCTTCGTTTTAGCTCTATTTGAGATCCGTTTGCGCACACATTGCTCTTTTTGTTCACTTTACTCTTAAATAGGTTATTCCTCACGTTTATAATCTTATATGTGTAAGTAACAAATACTTATAATTTTTATTGAATTTACAAAATTAAGGAACAAAGAGAATTTTATTATATGATTCGCGGCCTCGTTAAAACCTTATTAGGTAAAAAAACCATTGGGAAAACCCTAATAAGGAAAAAGAGTACAACTATTAAGAGGTTACATGATTTCAATTGTAACTGATACATTCTAAAATATTACAATACAAAATAGAAGTCCTAACTGGTGTTTTCCCCATTCATCTTGTACTAATCATCATGTTGTCGCTCGTATTGCAATGCGTGTGCTTGGCATCTCAGCTCGGCCAAGTCTCAATCATACTTCTCAACACAAACCTTGATTAAGTCTGGTGCAAGGCTTGATCTCTTTTCATCCAACACTCGCTTGCCCGCACTAAACGTCGACTCATAGGCAACGGTTGATGCTGGAATTGCTAGCACATCTCGAGCTATCTTTGCAATGATGGAGAAATTCCCTTCATGTGCTTGCCACCACTTAAGAACATCTATATCACCATCATCATCATCATCAAAACTAAAAGTGAACTTAATATATTCATCATAAGTACAAAATCTGGAACCTAATTGAACTGATTTTGGTCTTTTCAAAATACTAGAAATCAAAGAACTTTTTTTGCTACGGGGCGTGGTGGTTTAGAAAAGGAACCACTACCACTAGCAGAAGAGAGCTCATCCGGACGATACTTTGAAGTATACTCATCATGTAGCTTTTTCAAGGCTACATTAACCTTTTCTACATGGTCATTAACATAATCATCATTTGGTGGACCTCCTAGAACAATACTATAATAATAATCAAACAATTTTGTTAGACCATCCAATTTTATTTGAGGATCAAAAACGGTTGCAATACAATAAATCAAAGGAAATTCATTGAAATAGCTAAACCATTTATTCATCATATCGTAAATAACCCCACTGATCCCATCAACATTCTTGTTCACATGCAATACATGGAAAATACTAATGCATTCATTTATGACAAGATGTGCATTAAGTTCATAAACTAATGAAAATACCTTAGTTTCACTATCAAAACATTTTAAAACATTCTGCACAACATTAGCCTTTTCCCAAAAGTCCTCACCTATTAATTCTTGATTGGATTGAACAACCATATTGTTATACAAAGTACTCAAAATGGGTCGGTGATTCTTAGTCTTAACTAACAATTCATATGTGAAGTTCCATCTAGTGGGGGGGGTGTCGGGAGCAAAATGGTGAGGATATATACTTGAATGCTCACACTTTTTTTGTACTCATGTTTAACAACATGCGATTTTCTAAAATTTTTTTCATTACATGCCTAAGTGGTTCTAGTGTAGAAGTCAAGTTAGATAAACCATCTTGTACACACAAATTTACAACAGGTGCACAACCTCTAACATACAAGTAATCTCTGTTATGCAAGAGTGTGAGTCTCTTATTAGCTTTTAGAAGATCTACTCACCTAACATTGTTCAAAGCATTATCTAAAGAAATTGAGAATACCTTGTCAAACAAATTCCACTCAAATAATACTTCAATAAATTTCTTATAAATATTATGACCGGTATGTGCAACATCAAAAATATCAAAAACAATAATACGCTTCTGAAGCGTCCAGGAACTATCAATCCAAGGACATGTAACACAAATAAATGCCTCATTAGTAGTAGATGTCCATATATCACTATTTAATGAAACATGCCCATCAAATGCATTAATCATTTCCATAAGTTGGTTTCTAGTTATACTATGTTGTGCAAAAGATCTACGTTTTAGCGTATTCCTAGGCACTCTACTATGTGTGTGGTTGTAATGTGGTGCAAAAAAATTTTCAAAATGAGAGCTTTCACTAAAATTAACAGGTAATTGTTTAGTAATCATAAACCTAGCCATGCCATCTATCATTCCTTCTCTATTATAATGAAAAAAACTAGACCGGGTTGTCGTTGGGTAAACTTGGTGAGCATAGTTTGACTACTCGTATCGCCCGCCATTCCCGCCGTATCCTTGTAGATTTTGTGGATTTTCAAGTGCTTTGCAAAGGTTCCCATTCTGGTGTCCGCCGCCCATGCAAGTCATTTGCTGCAAAGATCGCAATATTGCTTGTATGCCCCGGGCTTCTTCGGATCTTCTTTCTTTATGAAGTATGCCCACACCCAACAAACCTTTTGTTTTTGTTGGAGCGGCAGCATCATCATCATTTTGTTCATCTTCTTCTTGATCAAGATTGTGGGCATCAGATGGGGTAGATGATGTACCTTTAATTGTAAAAAAAATTGTTTTATGCTGTAATTAAGATAAGAATGCAACTTAAAATTAAAGTTTGTATAAAATAAATTGTAACTAATATTAAAACTTTCCAAATGGAGATATTCCTGGTTGTCTTGCCCCTATTTTTGTAGATCCGTGCTGAAAAATTGTATGCTTCCATCTTGCGGGATTGATGAAGGTAAATAATGTGGTTGTTGATGATACCCGAATTCCATCTCGTTGATTTGGTCTTGCTCATCAACTTGAAAATTTGGATTGATTGGGAGGTTGGAAGAAGGCATCACTTCCTTTCCGGCTCTCCTAGACATTTTGCTAGAATGTGGGAAATGGGAATTGAGAGCTAATGTGTGAAATGAGCTTTTTAGTAACTAGAATGCTTAATAGCACTTAATTGCACAAGAAAAATACTAGTAATAAGAGGGAAGAAGAGTATGATGAGTTGTGTGGTGAGAATGATGATAAAATGGTGTATTTATAGGGGTTTTAGGGCAAACTAACCGTTTGAAGCCAATAAGAGCCTTTAGACATTATTAAAGCAAAAAAGAGTTGTTGGGATTTTTGGGCGGTTCCGGTTTCCAACGGTTCTTTCGTCAGAAGAGCACGTGCGCCCAAGCCAAAATGATGTAGTTTTACCCATTGACCAACGACTAGTTAGACCGGTTCCGGGGCGGTTCTGGTTCCACTGGTTCGGTTCTGGTTCTACGGTTCCGAATCCAAGGCGGTTTCGGTTCGGGCTCGGTTCAGTCCCAAATCCCAAAATGTGTATTTGTGTTCGCTTCGTAAGGAGGCGGTTCCGATTCCAAACCAGTTCCGATCAGTTTTGGTTAGAACCAGATTCGATGGTCACCATTAGTTTGTTTGGACATAATTGTCCCAGATGATATTAATTTATGTGACCTGTCTCGTATGTGTTCATGAATTGTGGGTTGACGATTACAAGTTGGTATCAGTTTCATGCTGTCTTTTGTCATTGTTGAATGCAGTGTGTTTTACGTCTTGGTTACTGCTTTGACTGAGGTACATACATTGGATACCGATTCGACTTGCTTGACTTGGGCTCACGCTCATTGCTTGGCTTGGACTGACCATGATTTAGAAAATTGGTGGATTTTTGCTTGATGTCTGCTCATATTGTTGAGACGGGCTTTGGGCAATTGTCACCTGCTTGATGGATATATATATATTGGTTGAATGATAAACCGGGGGCAGGCCACCCCGTTGGTTAGCTCTCTATCACCTACAACTTCTTTTGATTACAATCAACAATCTGTTTCATTGATGCACTGTTGTTAGTCCCTTGTGCATTGCTGATGAGCTTCATGTTTGTTCACCTGTATTCCTATCCATTTATCATCAATCTTTGCATTGGTCCCGCTTTTGTACCTTTGTCTCAATTCTTAATCGCCACTACAGGTGACCATAGACAACCTCTAAGTTTACCCAACTATTAATTGGCCATAAGCCCAGTGAAAAATGTTTAAAGTGTTTTCATAGCTAGCATATTCTGATTTGTGTAGTGGAGTTCTCTTTCCTTCAAAATTTTCAAACAATCCTTAATTTTTAAGATTCAATACTTTAAAACCCCTTGATCCAATTTTAAGAACAAAAGATGAAATACCCCAAACCTTGGTATGTTGTGTAAATGTTAAACCATGGTATTTAAAGGCTAAAAGGCCTTAGAAACACAAATGAACCATTTAAACCATGGTAAAACACATAAAACACTAAGAACGGTGAGCAAAAACATGCTATAAGCTTGGAGTGAACTTGGCTAGGACCCAAAGAGCCTACCAAGACTTGATGATGTTTAATTATGACTTATAAGGCTAATTAAGCCCTTAGGAAACTTTGGTAGACAATGAAACCAAACAAAACACAAGAAATACCTTAAAGTCAATAAGAGCAAAAATGTGCTCTAAGCTTGGGATAAATGTGTATAAGACCTAATGGTCATACCTATGCTCATTTATATGTAATGAACATATTAAATCAATTACCCAAAGAAAACCAAGCTTGGAAACAAGTTAAAACACAAATGTGCTTTAAGAAGTCTTAAAGCACGTTTTGAAAAATTGTCTTGTAAATGAGTTTTGAATGGCTAAATGTCCATCATTGACTCTTTAATTAACATGTACTTTATATAGTATCACATTTGGGTGGCTATATCAATGGGAAATCAAAAATTACTTCTATGTGCCTTGATTTGAGGAATAGTAACTTTTATAAGCTAGTTTGTAACTTATGAGTATAAGTAAATAAAGAGTCAACAAAGACCAAACTACCCCCAAGTATATGAGGGGGGCCGGTTTTAGTAAGGTGAGTCATCACCATGTAAAATAAATTAAAGGAAGGAAGGAAAAGAAAGTAAAAGAAGAAAGTTACTTTAGTAATAAATATTTCTAAAAGTAGACTCCAATCTTCATTCTCATTTCCTCCAATTCCCACCGTTTTCTTTCCTTCTTTCTCTCTTTTACGATTTGCTATAGTACCACACAAGAACTCCATCTTTGAATGCTTGTAACTCCTAGCTCCATGGTCCAAATTCAATTTCAAGACCACATTCTCTTAGTTAAGCCAAGCTCTACAATCTTGTCTTTTCAAAACTTCAAAACCTCCAGTTCGGTGCCAAGAGAAACCTCCAGGGAAGGGCTTGAAGCTCATCTTTTCATGCCTTGACATTCTCCTTTGCTTCAGGTAAGGAAACTCAAAGAAAATCCATGTTTCCTCCATGTTTTATGTTTGACCGAAAATCACCATTAATGTGTATTTACTTGCTTTTTTTAGCTTCATTGAATCTCCCAAGGGCTTGGTGGAGTCCTCTCTTGATAAATGATTCAAGCTCTCTTTCCATTCCAAGGTAAAACAATCATTTTAATACCTTAGATAATATATGAACTAGGGTTTACAATGAGATGGAGCTTAAAGCTTGAAAACTCATTATGATGTTTGTATATTGTTAAGTAGTTGACAAGGAGTGAAATGCCCTACCGGTTTTAAGAGGAAACAAGAAAGAAGTTTGAGTGGAAAAAGAGGTAAACATACTATCTCAATGTGGTTTAATGCCTTAGGAGAAATGAGCTTATAAGCTTGCTAAAAACTACCTAAAGAGCAAATGGTGAATGACTTAGTAAGGTGCTTCTCAAGGAGACTAGTAAGAGAACATATGTCTTTTGTGTGTGTAATTGCAGGTCAAAGGCTAGTATTGTGGAAATTCAGTGTTTAAGGATTATGCAATTAAGGGCCTAAGAGCCATGTATTTAAGGCCTAAGTGCCAAGCAAGTTTAATTATGCACTATATTGGATGTAGTGTAAATTGGTGAAGTTTGTGTGTATAAAAATGTGTTTGATGGATTAGGTGTTCTTGAATGAATTAAGGTAAAAACCTAAGTGTTTGGATGTGGGTATATACTAGAGAAGCTATGGCCAAATTTGGGAAGATGTGTGAGAAGTTCTAAGTGTTTTAGGAAGTTTTGGTTGAACTAGGGAGTGTTAAGGTGAATGAAATGTTTACTTGAGAAGAAGCTGTATTAAGGTGATTTAGAGGGATGCAAGGATTTAGGCATTGTCTTGGAAGTTCTAGGAATTCATATGTGTTTTGAGATGTATTAAGCTTGGAGGAGTTTGGTTTAGGTTTAGATAATGTTGATATTCAGGAATAAGTGATGTTTAGGTGGGATGTGAAAAGGAGGGTTAGTTAGTAAGAAAGAAGTTTGAGAGATGATGTTAAGGTGTAGAGGAAACCTTGGTATAGTGGTCAATATTGGTGAAATACACTTGGAAAATTAAGGAGGAAGTGTAGCTTGGAAAGGAATTGTAAGAATGACATAAGGAGTTTTGATATGTAAGAAAGGATGTTTGAATGATGATGTTGTGTGGAAGAAATGTCTTGGTATAATGGTTGAATTGGCATGAATCATCACTAATGGATTAAGGAGTAAAACTATAAGTGTTGGAGGCTTGGAGGAATTTGGCTAAGTGTTTAAGGTGTAGAAGTTGAGCATTTTGCCGTGTCCGAACTTCCGTCCGGACATGGAAGTCGGACAGGCTCTGTTGGGTAAAGGATTTCTCATTCTCGAACTGTGTCCGAACGGAAGTCCGGCACAAGTCGGACGTGACTGTTTCATCTGGGATTACTCTCGAATGTGTCCGAACTTGGGAAGTAGCGACACAAGTTCGGACGTGTGTATGGTTTTCAGTATTAGGTCGCGGCTTGTGTACGAACTTGGGAAGTCCGGACACAAGTTCGGACAAGGCACTGTATGGACCAAAATTGTTGTTTTAAGGTATGGAAATGATGTGTTAATGATGGGGATTGATAGGTGATGAGTTATAAGGTTGTTAAGACATGTAGGTGAGTTTTAATGGCAATAGGTGGGGTGAAAAGGTTGTATTCAAATGTGAGGGTAAAACAAGTTAAAAAAAAAATGTTAAGTTATGTAACTAAGTTAACGGGGAGAAGTATAAGCATTAGACAGTAAATATCAAGCAAACCCACGATGTTAATAAAAACACATGTGAGTTAACAGTTGTTCGAGAATCGCTCGAGGAACATAGTGGACGTGGTAAAGTGGACTCCGGTGACAGGTATGGTTTTCTTGCAACCTGGTTCTACGGATTACCCGGCTTGTATGCAATATGTTTTACTGAGTGTTGCCACCTTGTAAGATTAAAAACATGTATGAGTTTATAGTAATTCAGTTATGTGGCGAATTTGCCTCGATACCATCTAACCTCAAATATGTGTTAACCTTAGCTAACCCAAATCTAGGAACACATGAGTGATCGGTATTCGGAGTTAACGACCCAAACCTTGGGAACGTGCTAACCACGGCTAGTGTGAGTTAGTTGGACATTGTTGTTGTAAGCAAGTGTGTGAACCTCCCTTGTGTGCTTAATCGGTTATGAACCGTATGGTGTGGATGGTGGTAGGGCTCCAAATGGATCTCTAACACTTATTATTAAGTGATATGTACTAATGGGGGGTGAGGAGTCCGGTTGTTTCCGGCCACGCGTGTGATGGACGGGAGTCGATATCATATCCGTTCAGGCTCTCTTGTGATGTATAGGTGGTATTCCAATTTGGTTTATCCTTCCCTTAGCTTATCCAAAGCTAGTTACTGACTCACGTCGGGCCACAGGGGCATACGAATGTATTTCGGTGTGCTTGGGATTACTCTATCCGACACCTTGGTATAAGTTAACCGTTCTATATAACCGGACGGTAACGAGGTGGTAACGAGCTTAACATGGGATTGGTAATAATCGCTAGGCTCACTATGCATACTAACTATGGTGGAAGGTTCCTTGTGAGAATCGATTTACGGTGTTATATTGGTGTTGTGCTATGCAAATTCCCTTGCTATGCTACGATAAGTATACGTCAGGTGTCTAAAATGATTGTGATGTTGTCATGTGACGACGAAAACAAAAAGGTTTGTTATGTTTTGTTATGTGAAGGAATAGATAGTTGTAGGTATGGAGTGTAGTGGATCATAGAAATGAATCCCAGTTTGTGACAAGAGGCGTTTAAGGATAACCCGATTAATGGGTACATGCGTTCGTTAAGGAGTAGCTCGTTTTAGAGGAGAGCCACTATAGGTTTTAAGGAATCATTGAATGGTTGTTAAGTGTGGATTTGTGTTGGTTTTAGGTGAGCCCATTGAGGCGAAATGTTATTGTATGTATGTTTATGGCTCGTATGCATGATTTAAATATCAAACTGCATGCTAAGACGACAATTAGTTGTGCGTGGCACGGTAGCATGTGGGCTGCGGGATTACCATACCAGCAAAGGTGCTGAGCCCCTTGGGGGCCACCCTTTCTCTCCTTTTCTATTTCAGGACAAGGAGCTGGAAGCCGTTCGAGAGTAGGAAGGGGTAGATGTTTATACATGGGTAGCATTTAAATGGCGGTAGGCATTGTAAGCGTAGTGAGACCGAAATTGTTATCGGCATTAGTTTGTAAATACTGGTACAGTGGGAATGTATGTATATAATAATGCTGAGGAAATGGAATGAGGATTGTATTGTGTAGTTGCTCGGGAATCTAGTCCATCAGACCGATACAAATGTATATGTATTAGCCTTGTTAGCCAGTGGGTGGTTAACGACGTGTAACACCATGGAATTAAGTAATGTGATGAGTTGAGATTTCCGCTGCAGATTGATGTTAAGTGTACGGTGGTGGTTGGGGTGTTACAAAAGAAAACATGTGCTTCCAAATCAACCTGTTTATTCCCAATTCAACATCTTTCCAATTTCCATAAAAATTTCATTCACAATTTTCATTATTGTCTCTCTTTCCAAGTCATTGCTAGAACTTCAAAATCAAAACCAACTCTTTTGGAGTCTATCAGTCAACTATTTTCAATCAAACCATCTTTTACAATTCTTTTCTAAGTCCTTCAAATATCTACTATTTATTTAAACACTATGAAAGAAATCGTCTCTTTCAAAATTCAAAAAAATCATATAAAAAAAATAAAAAAAATTCAAAATTCCAAAAATCATTTGAAAATTCATGAATAACTTTTTCAACATTCAGAAAATTATTTTCAATATACATAATACTCTTATCAATAATGTAGTAAATTCCTCTTAAATATTACATAAAAGCCTTATCAATATTTACATAAAAACTTTTCTCAACAGTTTTTTCTCAAGTTGTAGAAACTCTTCTTGAATTACAAAAAGTTATTCTCAAATTTAGAAAATGCTTCTTGAATTACAAAAAGTTATTCTCAAATTGTAGAAAAATCTTCTTGAATAACAGTAAGTTCTCTCAAATTGCATAAAGTCCTTCTTTAACACCCGAAAACTCTTCCCATGAATTCCAACATTATTTCCAGCCAGGATTTTAGAATCGTCTAACCCTCTTGGATTCCACATTTCGATTTTCAATGTTTAAAACCTAGAAGTTGAAAATGTTATTAGGGTTTTACATAGAATATCTTTCGAATGGGTTTCTTGATGAAATCTGATTTTTAAAATAAATTCATTGCCTCATTTTTCGAGTTTTGATACTTATTATTAATTATGTGATATGTTCGAGAGGGTACTTAGGTTTTTCTTTATAAATAAAGTATACAATTGATTTGATATTAAGTACGAGTTTTTTGTAAATTAAGTATACCAGTATTTATATATAGTGAATTATAAAGTTTACTTCATATACGGTTGATTTGATTTTAAGAATACAACTTATTATATATTAACTATACAGATGTAAATATATTAAGTATACAAATGTATAAACATTTAGTATGTGAATGTTTATCCTTATGTTTGAGTAGTCAGATACTATCCATATACTCATCATGTCATAACACAAATGCCAAAAGTACTATATCCATATATTGTATAATATATGACCTTTCATCTACCACTATTGCTAGTTAGAGTATTGAACAGTGAGTTAAAATCTAGAAAAATGTGAAAATACAAAAAAGATAATATTGTATTAGAAAACTAAGAAAATATAATTTATTCACTAAAATACTATAAATACTAGATCAACCACACATAATAGTATGTACACTCAGCTTCAAGATATCACATGCCAATTAAATTACACTATAATTATTACATCTAATATATTTTGGAAATCATGAAAAAATTTAAATAAGATAAAAGTTTAATAACTTTTTAATTTTTCAAAACCTAATTCCTTTCATCCTGAATTGACCGTCATGTTTACCGCAAATTCGTGTGTACGCCTTGTCTGTGCATAATATAGTGCAGTCCTATGAAATGGTAGTCCCAGTCAGCTGCTAATTGGACTGCTTTACTGACTGAGCTGTCTTTTTATCATAGTAATTTAAAATTGTTATAACTTTTAATATATAAGTCCAAAATGAAAAAAAATTATATCACCGTTCACCTAAATTCAAACCCTTTAAAACAAGACCAGTTTTGATTTGTTTTGATAACTTTGAAAAAAACTTATTTTTACATGTGTATGATGATACACTAAAATGATAATATGATTCATTAATTTTTATATTATGATTGGTCAAAATTAATATTATCATTCATTAACTAATAAGAGGATAATTAGATTACAAATTTTGAAATTGGTAAAAAATTAATATTTTTTGTAGTGTATTATTATTGGTGTATGGTGTAATTTAAACATTATGTGGTGAATCATCTATTTTTCTTATGTACCAAATATTATTTTATGTTGTATTATTGTTTAAAAAATTTCTTTTTATATGTATATGATGATACACTAAAATCATAATATGATTCGTAAATTTTGATGTTATGATTCATTAAAATTGATATTATGATTCATTAACTAATAAGTGGTATATTAGATAACAAACTTCGGAACCGATAAACATCATTACTGTTTTGTAGTGTATTATTATTGTATGGTGTATTTTAAACCTTATATGGTGAATCATGTATTTTTCATACATGCCAAATATTGTTTTGTGTTATATTATTGTTTAATTTTTTAATTTTTATATGTTTATGATGAAACACTAAGTTGATGATATGATTCATTAAAATTGATATTATGATTTATTAATTAACAAATGGTGAATTAGATAACAAGATTCAGAACTAATAATGGATCATTATTGTATTTGTGATGTATTATTATTATTTTGTGGTGTATTATGATTTGTATGATAGTATTTTTTAAGTCTTATTCTTAATATACCACATTTGTAACAGATAATTGGTCATTATTGTTTTGTAGTGTATTATTATTATTATTATTATTATTTTATGGTGTATTTTAAACTGTAAATAGTGAATCATAAATCTAGATGATATGTACAAATATATACATGTAACTAATGTAAATTTTAAAATTTGTCAAAACATATCCATGATTGGTCTTGTTTTGAAAAGCTTGAATTTAGATGAACAATGGTGCAATTTTTTTTTATTTTGGATTTATATTTCAAAAGTTACAATCATTTAAAGTTTGTATATATTTACTCTCACTTATTTACCACATAACCAGTCCACCATGTAGATGGACTGCACGGACGGATTGTGCAGCGAGACTGCATGCTTGACTGTCTGCTTGTTTACTATTTGGACATATCGTTTGACTTCAATATTTAACATATAAGATAAAATAATTTAAATTTTTTTAATTGTTGCATATGACTCCTTTGATGATAAACTATAGATTATAAAATTTAGTTTTATAAAATTATTTTATATTATATAGTTAATATTGAAGTGAAAAAACATGCCATAAAATAAAAAAGATAGTCAATTCAGAACTGAGGGAGTAATAGTAAAGAAAATGAATTAAATGGCCCAAGCTGACCGCGGAAACATGTAGTCAATTATGAACAACAACAACACCAATAATTGTAAAGGAAGTAGGAGTCAGGTTTTGTAAATTTGTTACTATATAGTTTAAGAAAATTACATACATATAATGAATTTTAGTAATATCATAATTCAATGTATAACTTACCTGTAGAGTATATTTTTTTCAATGATATACAGTATAATTTTTATTTCTTAAGTATAATTTTTTATAAAATAATCGTCTATAATTAGATTTAGATGTATCAAATTATCTTTGGGTTTTTTAGACACGCAAAAAGACAAAAAGGGTGACGTCCAATCGACGAGAGGGTCCGGAGGACAATCAAGAAGGACAAAAAGCCGTTCTTCAATTATTAGCCCATCTTCATTCATCCCCATCCACCCACATGTCCCTTATCGCGAATTCGATTGTGCAGCGGGTGCGTACGTGAGGTAGGAGTGGGAAACTGATTTGGCAGTCCCAGTCAGCAGCTGACTGATTGTTTTGCTGACTGGACTGCCATTTTACTATATTAACTTTAAATGTTTGTAACTTTTAATTATAAGTCCAAAATAAAAAAAAATTATACCACTGTTAATCTAAATTCAAGTTCTTCAAAACAAGACCAGTCATGGATATGTTTTGATAACTTTGAAAAAAAACTATTTTTATATGTGTATGATGATACACTAAAATGATAATATGATTCATTAATTTTAATATTATGATTCATTAAAATTGATATTATCATTCATTAACTAATAAGTGGTGAATTAGATTACAAATTTCGGAACCGATAACAAATCATTATTGTTTGTAGTGTATTATTATTGTTGTATGGTGTATTTTAAACCTTATATGATGAATCATGTATTTTTCATACATACCAAATATTGTTTTGTGTTGTATTATTGTGTACAATTTTTATTTTTATATGATTGTGATGATACACTAAAATGAAGATATGATTCATTAATATTGATATTATGATTCATTAAAATTAATATTATGATTCATTAACTAATAAGTGATGAATTAAATAACAAACTCCGGAACCGATAAAAAATCATTATTGTTTTTAGTGTATTATTATAGTATTGTGATGTATTTTAAACCTTATATGGCGAATCATGTATTTTTCTTACATATCAAATAATGTTTTGTGTTGTATTGTTGCTTAAAATTTTTATTTTTATATGTTACTAATGATACACTAAAATTATGGTATGATTCATTAAATTTGACATTATGATTCATTGAAATTGGCATTATGATTCATTAACTAATAAGTGGTGGATTAGATAACAAACTTTGAAACAAATACTGAATATTATTGTTTTGTGGTGTATTATTAATGTTATATGGTGTATTTTAAACTATATGTGGTGAATCATAAGTGTCATTGATATATGTTGATATGTACATGTAACTAACATAAATTTTTAAACTTATCAAAACATATCCATGATTGGTCTTGTTTTAAAGAGCTTGAATTTAGATAAACAATGGTCCAATTTTTTTTTTTGGACTTATAGTTTAAAAGTTATAATCATTTATATCAATCAAATGTTGTTTGTTTTTTTATTTGAGGAACTCAACGGTGTCGGTTGGTTCCGCCTCTCTGCTTCAATATAATATTTAAAATACTTAAAACATACTGACATGTACTTTCTTTTCCAGGGTGGCATGTGCTTACACCGAGTATGGAGTGAGCGCCCCGTACAATCGCTAGTCTGGTCCCTTAGGGCACCACAATGAGTTTCTGACACGGTTACATAGGTGAAGGTTAAAATAGAAAAAAGAAATAGTGATGTGGAAGAAAGAGAATAAGAGAGGGTTGCTTAATTAAGAACCTGGAGAGAGAAGGTTCTTGCTGACACAAGGAGAGAGAATGTGAGAGAAAAGATTATAATAATATATTTTAGTGGGTGGAATCCACTTTCCTTATTGTGGATGCCCTTATACCCAGTATCCTATCGAAATCGGATTCATGGTGGTCTAATCAGCTCAAATTTCTTGTGCGTCTGTATTCCGCGGTAGAGCCAGTGGAAGCTCGAAAAAAGAAAAGGCAGGCTGCTTCCGTGTCTTAGCTGGTGCCTGTTCTACTGCAGGAGTTCAGAGCAGGAAGGAGAATGGGGGGATTAATGGAAGCTTGCGATTCTCATGTCTTTGTTCAGATTGTGGCGTTTCTCTCCCGCCGTTTCCATCCTTCTCGCTCTCGATCCTCCCCCGCCGCCCCCGTTTCCTGCAGGGATGAAGCTGGGGATATCTTTCGGGACTATGCAGAGAGAGAGATCAACCTCCTCCTCTGGCTCTCTCTCATCACCGTCACGACACTGCTCTTGACTAAGCTCGCCAGGCTCTTTGGTCTGTGGCTGAAGGGAAGTCGAATTCCTGGCCCTCCATGCCCTTCCTTTTTGGTCACTCCGAGCTCATCTCTGGCGACTTTCCGCAAGAGGATCTCACTGGTAAGGAAGATCTAGTAATGACGGCTTTCTTGTTAAGTATGTTTCTTCGTTGGTCCTATTTGGTTTGATCCATGGACAAAGATTGAATGATGATAGTTTTAGTGCACTGTGGGCGAATGGGGAGAAGAAATTGCTCCCTCTGGCGCTTCACTTCAGGCAATTGTAGTATTTCAATCACGAAGTCAACAATTAGAGCTGCAAGCCTCGAATGAGTTTTAATTTTGGCTTCAACTGGCTAGGAGATGGATGTGTGCTGGAGGAACTTCCTTCCCATTGTTCCTATTATCCATGTATTTACACATCGCAGAAAATTGAATGATTGAATCCTATTGGAACTTGAACTTCCCCAAATTGGCTACACTACAATGGGTGCCATATGAGAACTATTGTGTTTACCTTGTTAGGTTTTAGACATTAAAACTAGACCACATGCGTCTCATGCATATGTGGTTGCTATGCTTGATTTTGGATGTAAACTAGATCCTCCCTCTCACCATGGACTTACTCTTCAGGATAAGCTGTCATCCATATTGGTGAAACTTGTGTTCTTGATCAATATGTCATATGGTATCCCAGTGTAATATAATGGTTTAAAGATCCCGTCAAAAATGGAATATTTAATGAAATGTTTAATGTCTTATCCGAAATACTATCAATGATCTCTTGTTTCTAATACAGTTTCCTCATGATGTCTCCATGCTTTCATTCTGCCATTAGATTTCACTCTAAGTCACTTTCTTGCTTTCTAGACCTGTTAGTCAAGTCACATGAAAAGTATGGATCAGTGGTGAAGCTGTGGCTAGCTCTGGATCAGCTGTTTGTGTCAGTGGAGGACCCTATGCTCATCAAGGAAATGCTTATTAAGGCTGCAGATAAGTTGCCTTTGATGGGGAAGGCGCATCACGTCACATTTGGGCAGCCAAACTTGTTCTTCTCCTCATATAACAAGGTATGTTTTGTTTACGCATGATCTATAAGCATGATTAGTGTCGAATATACATGTTCTCCTACAGTATAAAAACGAGCTTGGAAGAGGCTAGTTTACCCCCCTCTTGAATTCTGTGGCTTTTTGTAGGCTCAGAGAGAAGACAATCATTGGCAGTTGAACTGAACGCCAGGTTACATGGGAGAGATAGTATCATGAAAGGAATGGTTTTAGACTCCATTAATACAAAATATCCACTGTTGGTGCAGAAGGAAGTCTTGATTGCCAGACCATCTCCCAACATATAGCATTTTTGTTACAAGGCTCCATGGTTTTTGGAGATGCATTCCTTAATTGGTCAAAGGTTGATGCTTATGAGGACCTTCTCAGGAAGATTGCAAAGGATGCTTTCTTTTGGGCTTTATATAGAATGACCCCCTTCCTGAACCATGGTTACTGGAAACTCCAGGATCTCTGCAGGGAGCTGGAAAACTTGACCGAGGAATTTTTTTTACAGCGCAGAGAAAACCACAGGATTTTCTGCCCCAATGAATCTCTTGAAAAGATGGCAAAAACTGAATTTGATGGCCAAACTTCATTTGGTGTTCCTGTTCCTAGATATTCATATACGCAGGAGCCCACTGGCAGTTTGAATATGCCAGAATGTTTCTCTGAGAATATGATGGTTGTGATGTTTCATGGGTACCTTACTACTGCTGATCTGACTAGTAACATTCTGGCTAGTCTTGCTATGCAGCCTGAGCTGCAGGATAAGGTTAGTCCTGTGAGTCCTATACCTGCTATTTCCCCATCTCTTGCGTTTACTTCTGTTTGGACTCCTTTGGTCTTTTTCAACTATCTTTGTTCATGCTTAAAGTCGTTTGTCTAGTTGATTAAGATATCCACTCGTGACATGTATGGAATTAGCTTGTAAATTACTTGAACAGAAATATGACTGTACTTGCATGGATCCCTCTGGGTACTGCAGATATTTACCCTGGTCTGCATCTTGAAGCTACTTTGCTTGTTTGAAACTAGCTGCCACTTTTTGTGTGGAAAAATATAGCTGGTAGAAATTTGCTGCCGAATTTTGCAAGAGGGAATCAGAAGAGATCTCCAACCTCTAATTTTTCGCCTCAAGTTTCAAACAGGGCCTGACTCTGAAGTGTTTAAACTAATTTTCCTTTCAACTAACATGTGCAGTTATTCATGGAGATATGTAAAGTGTGTAAAGATCCGAAGGACATCAATCATGAAGAAGTTGGTAACATGCACTTGCTTTTGGCAACTGCTTTTGAGTCTGCTCGTCTTCTCCCGACGGGGCCACTGCTTCTGAGATGTTCTCCTGACAGTGGTGAGTTATATCTGGACCTGAAAAATATTGTCCATTTCTGTCACATTTTGATTGGTTGATTCAGTGTTATTGGCCCACAATAAATGTTGATCTTATGAGAATAAGGCTGTATACTTATCCAGTCAGACACAAATACATATTTTCCATGTTGTATGTTACCGTGCATTAATAGTCATGGTAAACCTACAATCATTCGTATCAATTGTAGAATATAATGTACCATTCTGATGCTTTTTGAAATAGCAAGGTTCTAATTTGGCTCAGGTTTTGTATTGTTGTTCGTTCTTTCTCAACCTTACTCACACCTCAAGCTTCTGAAAAGCAATCTTGCTTTAAAGGATATCATTTTTTTTAGCGTGCATTGCATGTAATTGTGCTGTATCTGACTTGTTCTGGAGAAAACTATTTCTGTCAGATTTGTATTGACCACATCATTTGTCTCTATGGGAAAGTATATGACTTGGAATTCCACATTCAGTACAGACCACCTGTATTTATGAAGTGAATCCTTGTACAAGATTCAAATACTATTTCTCTTCCCACTTTCTCATGATCCTGAACTTGTGATGTGAAGACAGTGTGTTTCCATGTTGCTGATCAGTTATACTCATTGCTGTTTTGGTGTTTGTAATTTGTAAATTGAAAGACCTGAAGTTAAAGAATGGGCTTACTATCCCTGCTGGAGCAGTAGTCATTGCACAGATGCAGTTTGTTCAAACGGACAAATTTATTTGGGGAAATGACTCTACCAAGTTCAATCCTCACCGTTTTCTGTCGAAAGCTGACAAAAGAAGACCTGGGTTTGAGGCTTTTGAATACGACTTCAATGTTCTGTGTGAACTATTGGAAAATACTGCATTTCTATCTTTTGGCAGCACTGGGATCAGATCATGTGTTGGCGGCAAATTAGCAGTTTATCAGGTCGCGGCCCTACTTGCTTCTTTGATCGCGATCTATGAGGTTTGTGTTGTCATTTTTCCTTTTTGTTGGCCTATCTATATTTAACTTGCTATCATTGATTTATATCATGACTTGAATGAAAAGAAGAATAATGGGGAAGCACCAGAACCAATCTGTATGTAAAGGGTAAGAATGAGCATATATTGGTGTCAAGGCTCCTGAAATGAAGGATCGAGTTTTATTGCAAGACATAGTAGTTAGATGATATATCCTTATCCTTAGCAGCCGTTCCGGTAACATTACTTCCAACGGTTATTTCTCTAAGGCATCATTTGTCGGGCTAATCTCTCCCACCACCTCTTGAATTATTTTCAGATACGGCTGAAACCAGGAGCTATTGTAAACCCAAGACCATCGATGAACAACAACTGTGTTCTTCAGTGCCATCTAAGTCCACAAATAGTTTTTATCCCTCGGAGTTCTTGAAAAAGAGTATCGTTGGGAGTACAGTTCTCTATCGACAATTACTAACTATCACTCCGGTTATGTGTTTTGGGGTTTTCTCTCTTTTTTTTCACAGAAGTGATTAAGAAAATGTGTTTCTTTTTACCCTTCCTGGGTTATTGGGCAAGATATGCGGCAGAGATCTTCCATTATGAGTACTTAGTTGTTCATGGGTACTCATTTTTTTTCTCCTGCCTATGTTTTTGGTGAGGGCCTCATCATGCTACTGATTTTTCTCACAAGGGTATGGAGTACCTCCTTATTTCCAGCCTTGCTGGCACGGCAGTGATAACTTTGTGCTGTCTTCTCCCCATTTTTTCCTTTGTAAGTTGCTTCATATCTTCTTGTATTTTAGTTCACTTTTTCCTATATACCCCCTATGGCGGGTAATATTGTAAATGAATGACAACCACCTTGTTGTAAACTATGAATGTTTTTGTAAGGTTTTCTGTTTTTTATGAAGTGTAATTACTATACTCACTTCCTAATTCTGTAATATATCTTATATGGTATCATTTTCTTTCTCGTTCCTTGGCATCTTCGTCCTCATCCCTGTTTTTGTAATTGGTTGACATCCGTTTTATCAAGCGTCTCGGCGCTTGAAGAGCTCAACTAAGGTAAGATTTACGTTAGCCATTAAACTTTCAGACACCTTACTCTACTCCCTCCCCTCGCATCCCTTTTGATAACCTCTGACCCTCTTTAGGAGAAGTGCCATAGATAACAGAGTTATAACTTGATTTTTGTGAATAGGTTTGCGAACAAGATACTCAATACAGAATTATAAGAATCTGAGAGCTCGTGTAATTGTACATATTAACTTGAGTAATTGTGTAAACGAGTACTGATTCGGCACTGGTCATTTAGGCAGAATTACTATAATGAGAGGAAAAGTAATTGAGAAAAGGGGGAAAATTGATGTCAATTTGTTGGTATTGAATCATGAATAAGAAACTAGGGCTATGCTTTCCATTAGGTTAGCCCTCAACTTGGATCCTACTTTCTAATCACATTTGTACTGTCATCATAGTCTCCTCCTTCCCAATAGCCCCCTTGCTTCGAGTGCAGTCATCAGACATTACTAATTGTTGAAACAACTAATGCCAAACTTTCAACGAACTACACAGTCAACACGAATCACAGCTCTACACTGACCCTTTTGAAATGATGGGCAGACAATCTGGGAACTGGGATTGCCTGCAACTCCGTCCTCATATAACAGACAATACCAGGACTCTCTTCCATATCAATCTCCTCACACATCAACCCATCCGTCGGCATCCAATTAAAACAATGCAACAAATGACCCAACACGGACATCACCAAGTTAATCCCTAGTTGCGCAGCTGGGCAACCTCTCCTCCCTGCACCAAACGGCAACAACCTGAAATCATGTCCCTTCATGTCAACATCCTCATCCATGAACCTCTCAGGCCAGAACTCTTGTGGGTTGTCTTTCCACGCTCCAGGGTCACGTGCCAACGCCCAAACGTTGATGTGGACCATGGAACCCTTGGGGACATCGTAGCTGGCCGCAGCGAGTTTGACATGTTCGCTAGCGCTGTGAGGTAGTAGGAGTGGAAGTGGTGGGTGGAGCCGAAGAGATTCTTTCGCTATGCATCGAAGATAAGGTAAGTTTGAGAAGTCCCATTCTGTCATTAATCGGTCTGAACCGATCACTTTGTCGAGTTCCTGTTGAGCTTTCTTTTGGATTCTGGGGGATTTTATCACTTCTGCCATTGCCCACTCCACTGATGCAACTGTTGTCTCCATGCCAGCAACCATCATGTCCTGATTCAACCCAGCATAAATATATGACGGCATTTAAGAAGTTAATTGACATTACAGTAACATTTCAACAACACTACTTATTGGACCCAAAAAAAAAGAGACTATTATGAAATACAATATAGTAGCAGACAATCACATACCCATAGGAGGCCAATTACGGTGTCTTCGCTAAGATCATATTCATCTTTAATATCAAACAACGCCTCCACAAAATGTTGCTCCTGTTTAACTTCCTCATTTTCCCTTCTTGCTATCTCGTGTTCATCCATAATCGCTCTTGTTATCTTCTCTATTCTACCCCTCCTCTGTCTCATGGTCGACATCTTCTCATGGTTAGAATCAGTAGGGAAAAGCAGCCAGTCCTGAAGCTGAGAGATGTACTGTTTTACCATCCCTTGTACTGAGCCGGTTTCCTTCAGCTGCTGCTGCAGGTTGTTGAATCCACCAGCTAGTATTAGAGCTTTAATCTCTTGGCCTCGCTCATCCAACACACCATCAGAGTTGACAAACCGTTTCCCAAAGACCAGCCTTGTTAGGTTGTTGAAAACGACTGATTCTACATACTTCTTCACAAGTAAGCTGTTGCTGTCCCCATTTTCTGTAATGCATGATCATCACTTTACATAATTTTAACTGGTATATGTTCCCAATGGTATTTTATCTTACATATATAATTATGACAATGAACGACTCGCATACATAGAATGTATTTCGACACATTAATATGAAACAGAGAGATCATATACATATGTATATCACCTGCATTGGTGCAATCCTTGTAAATAGATTCAACCATGGCAGTGACCTCATCCTCACGAACAGGTCTTAGTGCTTCAAGCCTCTTGGGAGAGAAGAGCTCCATAGAACAGATCATCCTGATCTTAGCACAGTGAGGACCATAATCTGCCCAGATCAGGTCTTTGCCGCTAAACACGGGACAAGACACAGTATCAGACCACCTATTAGCCAGCACCCGATCTTTCTCCTTGAGAACTTCCCTTGCCAATTCTGGACTCGACACGATCACATTCAATCTCGACCAAACCCAGACTGATATGATTGTACCATATTGCTGTGACCACTCTGTAAATGATCTGAACCATACCGGTTTCAAATGGTGAGGTTTCCCGTCAAGGGACGTGGTCTTGGGCCAGGTGGAAGCCTGGTTGTGAGCTTGATGTAGAGCTTGTAAGCGAGGAGGATGAGAGGGATGAGAAAGTAGAGGAACCGAGCCATGAGGTTAATGCCAATGCAATGGAAGCAGCAGTTCTGTTGTTTGGAGGAAATATATCATTGATGTGTACGAAGCATAAGATGGGGGGAGAATTTGAAAGGTGATGCAATCAAGTTAATCTCTCTCTATTGGGTAGGAATCATTCATATAAACCGATTGTTGACTTGAAAAGACAAAACAAAATGGAGAAACGTGTAGAAGAAGGTGGTGGAGCAGTTCCCTGCCCTTTGTGTTGTGTCAGTTTCCGTTCGTTGCTGCTTCCCATGTTCTCTTGCGCTCTTCTCAATGGTTGTTGCAGGCAGAGGCAAGCAGACAAACAAGCCAAGTAATCAATCGAATAATAAATTTGTCAACATGAATACATCTATATATAATATTCTAGTTTGTTTTATGGTTGCTCCCATGACCTTTACCATATGCACGCATGATGATGATGATGATAGTAGTTTTTAATAACATA
The DNA here is from genome assembly GCA_023374045.1 of Limonium bicolor. Taxonomy (NCBI): domain Eukaryota; kingdom Viridiplantae; phylum Streptophyta; class Magnoliopsida; order Caryophyllales; family Plumbaginaceae; genus Limonium; species Limonium bicolor. The sequence goes on along the minus strand of CM041777.1, from coordinate 256,012,605 downwards.
TTATGATATTAGAATCTCTAGAATCTTTCTTTCCCTGATTGCACTGCATATATCTTTTAAACAGTTACACATCATATGTTTGTTTGACTTTGACTACATACTCCTGCTCCACTCGTGATGACTCCTTCATATACCTCATTACATTGAACTATAATGATGATATAAGTACAAAGGTACGATAAAAATCTACTATGTGTGCATGATCCAGAGTTCATGTTTGGCAGTTTCACTAAACTTGGGTTTTATCACATTAGCACAAAGCTCAATCGGGTTTGACATCATATATTTCACATTATCCTGCAGTGATGTCATAGCAACACGAGTTACTAATAAAGCCATCTGTCTCAGTCGAGTTTTTCCACATGATTTCCGATTGCATATGACCATCATACCTACCTAATTAGTCAAAAACATGGGGTGCATTTCATAGAATGGGAGTACATATTGATGTTGATGTTAGATTCTAAAGAATCAGGCAAAAGGTATGCAAGATTCATGTTTCTATGGAGATTCCTCGTTATTAGGCCATGGGCCGGTGTTGATGTATTGGGCCGATTCAATTTTAGTTTATAGTGTCCAGTCTACACTTCTATTCCCTTTCTTGTACGCTATAAATACACACCGTTTCGATAATCAATACAATGAGATATTTTCAATCATATTCTCTCATTCACTATGGTATCAGTCGCCTCATAGGGTTAACACCCGATCTCTGCAATGGACGATCCCGAATCAACACCTCTTTCGGGAACTTCTGGATCTACTGGGACGAACACCACCTCTGTGGTGGTACACAATTCCACACCATCTTACTCCATTCTCGCTGCTGCATCGCATTTGATAAAGCTCCGCTCCGATAATTATCCAACATGGAGAAGTATCATGCAAACGTTTCTACAAGGTACGGATCTCTTCAAGTATATTGATGGGAGTTATCCTTGTCCTGCGATCATGATAGAAGGAAAACCAAATGAGAATTACAGTAAATGGATAACTCAAGATAAATTGGTTATGAGCATAATTCTTTGTTCTCTGAGTGAATCGCTCATTACACATACCTCTCGATGTACATCTGCTACTGTTATGTGGTCCACGTTGTGTGATATGTTTGCTGCTCAATCAGAAGCGAACATAGGTCAATTCTATTTCCAGTTAGCTAGCATTAATAAGAAGGGGAATGAGACTATAACAGAATATTTCAATAGAGCCCAAGGATTGGTCTCCTCTCTAGCTGCTGCGGGAGATTCTATTTCAGACAAAGATTTCAAAACTTTCTTACTCAAGGGCCTGTCCTCTGAGTATGATTCGATGGTCACTTACCTTATGACTCAAAATCTCTCTCTAAGCCCGCATCAGGTCTACGCTCACCTTCTTAACCAAGAAGCCCGCATCACAGAACAAACCTCACAACAAACTTCTTCGATCTCTGTTAATAACACCTACAAAGTTGATAAAAACCCTCCAAAATCATCTAATGACCGCAACAAAAATAACAACAACAGATCTAGAGGTCGAGGGAACTATTAGTCCAACAAATATTCCTCATCCTCAACTCAAAACCTCACCACAAACTCTCCCCCTGTCACCTTTGCTGGTCATATTGACACCCGCCCGCAGTGTCAAATCTGTGAAAAACGAGGACATGTTGCTCGTCAGTGTTACCACAGATTCAACCAGTCCTATCAGTACCCTCCTCCTAAGTATTTTCAGGCAAATCTTGCTACAGGGACCTCTCAGCATACTCAGAACAATTGGATTGCAGATTCTGGTGCTACTCACCATTTTACCAATGATTTCCAGAGGATGAATCTTGGTGCTAATGATTACTCTGGATCAGAGACAATCAGCCTTGGGGATGGTAATTCTTTATCCATTTCTCATAAGGGATCAGGCAGTCTACATACTCCTTCTGGATCTTATATATTGAATAGCATTTATCATGCTCCAGATCTAGTCAATAATCTGATTTCAGTCAGAAAGTTCATATGTGACAATAATGTCTCTATTGAGTTTCTCCCTGATTGTATAAAACGGGTGAAAAACAACAGGTGATAGGTCGGATATACATTTTCCACCCGACCACCCGACCCAACCACCCGTATTCATCACATTACATGCTTCTTATTCGTGTTATAGTATACAAAGTGTTCGCAAATATAACAAGAAAATAATGTGGGAGCCGAGTGATTCTGAAGCCTAGTAGACACCCTCCCACATCGAAAATGGACAGAAAACATTTCTCTGTTTCAGTTATAAAAGAAACGAGGGGGGGGGGCAGCAATGTTCAAACTTTTCAGTTCAATCTTTAATTATATCTATGTTTGATTTCACTTTATAAAAGTGATAATCGATGTGGTAGGAAGTGTGAATGAGTGTAGATATCTTTCCTTCCATGATTACTGCACTAAACTTCTACAGATGGAGTATAAGAAACGAGTATACTCAACTACTATATGTAAGTATAGAAAATGAGGATATGAAATATAGAAAACAACGTTTCAGAAATGATGTGGGAGGTTAGTAGCTACATGAGGCAACTTCCTCTAGTCCCACATCGAAATATTAGTTCATAGATTGAGTTTCCTTACTTATAAATAAGTATAGAGAACGAGCATATGAAGTACAGAAAATGAGAAAGACTATTGTACTCGACTTCTATAAATAACTATAGTAAACGAGTACTTGAAGTATAGAAAACAAGATCTCAGAAATGAGGTGGGAGGCTAGTAACTACATGAGGCAACTTCCTCCATTCCCACATCGAAATATTAGTCCATAGATTGAGTTTCCTTACTTATAAATAATCCACTCAACCCTTGAATTGATCATTCAACGCCCAATTCACCCTTCAATGTGTGACAAGGTGCTGAGTTGAGTTAAAAAATTTCCACATCAATATTTCACCCGTTTATCACCCGATCCACCCGGTTCACCCGCGGGTGACGGGTGGATCGGGTGATGGGTGAAAGTTATCGGGTCACGGGTCGGATTCGGGTGGAGTTGATAAAACGGGTGATGGGTGCGGGTGAGGCTCCACCCGACCTGAACCCGACCCATTGTCATCCCTAGTTCAAACAGGGATAAGGGCCTCACAAGATGTTTGGCACTCTCGATTGGGTCATCCTTCCCCAAATCAGACAAGATTTACAATAAAGAAATTTCAATTACCTGTTAGCAGTACTGCTGCTTTAAGTTTTTGTACTTCTTGTTGTAAGGGAAAGACCCATGCTCTCCCACATCCTAATACTACTTCTAGGTCTTTGATACCTTTTGAATTGCTTTATATGGATTTGTGGGGACCTGCTCATCAAACATCTATTGATGGTTTTCGTTATTACTTGCTGATTGTGGATGACTCCACGAGATTTATGTGGTGCTTTCCTATTGTTCAGAAATCTGATGTGTCTGTGTTATTTCAAAGATTTGTTGCTATGGTGGAAAATATGTTTTCTACAAAAATCAAGTCTGTCCAGACTGACAATGGAGGGGAATTTATAGGACTCAAAAATTTTCTCAACAGCAAAGGGATTTATCACAGATTTACCTGTCCCTATTCTCATGCCCAGAATGGCATGGTTGAATGCCGTCACAGATTGGTTATGGACAAGGCCTTGTGTCTTATGGCTCATGCCTCAGTCCCACTATTTTTTTGGTCATATGTTGTCTTAACAGCAACCTATCTCATTAATAGGACTCCCTCAGTTGCTCTTCATGACCAATCTCCTTATCAGTTGTTGTTTCACAAGGCACCTGACTACAGCAAACTCAAGATTTTTGGTTGCTCTTGTTGGCCTAACATGAGACCCAGAAATCCTTACAAGCTCTCATACAGGTCTAAGGAATTCATCTTCCTCGGGTATTCTCCCTCTCATACAGGTTATATCTGTTATGATCCTCTCTCTCAGAAGACCTTGGTGTCTCGGGATGTCACCTTTCATGAAAGCCACTACCCCTTCTCTATCCCATCCTCCACAGACCCTCTATCTACTCAGGTTCCTTCATCCCCTTTGGAACCTCCCCCTCACACACAGGTTGAAGTTTTCTCAACTATCCATCCCACCTCAGCTCAGACCACTCCATCTGTTACAGATTCTGTAGCTCCTCAGTCAAGCCCTTCTCCCCCTCCCCCCACAAATTGCCCAGCTCCTCAAAATATCCATCAGATGGTCACCCGCTCTAGGATCAATTCCCTCCAACCTAAAACCTACACAGATGGCACCATCATCTGGCCTAAGCTTCATAACACTGTCACACATTCTTCTGACATACCAGAGGAGCCAACGTTCAAACAGGCACAAGGTTACACAGAATGGACAGATGCTATAAAAAGGGAGTATGATGCTTTACTTGCAACAAATACATGGAGACTTGTCCCATTTCATCCATCCATGAACATCTTAGGGACTAAATGGATTTTAAAGACAAAAAGAAATTCAGATGGCTCTATCCAAAGAAGGAAAGCTAGATTGGTAGCACAAGGGTTTAAACAAGCTTTTGGTCAAGACTATACGGAGACTTATAGTCCAGTTGTTAAACCCTCCACAATTCGTGTGGTTTTATCCATTGCTGTCAGCTTAAATTGGCCTATTTATCAAGCTGATATACAAAACGCCTTTCTTCATGGCGATTTGGAGGAAAGGGTTTATATCAAACAACCCCAGGGATTTGTTGATCCTACATTCCCTAATCATGTTTGCCTGTTACAAAAGTCCCTATATGGATTGAAACAGTCTCCCCGTGCTTGGTTCTCTAAATTGAGTACCTATCTTCTACAGATTGGTTTTCAGCCCTCTCAATCAGATTCTTCCTTGTTCATCTACCGTCAGAACACAGCTGTTATGTATGTCCTAATCTATGTTGATGACATACTTCTTACGGCCTCTTCTACCTCTCTAATTCATGCTTTTACCCAGAACCTCTCTACCCACTTTCCCGTCTCTGCCACGGGTGAGCTATCTTATTTTCTCGGGGTATCTGTTACTAGAACTAGAGATGGGCTTCTACTGTCTCAGGGTATATATCAGATCTGTTGACAAAAACAAACATGCACCAAGCCAAGCCTAGTCCTACCCCCCTTTCCTCCTCCACTGATCTTGACACCCAAAATTCCCCCGACTATGAAAATCCCACATATTATCGCAGTGTGGTTGGTGGTTTACAGTATCTCGCCCTTACACGGCCTGATCTATCGTATGCGGTAAATAGAGTGTGCCAGTATATGCATAAACCCCGACAGATTCATTGGAGTGCGGTGAAAAGAATTTTAAGGTACCTCGTAGGAACACAAAGGCTGGGACTTTTCTTCTCTAGCTCTCCCTTGGGGTCCTTACGAGTTTACTCAGACGCGGACTGGGGTGGTTCACCGGTTGATCGCCGCTCCACCGCTGCCTTTCTTGTCTTCTTCGGTGATCATTTGGTATCGTGGAGTAGCCGTAAACAGAAGACTGTGGCACGCTCTTCTACCGAAGCAGAGCCAAACTTCCACTTACTAGTTCATAGTTGGGCTCGCGGGGGGATATTAGGCCATGGGCCGGTATTGATGTATTGGGCCGATTCAGTTTTAGTTTATAGTGTCCAGTCTACACTTCTATTCCCTTTCTTGTACGCTATAAATACACACCGTTTCGATAATCAATACAATGAGATATTTTCAGTCATATTCTCTCATTCACTACTCGTGACTTCTTCTTCTAAAGTCAACGCTGAATCCATATAGCTATCTTTGATATTCTAACAGCAACTGAACTCTGTTTTATTTTAAGTGAATTTCTTAAACAAAACTAAATCATCCCAAGTGACCAAAGAAACAGACTTCAACAACATCATGAGAAGGCTGACTGCTGAGTGCATAGACAAGCGCATCCAAGACGCAGAAAACATGATTCAGATGTTGTAACACTAGTTTCATTCTGACCCAAGTAGTATTTTATAAAATTAGACATTAAAATTAATCATCCACGTTTGTGTAAGACATAACAGACTAATAGAACCCCATGAAATCTATTTTAGATCACCATAGCAGTTGTACTAAAGAGAAAGAAAGACAAAATGGTAATTTAGTGTGCCCATATCAGCTGAAATTTATCCCACTACATTCTACAATACATCTTTCCTCCCGGTCGTCTTTGAGAAACGACAACTGGCGGAGGTTAACGGGGAACTAATATTCTGTTTGAAACCCAGTAAATGAAATCTGAATGAGTACACGTGTGTCAGCCCCTATTTCATGGAAAATTGCTTTGAACTTCGAGATGGAACAAGAGCTCCATAGAATAGAGCAGGGAAGTTTCACTGCCAAGACCTCCATGGGCAACAATCTCGCAATCTGAATCTACAACAGCTTCAGGCCGCCAGTCACATCATCTACCATGTCAGCAGGGCCTGCAAAGAGTAGCGTGAAATTTACGAGCCCAAACTACATAGCCGCTGAGAATATGATCACTTCAAACTAATTTGAATACGGATAAAGCAGGTAGGTACATTACCCATTATGGCCATCACTGTTCTTGAATCTGAAGGAAAAAAAAAGTTAATTTCAGACATAATTATTAGTAGCTCAGGAAGGTTTCAATTTGGACAGAAATGTATATCTAATCAATACATAACCAACCAATGGTGGAGCAGCGGGGAGGTAGCACTAAACTACCTCAAATAACGATGAGATAGATGACAAATGAGTAAAATCGGTGCTCTATGGATGATGATCATATAATAAGGTCTTTCAACTATTGGTACAAAAAATGTCTTTGAAAAGATATGCATCTGGCAGGTAGAAATTTATTGAACCAGACCCACTATCCAATCACAGATATCTTGCAGGGGCACCCAGTTAAATCTAAGAGCAAGCATTCTAAAGATGAACAAGATTAAGAAACATATATAGGTTCTAATCGGCGATAGAGCTTTAGGCAGCTTCATCTACAGCATTTATAAACGATAAACATTATTCATAACTATCAAGTGAGGCGATGTCTCTTACTTGGAGCTATCTGAGTTCTCCCTGCGTCAATTGTTATATGGTAGGCAACTGGATTGTTTTTGCCCTCTCCTGCTAGGCATATGAAACTTGAAAGAGTAGGTAAAAAATAGTGGAGATAATTACTTTACAAAAAAGTAAATCTTGCCAGAAGAGCATCAGTGGTAAAATGGAGACAGGTAATCATTTTACAAGATCATTAGCAAAATACAACAACAGAACAAGAACAAACTGGAACCACCTGCAATTTAAGCATTTCATCCTGGCTTTCAATTTTCACGACCACCTTGACCTGGCCACACATCTCCCATCTAAATATGAACAAACTGATCACTCAAAAGCTTAGGAAATGCAAAATTGCAACGCAGAGGCCAAGAACAAAAAATCCTAGAGAAAACAACAAACCTGCTCAATGCTTTTGGAGCACGATTATAAAGCTTTTTGTATAGACCCAGGGTAGCATGGCTGAGAAACCCCATGTGTTAACAAATTCACACAACAAAATTGAAACATCAGAACACAACCAACATTTGCAGACAGATGAATAAGGATACAGTGAAGGTAGAACTTTAGTACAGCATAATATACCATAACGCTACTTATTACAGCATCTGAATCTGAAATGCAGAGACTAATCAAATAAAGAGAGAATGAAAATATCAAACAGCCATAACATCTTTAAACGTACCTGCATTGTGCAGCAATCTTACCCTTGCCCATCTTTAGATCATTTCGAACAACCAATACCTTCAAATTTAAAAAAAAAACGAAGTTCAGTGCCCAAATTTTGAATGTTACATTTCTACATTGATTCCACTGTAAATATTATGATCAAACAAGTAACTGCAAATTCAAACGTGATATAAACTAAATACATACAAAACAGAAAAAGAGCTTACCATTTTAAAGTCCTCCAGAATTTCAGCGAGCTTTTCAACTTCAAGCGCGGGTTTCTCACTCTTCTTGTTTTTGCTAATTGAGCCACAGTTAGCCTTTTGAGCTGCTATTTTCTTAATGGCGTTCAAACAAGACGAACGACCAGCACCTAAGCAATATCCCAATGCCAGGCAGCCAGCAGCTCCGACTAGAATCGCGCCCAGCCACGCCAAGTCCATCAAATTCAACCCGAAATCGACGAGCAATCCAGCAGGACTATTCCCTGCAAAAGTGGAGTCTGGCAGTCAATCGTGCACTGCGGGTGTGAAAGAGTAAGGACATCTATTAGACTATTACCCCTCAAACATAACCCTAAAAAAATATAAATTCAAAGAGGGGGGAACACCGATTAAAACCCAAATCTACCGATGAAACTGTGTGAAGTCTGTGGCGACTTTCGCCACCGTTATTACATACCCTCCTCCGTGTAGCGAGTTGGGTACTAGGGATTCTCAGCTAGCGGGCTACTACTTGTTCTTCTTTTCACAATAGCCAGGACAGAAGCCGGCTCAGAGCCAAATGCAGCATATGTCGCCCCTCCGTCTGCGTCTGCGGTAATCTCAGTCCGGACTCCGGAGGGGCAGAAAGCAAGAATTGGTCGTCTAAAAAAGCTTTCCTTTTTCTTTTATCGGACTAGTTTTTTGGCCGGCAAGTTTTATTGGAACATCTACATCTGAATTGGGCAGTTTCTACTAGCCTAAGCGACAATGGCTAGTCCAGACCCGGTTGTTAAAACAATAGAATTATAAAGAGATCGATAAAAATGTGATTGTGAACTGAAAACAGACTACACAATAGAACCACAATGTTGATGGTTGATTCCATCATAGCGGGGTTTATAATAAATTAAAAGTTATTTTTTTAAAGTTTATCTGAAATCTAATATACTTCATCAAAGATTTTAAGGGCATAGTTATAATTTGGTAAAAAAATTATAATCAGATGATAAATCGGGTAATAAAGAGAAATCATCACCCACCACCTAACCCACCCGATTCACCCTTCAGTATAGCCAATTTCATTTGTACTGTTGATGATCCTAGTTTCTAAGAGTATTAGACAGCTTTATGACAATTTCTCATCTTTTTCCTAGTCTAGCAGCTACTATCTGATTGTCATATGAACCCAATGAAAACTATTTCAATTCATTTTCACTTAGTAAGACAGTTCATTTTCGTTAACTTCAAATCAATGTAATACTCATGTCGCAGTGACCAAAGAGGGCTATCTTATTAAGACAAATGGGTGTGACAGACACTAATGAGTTCAAATCAAACGATCGACAAAAGCTTCAAAATGATAGATTTCATTTCCATTTTATTCCACTTTACAATAATATCAATCTTCTAATGTCGCAGCGACAATATACACCATATTACCTTCCTCTCTACAAATGGAACTAGATGAATACAGGCATGTGATCATTCACACTCTCACCAAACGGAAACAGATGCTAAATTCGTCAGTAATTGCTTGCAAGTCCTGCAATCTTATGCAGCGCCCTGGTTGCCTTTCTATAATCACCGTCACCATGATGGCGTGGAGATGTCCATTCTTGGTAGTTATGTAAGCTACCTGTGAAGTCAGTGAACAAGCCATCTACTCCTATAACGTTTAACCAGTAATCATACTCGCTGTAAGGATCCTGGTGGAAATTGAAGTGCAGGAACTGGTTCTCATTCCTATAAGTGTAAGGATGCACCTGAAAGTGGATAACGCCATAAGATAATTAAAGGGGCATGCAACAATAAACGTGTCAATGATACAAACAAAAGAATGTAATATTGTGTTGACACGCACGAAGCACGGACTAAAGTAAGAAGACTTCACACACCTGTAGATCATGAACGTGTGCTCTTGAAACAAGATCAGTTGGCTCTTCCAGGTAATTGTTTACCACCGGCACTACAGTGTCCTTCCATGGTCCAATTCCAACAACATAGTCTTTGATGTAGTCAAAGTAAGCATCTGAGGTGATTTCCCAATATGACTGCAACAAAGAAAAACCAGTCTCGTTTCTTCAAACTGTTGACTCTTCCAGTTACTTTCCTTTTTGCAGTGAGAATAAGAAGATAGTTGAATATCTTGCCTGGTGGGTATCTTGAGTTGACACAGTTACATCATCAATCAATAAGACCTTAGGCAAGTCTGTCTGGTTTGATACGTAGACAAGTGATGTTGGAGCAAAGGACTGAATGAAAACGGGCTGTTTCAGCCAATCTCCAGATAAGTACGAACCTTTATACCCATACTTCTTGAGTGTCTCCACAAACATGTCCTCAAATCTCTTGCCGTTGGGCCACTTCACCTGCAGAGAAGAAAGACTTGCATAAGACGTCGATGTCTAATTTAGAAAATGAAATATTTTATTATAACTGAAAGAAAATCCTTTGCTTCCAGAATGACCGCCTTGAAGCATGGAAAAGGAAAAATTGGAGGCAATAGAGTTTCAGACAGGTTTCATCGTATCAATTTGACAGGTCATTAGATGTACTACTCATATAAAACTTCCATGGAATTGATCTTATGGATTTGACATGGATACATTTTACTCACATGTTGGTTAATAAAAACAGGGTTTTTGATCTCTGGATAAATCCCAACAACTCTTGAGGCATCAAGTGCTATGGAGATGAACTCCTCGAATGTAATTATACCAAACTTTCCTGCAAGGTACCATAACATATACTATATATCCTCGTTAACTTTTACTTACTGCAACACCAAGCATTGTCAACACACTAGAACAGAGAGAGATCTACAATTCCAAATATACAAAAAAAAGTTGAGTCCTAGAAATAAGATAAACTAACGTACCGTTATACTGCTGATCTCGAAAAGGGTATCTCTGCCTAACTCTCAGCGTTTGAAGTTCCTCCCATGTAAAATCAACTGCCCAAAACACCCCAGACTCCTTTACTAAGCAAACAGCTTAATAGATTTTGCTTGTTGTTATCAAGAAATAGGTAACAAGCAACACAATCTCTTAAAAGAAGCAGGAAATCCTAGCTCTGACGCAGAATTGGGCTAATATAGCACAAACCTGGGAAGAAACCAGTTTTATTGGCACCTTCCACTTGATAAGTTCTTTTACGGTTTGCAAACTGTTTGTATGACCTGACATCAGTTGTAGCATCCAGTGTTACATCATGGAAACAAATTAGGACTCCATCTTTGGTTGATAATATATCGGTTTCTATAAAATCAGCTCCCTCCACAATTGCTCTCTGCCAGCATTATTGACAAAATCATATAGAAATGTAAAAATCTTATATATCACCAGTAAATCTCAGCAAAACAGTGAAAAAAAAAAAAGAAATCCAGAAGAAGTTGATAGTTGTTTGGAGTAAAGATAGAGCAGGAAATTGTCATATTCATCGCACCATAGCATATTTTTGAAATAAAATTATTTTATCCTTGAAATGAACAGGAATATTTCCTTTTTGAAAAGAAAAAATAATACTATGACACAACCCTGTAAGCCGGTGCAGTTTCTTCAGGAATTTCCCCATTGGAGCCTCTGTGTGCAATGTTATATGGTCTAAACGTCTGCAATGGCTGTTTTCTGATGTTGTCCGCTTCGCTGGGAAGTGGATATAAGTGCCTGGCAGCACAAGTAACTACAAGTAGCGAGAGAGCAAGAGGGAGAATTGCACCTACAAATTCGGAAAATGGGAAATAAAAAAAAAAAGATGGCTCAGTTGTGGAAATATGATAAATAGGAATGGAACTCGATAAGCTCTTGCTTTGCGCTGCTTTTCATCTCGATAATTATCTCCCAGTTCTGCTGAATCAAATTTTTAAACTATAGCCAGAATATTCCCGCCAACAGGACCATAAGCAAACATATTATAGCAATTACGCACTGATTGGTCAATTAGCTACATCAATGACCAATGGCTGAACCGCGAGATGATCAATAAGTTACATATAGTAACCTACCAATCTAAAAATATCACTGCATAATCCTATATTTGAATACCAGTATACCAATTCTTTCCTGTACTATCTGTACCTTCTGTATTTCAGAAACCAGAGAAATTTTCCCCTTTATCGGCTCAATGTTCTCTTCCTTTAGAGGTGTTTCTGTTGGATAAATTGAAATCCCACAAATTTGGGGTGTGTTGTGTGTGTGGGTGTGGGTGGGGGGGGGGGGGGGGGGGGGGGGGGGGGGGTTTCTAGATTAACTGACACTGATTCAAAGATGCCATGGTGACAAATATAAGAACATCTCCCGGAGATTCATCATAGAAAAGGAAGTCAATCCGACTCATTTATTCAAAATGAGAAAACTCGGTCTTTGACCTTCATACCCATCTCACCGAACCAAAAACAAGTGAGTAATTTCAAAAAAAGTGGATTGAGAAGGGTAAGGGAAGATCTTACAACGGCGATTCATGGGCGTCGGGCACTTCCACATTCTTACTCGCCTTGTTTGCACAGCAGCGCCCAATCCCATGAGCAATGGAAATTTGGATGATGGAAAAAGAAAGATTTACACAGAAGAGACTATCGCGATGTCTACTGACAATATCCTCATATCTCGTAGTACCGCAGGATTCGCGGCCATGTAAACGGCATTGGTCTCTGTCCGGAGTCGGACAACACGAGGAATATCCTTTCCCATATAATTGTAGTCCAGTCCTCCTTGTCAGCTGGTCAACTGGATTTAATAGGAGAGATGGGGACTTGGAATTGGATGACAGGTGGGTAAACAAATGGAGAGCCATGGTATTTACAGAAACCAATCGCAATTATTGGTTAGCCAATTAAGGCCCCCTTCATAAACTAGATTATAGGGGATAGATTAGGGAGAGTTGCTACCTGTGGTACCATTCCACCTTCGATTTATAAGAGTTTTTTAAATAAATCAAAACTGCATAATCTACCTCGTAGAAGGATGCTAATTCATGGTAACCATATGATGTTGGGCTACCTCATTGCTCATATGTTTTGATGATATCATTTAATTGTTATGCTTTTAATTTCTATAATATGTGTCAAGTTTATAGTATTTGGGATAAGTTGAAGTCCTTGATGTAAGCAATTTTATTGTGAGATAGCTTTAGCGGTCATTTGTTTTGAGAAATCTAGAAATGGAATCAGGATTTCTTTTGTGTTGTTTGTTTAGTCATTTTCTTCATTTTCAGAAAAGAGAAAGATGTACTATGTGATTACCATATATCCAACTTATTATTCACATCTCACTAGGGAATGAGATTCTATTTCTCCAATACTCTTTGAATGGTAATCGGTTGTCATTGACTAGTGACCGATACCAATAACTATTGATCAATGATTGGTGGTCGTTAACTAGCACTGTTAACAAGCGATCCTTTCACACAATACCCCTAAAAAGTTTCATAATTCGTTATGTACTCTGATTTCAAAACTCGTGCTCTCTATGTTCCTAAAAGTTTTAAGATTCACAATGTACCCCTACTTCATGAAAAATGAACAATAACTATTTTACCCTTGCTCTGACACACCAGATAGTGTATTAAGTTCACAATATGTAACTTTTTTATTTGGGAGTGTAACGACCCCAAACCGGGCTAGTTCCGCACACGCCACACACTTATTACTTAAGATGCGCAAGACCACTATCAATCTGAAAGATCACAGAAGAATACTTGTATTAAGTAAAAGGATAGTTAAAGCTTACAAAGCCCCAAAACATAATCAAAGTCATAACCAGAAATGCCCAAAGGCCACAAGAGTCACAAAGCGTCTAGCGCTAGATATATAAGTCTTTTAAAGCAAAGTAACTATAGTCTTCGAAACTGAAACGAGAATCATCGCTAATCAATCTGCAACATATATATATATATAAAAGGGGTGAGCAGCCACAGCTCTGTAGACAATAGACTTCATCAACAAAGCACGTTCAAAAAATTTTAAAACATATTATGAAAGACGAACTGAAACAAAACGAAACAGGATTTATAACGACCCCAAAACCGGGTTAGTTCTAAGGTCATTACACGCCGCGTATATACTACTTAATAACACAAGGCTCTAAGCGAAGACGAACTCAATATCTAAAAATAATATCACTTGCATTAATAAATTAAAGGTTTACAAAAGAGTGTAAATATCCGGAAACTATACGTCTGAATAAAGGTCCGAAGGCTACAAACTCCAAAAGAACAAAGAGACCCTTCGCTCGGTCACTCTACAATGAGTATATATAAAGGGGTGAGCAACCACACGCTTAGTAAGTATGAAGTATGCTCAATACATTAAAATAGAATGTGAACGAAATCAGAAGGGAGCAAAGTGTAATTTCACAATTATAGTGATTAGATAGGCCACAAAGCTCAAACCAGAGCAGAAACACATATCAAAACGTATAGGTCGGACTTTCAGAAACACATCTTAGGTGGGACCCTAGCAACCAGCTAACACATCAGAAGGGCAAACTCTAAGTCCATATGGATCTGTAGATCCCACATTAGAAGCATTAGAGAGCGCTATTGGACCCGTCGGTCACTAATATCCTAGGGAAACCCTAAGGGACAAATACATAAGGAATTCCTGCGCAGCATGCTACGGGATAGCCCAACCTGACTATCCAAGGCTCAGAAGCTAAGTAACTAGGTCCCTAAAACAAATACTTATAATTATAGAACATAAGTGCATAAAATGCATAACATACAAATAAACAGCTTGTACAAAATTAGGGGAGCATAACCCGCAAATGGAAGTCAAAATGGAACTCAAACGGGAAAGTTATGCAAAATCAGAGGCCTGTCTGAATATGCGTCTGAACTTGCATGTTCGGACGTAGGTCGAGAATCAGATAGTTTAGAAATCCGTCGTGTCCAAACTTGCATCCAACCTTGCAAGTTCGGACACACGCCGAGAGTCAGAAAGCATAGAAATCACAATGTCTGAACATACGTTCAGGCATTAATGTTCAAACTTACATGTTCGGACAGAAGTTCAGACGTGACAAATAGAGGGCGGATTTGACAGAAATTAACACGGCACGATGATAATTCTTTCCCAAATTAGATCATAACCAAACCAGCAAGTTCCATGGGGGGTTTCTAGTAATTTAAACAGACCAAACAGAGGAATTCAACAAACTTAAACACATTGAAACGATTCAGAAATTTAACCCTTGTTCAAACCCCCATGGATGAACACAAATCACCAAAACCATCCCTCACTTACATCGATCAGACGCGCAACAAATCCAAAACCAAACCCGAGAGCATATTGTGTAACCACAACCAGACCGGAGAGGGGAGCAACAACCACTGAATTGTAAAGCATCTAAACCCCAAAAACCAGAAATCGGAGAACTCCTTAAACAACACAAACCCAAACCGAAATCCACACAACCAAACCTGAAACGACAAAGAGGAACACACCACGCAGCTGAAGAGAAATTCCACAATAATGCAGCTGCAACCAATCCACAAAGCAGAGAAGTCTGGAGGAAGAAGAAAGGGAAACACTACACTCAGAAGAATAAACTGTCTTGAAAAAACTGAACGAAGAAAAGGGAAATTAGACTTGGAAAAAGCAACCCGAACCCGAAAAACCGAACCGAACCAATCCGATCCGAATCCGAATGTCAACCGAAAACTATAACTTGAAAAATGACCCGAAATCCGAAATAAACCGACCCGGACCAAACCGAACCGTATTATGTAAAACCGAAAGTAAACCACAATCCACAATCATCCGAACCGAATTCATCCGAACCAAAATCAACCGAACCGAAGTCACCCATAACCCGACGATGACCCGAAAACCGAAGTGACCCGAACGAAACCAACCGAAAACCAACCGAACCGAACCCGAACCGAAACATGTGACCCGAACTAATATATCCGATGTGACCCGAAATAATATATTACATTAATTATAGGAGACAATGAGAATAAAACAGAATGTTTATACCTAATATCTAGTTTAAATACAAATCAGTATTTAGCATTTGTATCATACAACACTAAACAATGCCCCACAATACTTTTACAATTAATCATTACTTAGTAAGTGGCGTACCTGTAAAAAGTATTAATAAACTTATATACACGAGAAATTATTTTAAATATACAACATATATTTTGCATATAAATTTTAAAGTAATTAATTATCATGCATTTTCATTAATTGCACAACTAATAATGAATTAATGATAATGCGTTACTCATTAATGATAGATTGGTAAGAACCAAAAATATTTGTATTTTAGACTCAAATTTTATCACTAATTCATATCATTATTGTATTAATTATTCATATATTGAAGGTGTTTTTATTAATTAGAATTTTTCAAGCCTTTATCCAATCTTGTGAATAATTCTCCCGCATTAGCAATTTAGCATAAATGTTTAATATACTTGAAGGTTTTTACCTATGTAGCAAAATTCTCATGCTTCTGAATAGTTCTTCATCATTAGCAGTTTTTAACTACCGTAAAAAAAGTCATCAAAACTTATTAACTAATTCCATTCGCTAACTATTAATAGATTGAAAATACAAGTTACTACACTTTGATACAATTTAATAATTATCCACAAACATACCTTATTTATACTCCTCTCAAAATAATGAAACTATTAAATAATCTAAAGCCACATCAATAATTATGATAAGTTCAGAGTTAGTTGCTAAGTATAACATGATGCAAATTATAATTATTTGTTTAAATTAATCTTTTATAACATTTATACGTGTTGAGATTGATTGAAGTCAAATTTGCATATCATGATGATTGAGTTGCGGGATTCTGTAATGGCAACCGAATTTAACCGAATAATTGACCCGAATTTGACCCATAACCCGAAAAAACAGAATGAACCAGAGGCTAACCCGAACCGTAAGTTACCCGACCCGAAGTCACCCTAACCGAAAGTCATCCAAACCGAAAATCAACCAACCGATCCAACCGACCCGAAATTTCAACAAACCGAACTCAACCCGAACAAACCGAATTCATCCGACCGATCCAACCCGAACCTAATATTGAACGATTTGAAATCGACCCGACCCAACTGAACCGAACCGAACCCGAACCGATTGACCCGAACTGCACCTCTAAGGAAATAAAGAATTTTTTTTTCCTTATCGATTCCTTACCAAATAAGAAGGAGAAAATGACCTCCTTGACCCTCTCTTCTCTCAAATACCTAGGATGTCCTAAATGTTACAAAACAAACAATATAAGAAATAAAATGTAATTGACGTACGAAAATAAAACCGGGTTATAAATAATTTCTACAAGTAGATTTAACATCAGAAGCTAGTAAGGTCAAATGAAACGGAAGAGTCATTTAAACACTCAAAGCAAAGCTTTCTGAATCACAAATGCGGGTGGGATACTAGTACCAAGCTAACACAAACAGAAGGGCGAAAGCCCTCAGAGCATAGATCCTACATCAGAAATGGTAAAGACCATTAGTTGGACCCGTCGATTGCTAATCATCCAAGAAACTCAAGGAACAAAAAACTGAAGGACATCCTGTGCAACATGCTACAGGATAGTCAGACCCGACCATCCACAAATCAGAAGCTATGTAGCTAGGTCCCAAAATGAAATACTTAAACTAACTGAACACAAGTGAATAAACATGCATAACACGTGAGTAAACACTTATACAGACTTAGGGGATCATAACCCCACAAATAGAAGCCAAACGGAGCTCTAGCGAGACAAAATCAGTAGCCTGACCAGACATGTGTCTGGGCTTACAAGTCCGGAAACATGTCGAGAGCATAATCAGAGAAGTATGGACGTACTTCCGACAAAATGTACTTGGTGAAGTTCAGACATGTGTTTAGGCTTGGAAGTCCAAACACATGTCGAGAGTTAAAACAGAGGCACAATAGGGTGTGTCCGGACTTGCGACCGGGCTTGCAAGTCTGGACATATGTCGAGACTTGAAACTCAGAACTCGTCCTCACACCCCGTCCAAACATGTTCAAAAACTGCAAAACATAAGGCATCCGGAGTCCTGTCCAGACATACAAGTTCGGACACGGTAAAACCGGAGACGGGATTTACATAAACAACTCACAAATCAATGCCAGAATTCACCCAATCAAATCAGAGCAAATACTAGAGAACCCATGGGGGTTGGAGAGTTAAATAGAAGCAAAAACATCAAGGAAAACAATTTAGAAAACGCATCACAATTCACCCATAAATAACCCCATTTCTAAACTCCCCATAGTTGAACATCCTCCGTCAAATCCATTCACCACCTAACTCAATCAAAGTGTAGAAGTCCACAGACTGAAGCCGAACGTAAACCAGCAAACCCACAGACCAAATTGGACCAAAGCACGCAATGAATGACAACTGAAGACCAAAACCAAAATTAGAAACCCAAACTCCAAATCGAGAACAAAACCATAATCAAACTCGTAAAACAAACCTAAACGTAGATAAGGAAACAACACATCAGCGGAGACCCGAAACCACACAACGCAGCAGCAACTCAAACCAACAAGAAGACTGGAAATTGACTGAGAAGGAGAAGGAAGAAAGAACGCTCAAACTGATGAACTGTTAGGAAAGAAAGAACAGGAAAAAGAATCTTATTTTTCCTTAGTCTCATTACCTTAAAAATAGACCTTGCAAAAAGACCAACTCATCCTCCCTTTCTACTCAGAACCACAAAGCCACATAAATGTCATAAAACCCACTTAAGACAAGATAGCAATGAAATCCGACTTAATCCGACAGAATTATAAATCCAAATTAAAATCCAGTAAATAAAATTATATACAAAAAATTAAAAATAAAATTAAATAAATTATAAAAAAATATAAAATTAAAAAATAAAAAAATAAAATTATAAAAATATTAATAAAAAGATATAAAATTAAAATTATAAAGATTAATAAATAACTTAATAATTCCTAAATATCAAATATACACAAAACTTCAAACAAATAAAATATTTTAATTTGATTGTTTTTACCTTCCTTGACTGTTTATGAATCTTATTCTTTATTGAAATATGTGCATATATGGTTACGTAATGATTAAAGATTATATAATAAGCGTATATATCTCCATTTATAAACAAAACTAATCCAATATAAGATGAGGTAGTTGTACATGATTTTAATTAGAAAATTTAACACATCATGTGACTCACAAAGATCGTTTAATACATTAATTATAGCTAAAACCACTCGACAAATTGATAAATATAGAGATTATAATTTTATGGGAAGCAACAAACTGATAATGATTTTATTTCTTGTATATTTCTTTTTCATATTAAAAATTAAATAGAAAACAACAATTCAAATTAATTATTAAAAAGAAATGAATGTGTCGCATGGTGGGTTGAATTTTCTAATTAAAATAATATACAACTGCCTTTTCATATATTGGATTAGTTTTGTTTTATAATTGATGTGTATATCCTTATTATATAATATTTAATTTATCTAGCCATGATTGTAAATATTTTAATGAAGAAGATGACTAATAAATAGCCAATTAAGGTAAAAAAAACAATGAGAAGAAAGTTTTGTATATGCATACTGTTTAAGTTATTTTTTATAATTTTATTACTCTTTCAAATTGCTTTTGTAATTATTTGTGTTTTTGTATTATTTTAATATTTTTTGGAAAATTTCATAGAATCCCTCCAAATAATAAACCTGGCTTATTGTGAATTATAATCATGATGTGCAGTGTGAGGAATAAAATAGTCATTATTCACGATTATTTCACGAAGTAGGATACATCATGAATTTTGAAAGTTTTTAGGAGCATATGGAGCGTGAGTTTTGAAACCGGGTACACAGAAAATTATAAAACTTTTTAAGGGCATAGTATGAATAATTTTCTCTTCTTTGTTTTACATTATCTTTTTTCTGATTTCATTATGATTCATATGCCAAAACCACACAACCCCTTCATGTAGCTTACCTTAACAGACTTACCATCACCTATAACAATCTCTAGATCCTTAGCATGTATATTACATTTATATATTGTGTAACGTGCATCATACTTTATATTTTAGCTCCAGTGTTTGTCTAACTAGATCAAATATCTTCTATTATTATCTCAACCACATTCTTTCCTATTCTTAGTTGAACCAACTAAGCAATGAGTCAATGACCGAAACTAGTAAACTTTTTGAACATATATATTATATCGTTTTCTCTGGCGAGAGTCGAGGACGCCGGTAGCACATGAAAATCCTTTGCTCAAATACTAAGAGCTCTATATTCTTTCTCTTATACAACATCGATGCTCACCATTATTAATCTTCATAGTTTCTCTTTTGAGTGTTCATTAGCTTGGCCTAGAACGGTTAATCATTTTCATATCCTTTTTCAACCGTTCTCTTTTGAGTAGGAGACAATTAGTATTTATGTTTTTTTGGAAATAAATCATGTTATAATCATTATGCACATAAGTTACAAATCCATGAAGGAACATCATCCGACCAAAACCATTCATCCTTAGACCCCTCCCCATATTTGCTACCATATGTGCAGCTACATTAGCATCCCGTGCAACATAGTTACAACTTACAAATTCCAAATGAGATAAATTTGTCAAAACCAATCTAACAAATCTCTAGCATCCGACAAAACTCTTTATTTGTTATCTAGATAGTTAACTAAACCTAAACAATTCGTGTGAATAATAAATTTCATTCAATCCAATATCACACACAATCAAACTCAAAACCTCTATCGCCACCGACGTGAAACCACCAACTCCTCCCTTGATTCCTGCTGCCTTCAGCCGCCCATCCTCAGACCCCCAAAGTAGAAAAACCCCAGACCATAACAGCCACACCCATCCAAACTGCCATCAACCGACACATTAGACACTCCCATATCACAAGGGCCATGCAAGGGTGCTCGTGCAGCACCAAACATCACTTTCCCCGCCACCTGTAAAAATGTTACAGCCTGCAACCACCCTCATACGAGCTCACGCACCCTACCAGGCATAACCTAACAATGAGCATACCATAATTTTCGCTATAAGGTTACAACATTAGTTATGTCACACAAGGGCAAAGTCAAGTAAGATTGGTAAAACCAATCTCTCAATGCACCATTAGTAAACACAGAAGTAGGCATGCATACACCTGCATTATTCCAAAGTTCTACCACTTTAACAAAATGAAGAAAAACATGTTCGTTGATTCATATCCTCCACCAAAAACACATAGGACGCATAGTACTTCCACAACGATACTTCCCTTAGAGGAACTGACACTGCACACTTCCACACGCGCTTCACTGCCACTCCCATAGAGCTACCACTCTTAGTAGCCTTTCTCTCATTTTTCAAATGCAAAGCCTCATCATATGGTGATTTAAAAAAAAGTCACCCCTAGAGTCAAGGCTCAATTGCCAACTGTCGACCCTCATCATTTTCCAAAGACATGTTCAAGATCAAGACTGCATAAAATGGATAAAACCATTGGTTAATCATCCCAACGCACCAAACTCGTTGCTTAGGATCAATGAGCCAAGAAACCAACCCCTTCCATTGAGCAAGTGCGGCAAAGACCATAACAAGGGCTTGCCTCCAACCTTACCCTGGATCCAATTGTCAACAATCTTTGTACTATTACCATCATCTATCCTTCGGACAACTTCTTTGTGTACCAAGCCAAAAACCTCATGCAAGACCTTCAAATCAAGCTTGAATTACTACCAACTTTGCATATAGCAATCCATTATGTAGAAAATATCATGCTTTCAAAACCTTTGATAGTAGCAAAGATAAATCAATCAACACATGCCAGCATTGATGAGCTAGAAGAGCTGTATTCATGCATTCCAAATCCCTAAACCCTAACCCTTCATGCTAAAGACTATGGCACATATCTGACCACTTTTGACAATGCATACTTCTTGTTGTTAACCCCCTCCCCACCAAACCTTGCAATCATCTTTTTCATTGACTTGAGATCACATCTATAGGCAATCGGATAACACTCATAACGCCGATTTAATTAACATACTTCTCCCTGCCTATGACACTAACCTAGTCCATCCTTGGATTTTCTCCGCCATCTGATCCTTAAGATACTAAACACTTGGCCTATACTCATATCCATGTGATTTGGAAGACCCAAATACATACCAAAGTCATCTACCTCTCGCGCCCCTAACCGATTAACTATGTCACGCCTCAAAGATGGTCGCACCCCACGAGAAAACATAATGCCAGACTTATGATCATTTATGCACTGACCCGACGCTAGACTAAAGTCCAATAGTAATCCATGAAGCTCCCCAACATTACTTACATCAGCCTCACGAAATAAAACACAATCATCCACAAGAAACAAATTAGTTGTCGGTACCTCCATTCCCAGAATATGAAACCACTTATAAAGTCCTACATCACTTGCCAAAAGAAAACTGGATGTCAACACCTGTATACAACAAATAAATAGATATAGCGACAAAGGATCCCCCTGCCCAAGCCCATGTTTTGGTTTGAAAGTCTCCCCTGGGTACCCATTTATTAAAACAGACACAGAAGCCGTCGTTAGACATTTACGCACCAAACTCACCAATCTAGAATGAAATCCCACAGTTAGGACATCAATTATGAAAGATTATTCCACCCTATCAAAGGCCTTTGACGTGTCAATCTTGTATGCAAATTACCTATGTGTACCGATATAGAATGTCTTATCATATGCAAGAGCTCATGTGTGATTATAATATGACTATCTTATCACCAAGTGTCGGCAACTTATTCGCAGTGTCACCTCTGGTAGCTCAGCACTTAATGCTGGCTCAACCCCCTGTAAGTGAAAATCAAAGACAACAAAAATCAGATTCGATCCATCAATTTAAATCAACAATAGAAGTGATTAGGTTTTATCCATCAAAGAGAACAGTGATCAGATTGTATTCATCTTGTTAAATAAAAAATAAATACCTTTTGTCTATCGGAGATTATTATCCATCTCTTCCTTTCTTCATAAGGAGCAACTTTCTTCAGATTTTGGAAAAAATATTTCCAAGTTTCTGTGGTTTCACTCTGGACAACAGTGAACGCCAATGGAAAAAATCCATTGTTTGCGTCAACTGCAATAGCACTCCACCGAAAGGCCCTTTTAGGTGACATCCATCAACACCGAGAAATGGTCTACACCCCAAAACAAATCTTTCTTCAGAGCCGCGTAACAAATAAACAGCCTCCTGAACACACGTGGACGATCTGGAGCATGATCGTATTGGATGTCCACTATACTACCGGGGTTCCTCTCTAACACAATATGAACATATTGGTGGATATGAGCAAATGACTTATCGTGTCTTCCATCAAACTCTTCCAATATGTTCCTCCTCGCTCTGTATAGTGAAATGTATGTTGCTTCAACACCTTTTTTTCTTTGAAGAATCGCCTTCAGAGCGCTGATAGGAATGCTTCTATAGGCTTTAACGTCCTCTTTTATCTGCTCCATAATCCACGTCACTTTCACAGCTTTGCTATATGCAACCCTTGTGCATGTGTGCTCAGTTCGAAGTGTTTTAATCTGAAAGGGTATCCCATCTTGCAACAGACTAGCGTGTATCCTCCAAGGGCAGCCGACATTGTTGTTGCAAACAGCGGTAAACCTATCTCTTTCATTCTTTTGCTTTAACATGTCAAATCCATATCCACAACAATATTCATCCATCACTTTCAAGAACTACTTATTATTTGTAAACAGCTGTCCAACTTCCAAATTGACAGACCCATCACTTGCAAAATCAAACCACTTATCGTTCTTTATGTAGGGAGCAATTGGTGCACTAGTAGAAAAAACACCTATAATGTCGGTTATAAAACCCTTTAGGTGTCGGTTTTCAAACCGACACTCAGCAGGGTGTCACTGCAGGTTTGTATCTGAGGCGTCGGTTTTTGGAAGCGAGGCTTCAGATGTGTACTATGGTGTGGGTTTTGTAAAACCGACGCTTTAGGCTGTCTAAAACGAAGCTTTAGACCATACCTATGACAGGGATATATGAGTTTGTGGTGTCGTTTCAATAAAAAACCGACATCAGAAGTGTATTTTTAGAAAAATAATAAAATGCTAAGGAGTCGGTCTTTTAAAAAACCGACAACTAAGAGAATTCTTTTTTTATTAAATTTCACCCCATATAATAAAAGCCTACGCTGATAACATCATTCAAGTACAGCATCTGATAATAATATTCAATATGATGCAACCTGATATTAAATATTTACATTGATACAAAAAATGAATTACATTCTTAATTTCCTATCACACCGTTTCATCCCCAATTAGTTATCTGTGTACAAGGGAATCACCTATAACAGAACAGAAAAACATCATCAAGCTGGTCTTGCACTGGAAATTTACATCACTATGATGCAGTTCGGTGCTTAGGTTGGAAATTAGAAGTGGAACAGCTCCTACCCATGCACTGGTCTCCTCTTCCTCATCACAAATATTAGACTCTCTTAGCTGAAAAAAATTCATATCAAAGATTAGAAAAATCACTTAACAACAACAATCACAAGGAATTGATAAGAAAAGAATTCTTTCAAACAATTTCAACTCAGTATAGCAAAACTTGACAGTTTACAATAAGTCACTTCCATTCAGTACTGGGCTGAAAATTACAACTACAAGACAACGGTGTATAGATTAATAACAATGCTAAAACAATAAATAAAATGCTAGGACTATGAAGCAGTAAACCTATAATATAACCAAGTTCAAGTAAATACAATGCTGTATAAAATTTTCTTCTCCTAATAACATAAAATGCACGTACACTATCCTCCTACATGAAGCAAATATCAGAAGCCAGTTCAAGGTATATAGCATATAGCATATAACATTTAACACTACTAGGAACATTTGCACCATTGAGTATTCATTGTAGATTGGCACCTTATACTTCATGTGCATAGTGTTTAAAACTGCTACACAACTAAATACACAGCACTTCCGGAGTAAGGATTCATAGGTTGGGTACTTTCACCAAAATCAAGCAAGCTGAATCAACCAAATCACCAGGAAGACAAAAGTTGTCATTTCATCACTGCTTAATGTTATTATATGAAGTCATAAAATCACTTAGACAGAAAAAAAAAAGCAGAACATTTTTTAGTGAGAAAACTAAAGAAGAGATTTAAGAAATGTGAATGTTAATCACAATGAAGAGCCAACTTACAAGTGCAGTGAACTCATCATTTTTGCTCCTCTTTGTACTGGTAAATAATTCTAAGGCTTTAGCTATGTCAGTAAAATGATAGCTTCATAAGACAAAGAAAGATTACAGGAAGATATAACCAGAAGGTTTTCAGATAACGAGAAACTAGAAAGGTAAAATAACTCACAGACTAGAGGAGGAACTTCCATTGCTATCTTCCCTACATCCTCATCAGCTTGCATAATCTTCTTTATTCTAGCCAGCAGAACAAAGAGCACCCATAAGCCAGCCAATAGGCAAAGTCACCAGCCAATGTGAACTACAAATAATAACATAAGAATCAAACTAGTTACCACATGGACTTAAGTATCAAAACGCAAGATATCCCATTATTCCAGCCCTCAACCACTGAAGGACACCCCGCACAAAAAATATAAACAGGAGCAACAAAATCAAGCACCTTTCAAAATTACCTAAATCAAAGTGACAACATTAAGTAAACCAATCACTTTAATTCGGATATGTTTGATGTACTAGGACATGTTTACAGCTGCTGTTCTTGGTACTTCAGTGGCCTACTAAACAACATTAAGTGTGTCTTTGAAATTTTGATCAAAACAGTAGCTAAATTACTAATTCAATGTTGCAATATACCAATCACTTTAGTACTAATTTGTTTGATGTACTGGAAATTGTTTACTACTGCTGTGATTGGTGGTTTAGTAGCCAACTGAATAGCATTATGTGAGACTGAAATTTCAGTCAGAAACAGTATGGAAACTATTAATTCAGTGTAGCAGTACCAAACACTTCTATTTTATGTATTGGAAATGTTTAGTCTGCTTACTGCTGTAGTTGTTTTTTTTTTCTGAATTCATTGCTAGTTTTCAAGAGAAATATATAATCAGAGAAGGAAAAGACATTTGGTGACTCCTCAGAGATGAGTATGGTTCATTATTCCTTAAAATGAATGACGGCTAACCAACTGAGTATGGCTCATCACAGACAGCTAACCAGCAGGTAATTATATTTCTGAAATTCAGCCTAAAACCATCATAGTAGTAGCCATTGAAGGCGTCAATCTATTATACAAAGGACAATTATACAATTTAATATGAAAAATTGTAACATAAAAATGAAGTTTGCTTATAGATAACTAAATCTTTAAGATTATTCATCCCTATCCCTAGTTCCCTAGATCTTATAAGATTAGTATTTATAAGAAACAACTTACAGAAACAAACACTTACAATATATTCAGGTGCAGCAGCTTTTTGCATATGCTCAGATTTTTTTTGTGCAAATAGCAGTTCATTATATCAAGCTGGAATTTGCAAAAGAATTTCCATGTTGTTTTGAACTCAATTATAGCATCTTGGATCCGCTGCATTCAGTAAAGATATTCAAGCACATAACCTGCATAAAAGAATAACGTGTGCATCATAATCATAATCGTGAGTGATACTAGCTGTTCTGTGGGAGCCTTTAAAAATGGCTACATCAAAGCACACATTAATCTACCAACTTTTATTTGTTCGTGGAAGCATTAATCTGCAGTCATATGGAGTAGCTGTTTATTGATAGCATTTAACATGAGTAAGATTAATATGCACCGCAGAGCAAGTACTTTCTTCTTGATTTTTTCATACGCTGAAGGTACTAACGGGGCCAGCCAGATCAAGGTACAAACATATTGGTAGAGAAGAATTTACAAAGAGAGTAAAATACGGTTAAGAGGATAGAAGGAGAGTTAGCTCTTTATCAAATTAAAGTTTGATGGGGCTGTAGTACTGGTTTGAGCGGAATGCAGAACAAGAAGCAACCCGTACAGGTGCAAAATCATGGGTCCAACTCTAGGTATATTTCATCTCGTCAATAAAGAGTACAAACAAAATACAGGCAGTAAATTCGATACAGATAAACACAAACATATACCACATCCAAATGAAAGCAACAGCCAAACATACAGAAGGTTTGTGTGCATAAAAACCTAGATGATTATGAGATAGGACTATCAAAAATTACCTGCTAAAGATTGAAATTCTTTGTGATGCTAGGGGTCTCCTATTGCTGGAGATTGAAGTGGGTGGTAGTGGCCAATGCTTACAGACGCAGGCGATGGAAAATCATCGGTCCGACGCGGTGAAGAGTTCGTGCTCCCGCTCGATCCAGTTTGGGTGTAGATTGAGATTTTTCTTGATGTTAGGAGACAGATTTTGCTGGAGATTGAAGATGGTAGGAAACAAATTTTTCTTGATGTTTGGGAGTAGATGGAGTTCTTACGGTAGAAAGCAAAAGTTGAGGCGCGGTGAAATTTTTGCTACCTCCCGCGATCAGTATGATGTTAGAGGAAGGTGGGAAGAGAAAATATGGGTGGGGAATAAAATTAGGGATTTGGTGTCGCTTGTCTGTAAAACTGAAGCCAGAGTAATGTAAATATTGGTGTTTATATATCTGTAGCGTATCTGTAGCGTCGGTGTTTATTAAAACCGTCACCCTAGATTGTTCTATGGTGACGGTCACATAACAAAACCGACGCCTTAGTAATTGTAATCTAACCGGTAAAGTTTGCCCGCCACATTATACTATCAAAATTTGATTTTTTTTAAGCCTATAGTTTCACTTCAGAATAAAACCGAGGCCCTAGATTATTTAAGGTGACGTCTTCTTAAAAACCGATGCTACAGGCTTGACACTAAAGATCTTTTTTTCTACTAGTGGTGGAATCTCATCTTCCTCGTCACCTGATAAGTAGCCACCTTCTTCAACAAGCTCTAACCCCCCAATTTCATCCTCATCTATGACATCTTCGTCAAGTACATCTCCCACAACATCATGTACTTCATCATCATCTGGCCAGTCATTTTGATCAGCATTGTCATGCCAAGAGTCAACTGAAATTTCATCTCCACTTATATCCTCCCTATTGTCAGATGATGGATTACACTGTTCATCAAGGTTTTCAGCATTCATTTCTTGTGTTGGCTCGGCATGAGGAGCTTGAGTTAAATCAGCGGCATCCAACACATCTTGTTCAGGCTGATTTGAGCAAGGTACATCATTCTTGGGGGCATCTGCTTCTTTGTGAATCCCCACATCATCATTTACGTCACCACCATACAGATTATTCCACTCATCCTCATCCATATGCATAATAGGGACAGGAGACTCAACCTCTAGAATTTCCACACTGTCCTCGTTGGCTGAATCACTAGAGCGCTCAACCCTTTCCGTCTCCTTGTATTTATTCTTGTCTCTCCAATCCATCCAAAGTTTCACCAACTCGGACGGCTCAGGGCTTGCTTCAATGAATATGTCAACATCTCTCTGACCCCGATATAGCCGAAACATCTCCATTAAGTCCTTATCATTATCAATAGGCAGCAACTTCTTGGATTGTGGATGCTTGAACTTTATGATGGGTGTCTTACAAGGGAGCACACCCTGTTTATCCGCTTCTGTTTCTAACGCAGTGAGTAAGTCAAGACAAAGGAACTCGTCTGGATCCACGTCAATGATGTCGTACTCATGTGCTCCATAGTGGACCGTTAGCCAATGTATGTCAAACTGCAGCGATAAAGAAAGACCATCAGTGAAAAAAAAGACAACCTCATATGGGCAGACGAAGATAATATCAAATCACATATATTTCAACCACGCAAAGAGTTATTTCAAATTTCACTGAATCGCATGAGTTGGATTTTGATCGACATTGCAATCTTAGTTCGATTTGGGGAATAGAAAATAGAGAAACACATTCAACCACTCAAAGGGTTATGTCAGTAAATTTTCTTCACACTAAAATATTCAACTTTTAAGTAAACTAAAGAGAATAACTTTTTGTACAGTACGTGTCCTTCAATTTGCTATTCCTCTCTACTATATCCTTATGTCAATGACTCCAGGGTATTACATCGAATACAGTAACTAGCTTAACATATTTTTTTGGCACCGTGTCTTACGTCTTATCTCTTTTTAATAAGCTATGAACTGATTAGAGCATGATCAAGGGCCAAAAAATAAATACAAATGAACAATAAAAAGGACAATACTGGCGCAAATGGTTTTTACGAAGGTTTTACAGCACTAGTTAAAACATCCGTTCATATTGCTAAAACAGCACACTGACAATTTTGTACAAAAAGACCTACCAGATTAGCAGCTGTACGTTTGCAAAACTTTCAATTCTTTTCAAATTGTACATATCCTTGGGCGGAAAGAGACAGAAAGAAAAAGCAAGATACAAGTGCCACCCGCTAAATTACACAAGTTGTTAGCAGACTCTGTTCGTTTTGCACGTACAAAACCCACATTGAGTAGCAAGAACTGACTTGTATTTCACATTACAGTCACAGTGCGATTTGGGGTGAGCGAACAACATTGCAGAAATTACATATTTGATTAAGAACCTACCTCCATTGTTGTTGCTCTAGCATCACAGTCTGGCTGGATTTCACAGAGAAGTAGCGCCGATATTCTTCAACCCTGGGTAGCAAGATTATGGCTATCAATATGTGAAATTGATTTTTACTCGAACAAGAATCGGGTGTGAGTGAAACGAAAGTAACGTGTGCAGTAGTGGAAAGAGGAAAAAATTAGAGAAAACCAGCAAGCCTTCACCATTTGGGACATTAGGGTTTACAATATTGGGGAAAACAGAAGTGGGGTATTAGCAGAGAGTGGGATGTCGTGAGTTGATACCTGATGACTTGTAGTGAATTTTTCCACGTTAGATTTTTTTTTAAAAAAATATTACAGATCAGCAATTAATTAACGCTCCGTAACGGAGTTACCGTTTTGGGGTCCGGAGTTAAGGAACCGATAACCTCAAGGTGGCTGAAAGTAATTATGATTACCTAAAGGGGGTAAATTGTAATTACCCGAAACCTCAAGGGGGCTATCAGTAATTTTCTCAAAATTTAAAGTAATTTTTTGAAAAAAATCAGTTTATCTGAAATCTTCATGGAATTGAATATACTTCATCAAAGATTTTAAGGGTATAGTTATAATTTTGTAAAAAATTTAGAATCAGATTATAATCAGATGATAAATCAAGTAATAAAGAAAAATCATCAGCCACCACCTAACCCAGTTGATCACCCGATTCACCCTTCACTATTGCCAATTTCATTTGTAGTGTCTTTGTTTGATGATCCTAGTTTCTAACGGTATTAGACAGCTTTATGACAATTTCTCATATTTTTCCTAGTCTTATTCTAGCAGCTACTATCTGATTGTCATATGAACCCAATGTAAACTATTTCAATTCATTTTCACTTAATAAGACAGTTTATTTTCGTTAACTTCAAATCAATGAAATACTCATGTCGCAGTAACCAAAGAGGGCTATCTTATTAAGACAAATGGACAGACACTAAGAGCAACTACACTAGAGTGGATTCAACCCACAATGTCAGTAAGGAAAAAAAAAAGTCTACACTAGAGTGGATTCAACCCACTTTATCTCTCCTTGTTCCTTAATTAAGAACCATACTTTAGTGTTTCTATTGGTTTTGTTGTCTGCACCACTGACCACCTGTACCTCCTTCCAAATTTCTCTCATTTATTTATGATTTTAATAATGTCCAATCGACCACTGTACCATCTCTCACTTCTATTTTGTTTGTGTTTAAAGAAAAAGAAAAAGTAAAAAAAAAAAAAAAGAAGTTAACACTTTTGCTATTGTTGTGTAGTAAGTTTCTTAACTATTAAAATATATTATTTTAGTGACATGGAAAAAAGGGAAATGTTAAGAAAAAAATGTTGTTGTTGCTCTAATGAGTTCAAATCAAACGATCGACAAAAGCTTCAAAATGATAGATTTCATTTCCATTTTATTCCACTTTACAATAATATCACTCTTCTAATGTTGCAGCGACAATATACACCATATTACCTTCCTCTCTACAAATGGAACGAGATGAATACAGGCATGTGATCATTCACACTCTCACCAAACGGAAACAGATGCTAAATTCGTCAGTAATTGCTTGCAAGTCCTGCAATCTTATGCAGCGCCCTGGCAGCCTTTCTATAATCACCGTCCCCATGATGGCGTGGAGATGTCCATTCTTGGTAGTTATGTAAGCTACCTGTGAAGTCAGTGAACAAGCCATCTACTCCTATAACGTTTAACCAGTAATCATACTCGCTGTAAGGATCCTGGAAGAAATTGAAGTGCAGGAATTTGTTCTCATTCCTATAAGTCCATGGATGCACCTGAAAGTGGATAACACCATAAGAAAATTAAAGGGACATGCAACAATAAACGTGTCAATGATACAATCAAAAGAATGTACTTAGCAAAGTATATTTTTCTTTGTTAATCATTAGATAATTGTGTGATAGCACGAAGAACGGGACTAAAGTAAGAAGACTTCACACACCTGTAGATCATGAACGTGTGCTCTTGAAACAAGATCAGTAGGCTCTTCCAAGTACTTGTTTACCACTGGCACTACAGTGTCCTTCCATGGTCCAATTCCAACAACATAGTCTTTGATGTAGTCAAAGTAAGCATCTGAGGTGATTTCCCAATAAGACTGCAACAAAGAAAAACCAGTCTCGTTTCTTCAAACTGTTGACTCTTCCAGTTACTTTCTTTTTGCAGTGAGAATAAGAAGATAGTTGAATATCTTGCCTGGTGGGTATCTTGAGTTGACACAGTTACATCATCAATCAATAAGATCTTAGGCAAGTCTGTCTGGTTTGATACGTAGACAAGTGATGTTGGAGCAAAGGACTGAATGAAAACTGGCTGTTTCAGCCAATCTCCAGATAAGTACGAACCTTTATACCCATACTTCTTGAGTGTCTCCACAAACATGTCCTCAAATCTCTTGCCGTTAGGCATCACCTGCAGAGAAGAAAGACTTGCATAAGACACGATGTGTAGTTAGAAGATTACTTCTTATTGATGTGTGTTAACAAGAAGAATTACAACCTTATTTATAAGGAAAGGTGGCTTAAAGAATAAGCTAACTAGCCTAATTTACAAGTATACCCTTATTAAGTATGTACAGGTTAAAGGATAAAAGAATAAGGCCCAAGGCCCATTACATAGTTAAGTAGGTCTAACAACACCCCCCTCAAGTTGGGTTTGTAGATATCTTGCATTCCCAACTTGGAGATAAGTCTATGGAACCTAGGACTATGTAGAGGTTTTGTGAAGACATCAGCAACTTGGTCTTCAGAAGGAATGTAGTTTAGGTTGATCAGACCTCCCTCCACCTTTCTTTGATGAAGAACCGATCAATCTCAATGTGCTTGGTCTTATCATGTTGAACTGGATTGTGAGCTATGCTTATTGCAGATTTGTTGTCACATCTCAACTCCATAGGGCCTGTCCATTTGATTCGCAAATCTGTGAGAATGGTACGGACCCATAAGAGTTCGCATAGACCATGAGCAAGTGCTCTCAATTCCGATTCAGCAGATGACCTAGCAACCACGTTCTGCTTCTTGCTCCTCCATGTCACTAGATTACCGCCTAGAAACACACAGTATCCAGTAGTGGATCGCCGATCAACAAGGGAACCACCATAGTCAGCATCAGTGAAACATTGGACTGTCAATGGGTTCCCCCTTTTAAAAAGTATTCCTTGTCCTGGTGCTCCTTTTAGATAGTGCAAAACTCTATATGCGGCCTCAAGGTGAGTTTTCCTAGGGTCGTGCATAAACTGACTAAGAACACTTACAGCATACGCAATGTCAGGTCGAGTATGAGAAAGGTATATCAGTTTCCCGCAGAGACGTTGATACATTCCTACATCAATTTTGGGTTCATCTTGAGCATCTCCTAGCTTATGATTAGGATCCATGGGTGAAGTAGCTGGCCTGCATCCACTTTTGCCAGTCTCATTTAGCAAATCTGTTATATATTTTTGTTGGCTGATAAATATACCTTGGGATGACCGAGCAACTTCAATTCCAAGGAAGTATTTAAGAGAGCCCAGAGATTTCATTTCAAACTTCGACTTGAGTTGTTTCTCCAAGTGTTCTCTTTCTAACGGATCACTGCCTGTGACAATAATATCATCAACATATACCAGCAGGATAGTGACCCCCCCGGGGCGAGAGTGTTTGATAAAGAGAGTATGATCGCCTTGACTTTGCTGGTATCCGGCAGAGCAGACCACACTTGTGAAGCGCTCAAACCATGCTCTTGGAGACTGTTTGAGTCCATACAAAGCCTTTTTAAGACGGCAAACCTTAGTAGAGTCAGATGCATCATTAAAACCTGGAGGAACTCGCATATATATCTCATCATGCAATTCCCCATGTAGAAACGCATTCTTAACATCAAACTGAGCAAGTGGCCAATCAAAATGGGCAGCCAAAGATAAGAGAATACGAACAGTGTTGAGTTTGGCAACTGGTGCGAAAGTCTCTTGGTAGTCTATCCCATAAGTTTGAGTGTAGCCCTTAGCCACAAGCCGGGCTTTGTACCGCTCAAGAGATCCATCTGCATTGTACTTGAGGTTGAAGATCCACCTGCAGTCAACTATGCGTTTGCCAGGAGGTTTGGAAACAATAACCCAAGTTTGATTCTTTTCCAGAGCCTTGATTTCTTCCTCCATTGCTTTGCGCCATTCAGTGTGGTTCAATGCCTCAGAGACATTTTTGGGTATTTGAATATTATTAAGGTTTTTGACAAACAGCGCATGAGATGGTGAGAAGTTGTCAAATGTCACAAAATTAGCCAGAGGATAAACAGATTTCTTTGTGCATTGACGAACACCTTTGCGCAGGGCAATAGGGGAGAGGAAGTATTAGTAGTATCATTATCTGAGGGGGACAATTGGTCCTGTGTCAGCCACGGTGTGGATTGGTGATCCCTTGAATATACCCGCACAATCGGAGGAGCCAAAGGCTGATCTTCGGGGGTAGTGTCAGGCGAGGGTGGTTGATCTTGTTGAGGAGGTGGTGGCATTTTCTGAGGGGCTGGTGGGGGAAGAGTAATAGTATAAGTTGGATTTTGTTGGAGAGGTTCGGTATGTGAAATAGGTGTAGGATCAGGGGTAGATGAGGATGAGTAGAAAGGTGTTTGTTCATGAAAGGTAGCATCAGCAGTAACATAATGCTTTCTTGTAGTGGGGTCATAGCATTTGTATCCTTTTTGAGTAGGAGAATAACCCAAAAAGACACATTTGGTCGATCTAGGATCCAACTTCCCTCTGTGAGGTGTGTGAACATGTGTGAAGACAGTGCACCCAAACACCGTAAGTCGAGATCAGCAGAAACTTTATGTAGTGGAAAAAATGTCTGAAGACATTGCAGAGGAGATTTATTCTGAAGTACCCGAGTAGATAATTTGTTGATCAGATGACATGCGGTCTTAGTAGCTTCACCCCAGTACTGTTTAGGCATATGAGTTTGAAAAAGAAGAGCTCTACTCATTTCAAGAAGGTGACGGTTCTTTCGCTCAGCTAACCCATTTTGTTGAGGAGTGTAAGGACAAGAAGATTCATGAATGATACCTTGTGAGTGAAAATAGGAAGTGATGGTCTGATTGAAGTAATCTGTAGCGTTGTCAGTGCGGAAACGTTTTATGGTGGTGGAAAACTGTGTTTGAACCATGGTACAAAATATGGGAATTATAGTACTGACCTCACTTTTGTGTTTCATCAAGAAAACCCACATAAACCGAGTACAGTCATCAATAAAAGTAACGAACCATCGTGCCCCTGAGATATTAGCAACAGAAGAAGGACCCCACACATCACTATGAATGAGTGCGAAAGGAATGGTGCTTCTTGTATTACTTGGAGCAAATTGTGTTCGAGAATGTTTAGAAAGTTCACACACATCACACTGAAAAGCTGAAACATCGATATTAGTAAATAGTTTGGGAAACATTGTCTTTAGGGTATGAAAAGATGGGTGACCAAAACGCCTATGGTAAAGCCAAATAGTGTTGGTGGTATCTGAAGTAGTGACAAGAGCTTTTGGAACACTGAGGACCGTAGGTATATTGAGGTAGTACAACCCATCCTGCTGCTTAGCAGTTCCAATCACCTTCCCCGTGCATAGATCTTGCAAGATACAATAAGACGGAAAGAAAACAGCAAAGCAGCCAAGGTCAGTAGTGAGTTTGTGTATGGAAGCAAGATTCATAGCAAGCCCCGGAACATGCAAGGTTTCCTTAAGTTGAATGCTATCCGATAAGACAACATCCCCGTGTCCTGCCACAGTAGTTGACGCACCATTTGCAGTAGTAATGGTCTCAGGAGTATAGCAAGGACGATAGTGGGTAAGGAGAGAAGAAACAGACGTCATGTGAGTGGTAGCTCCAGAATCCAAAATCCATTGTAGAGTAGAGGATTGGTGTGATGAATGAAGAGAATAAGGAGCTGTAAGCGAGCTATGACCAGATTTAGTAGACATCTCAAGAGATTGCAACATCATGCGATATTTATTCAACTCAGCAGGAGTGATAGGAGTGGTGAAGGTATTAGTAACACCATAATCTGAAGAAGAATCTTTTGCCATGATAGGAAACCGATGTGGAGAGACTCACACAACGATAAAGATGGGTATAATAAACCCTTAGAAGAACTTGGTTGAGGCAGAACCAATTTAGGGTAGCCCTAACAGCACCAGTTTCAAGAAATTGTTTTTTTTTTTTGGACTAGTTGAAGGCGCATAGATATTGACGGACATAGAAGATCACACCCATTAGAACACCTTGCACACAGATGGCGGAGGATGCTGCAGTCGAAGAAGGGCAAAGTCAGTTACGCTGCGCAAGCGGACAAGACTAGCGAGGAGGAAGAGAACGCAGTTCGTTGGAAAGGAGGTCGTCCGTCTGACATCGTCAGTCCGCCGTCATCAGCGGCATCGTCAGTCCGCGTCGTCAGCGGCGCGTCAGTCCGGCATCGTCAGCAGCACGTCAGTCCGGCGACGTCAGTGTCGCGTCAGTCCGGCGTCGTCAGCGTCGCGTCAGTCCGGCGTCGTCAGCGGCGCGTCAGTCCGGCGTCGTCAGCGGCGCGTCAGTCCGGCGTCGTCAGCGGTGCGTCAGTTCGGCGCGTCAGTTCGGCGTCGTCAGTCCGGTACTAGTTAGGGTTAAGTCTAGAGAGTAGGAGACTAGGGTTAGGGTTTGAGAAAGGGAGGCTCGTGTTTGAAAAAAAAAAATTGGCTCTTGATACCATGTAGTTAGAAGATTACTTCTTATTGATGTGTGTTAACAAGAAGAATTACAACCTTATTTATAAGGAAAGGTGGCTTAAAGAATAAGCTAACTAGCCTAATTTACAAGTATACCCTTATTAAGTATGTACAGGTTAAAGGATAAAAGAATAAGGCCCAAGGCCCATTACATAGTAAGTAGGTCTAACAACACGATGTCTAATGTAGAAAATGAGATATTTATTATAACTTAAAGAAAATCCTTTGCTTCCAGAATGACCGCCTTGAAGCATGGAAAAGGAAAAATTGGAGGCAATAGAGTTTCAGACAGGTTTCATCGTATCAGTTGACAGGTCATTAGATGTACTACTCATATGAAACTTCCATGGATTGATCTTATGGATTTGACATGGATACATTTTACTCACATGTTGGTTAATAAAAACAGGGCTCTTGATCTCTGGATAAATCCCAACAACTCTTGAGGCATCAAGTGCTATGGAGATGAACTCCTCGAATGTAATTATACCAAACTTTCCTGAAAGGTACCATAACATATACTATATATCCTCGTTCACTTTTACTTACTGCAACACCAAGCATTGTCAACACACTAGAACAGAGACAGATCTACAATTCCAAATATACAAAAAATAGTTGTCCTAGAAATAAGATAAACTAACTTACCGTTATACTGTTGATCTCGAAAAGGGTATCTCTGCCTAACTCTCAGCGTTTGAAGTTCTTCCCATGTAAAATCAACTGCCCAAAACACCCCAGACTCCTTTACTAAGCAAACAGCTTAATAGATTTTGCTTGTTGTTATCAAGAAATAGATAACAAGCAACAAAATCTCTTAAAAGAAGCAGGAAATGA
Source organism: Limonium bicolor (assembly GCA_023374045.1). Taxonomy (NCBI): domain Eukaryota; kingdom Viridiplantae; phylum Streptophyta; class Magnoliopsida; order Caryophyllales; family Plumbaginaceae; genus Limonium; species Limonium bicolor. Next base: position 255,975,548 of record CM041777.1, on the reverse strand, counting down.
TAGCTCTGACGAATTGGGCTAATATAGCACAAACCTGGGAAGAAACCAGTTTTATTGGCACCTTCCACTTGATAAGTTCTTTTACGGTTTGCAAACTGTTTGTATGACCTGACATCAGTTGTAGCATCCAGTGTTACATCATGGAAACAAATTAGGACTCCATCTTTGGTTGATAATATATCGGTTTCTATAAAATCAGCTCCTCCACAATTGCTCTCTGCCAGCATTATTGACAAAATCATATAGAAATGTAAAAATCTTATATATCACCAGTAAATCTCAGCAAAACAGTGAAAAAAAAAAAAAGAAATCCAGAAGAAGTTGATAGTTGTTTGGAGTAAAGATAGAGCAGGAAATTGTCATATTCATCGCACCATAGCATATTTTTGAAATAAAATTATTTTATCCTTGAAATGAACAGGAAATATTCCTTTTTGAAAAGAAAAAATAATACTATGACACAAACCCTGTAAGCCGGTGCAGTTTCTTCAGGAATTTCCCCATTGGAGCCTCTGTGTGCAATGTTATATGGTCTAAACGTCTGCAATGGCTGTTTTCTGATGTTGTCCGCTTCGCTGGGAAGTGGATATAAGTGCCTGGCAGCACAAGTAACTACAAGTAGCGAGAGAGCAAGAGGGAGAATTGCACCTACAAATTCGGAAAATGGGAAATAAAAAAAAAAAGATGGCTCAGTTGTGGAAATATGATAAATGGGGATGGAACTCGAAAAGCTCTTGCTTTGCGCTGCTTTTCGTCTCGATAAGCATCTCCCAGTTCTGCTGAATCACTTTTTCAAATTATAGCCAGAATATTCCCGCCAACAGGACCATAAGCAAACAATATATAGCAATTACGCACTGATGATTGTCAATTAGCTATATCAATGACCAATGGCTGAACCGCGAGATGATCAATAACTTACATATAGTAACCTACCAATCTAAAAATATCACTGCATAATCCTATATTTGTATACCAGTATACCAATTCTTTCCTGTACTATCTGTACCGTCTCCCCATCTCACCGAACCAAAAACAAGTGAGTAATTTCAAAAAAGTGGATTGAGAAGGGTAAGGGAAGATCTTACAACGGGGATTCATGGCCGTCGGGCACTTCCACATTCTTACTCGCCTTGTTTGCACAGCAGCGCCCAATCCCATGAGCAATGGAAATTTGGATGATGGAAAAGAAAGATTACAGAGAAGAGACTATCGCGATGTCTACTGACAATATCCTCATATCTCGCAGTACCGCAGGATTCGCGGCCATGTAAACGGCACTGGTCTCTGTCCGGAGTCGGACAACACGAGGAATATCCTTTCCCATATAATTGTAGTCCAGTCCTCCTTGTCGCATCTAATAGTCAGCTGGTCAACTGGATTTAATAGGAGAGATGGGGACTTGGATGACAGGTGGGGTAAACAAATGGAGAGCCATGGTATTTACAATCTGTGAAACCAATCGCAATTATTAGTTAGCGAATTAAGGCCCCCTTGGGGATAGATTAGGGAGAGTTGCTACCTGTGGTACCTTTCCACCTTCGATTTATAAGAGTTTTTTAAAATAAATCAAAACTACATAATCTACCTCGTAGAAGGATGCTAATTCATGGTAACCATATGATGTTGGGCTACCTCATTGCTCATATGTTTTGATGATATCATTTAATTGTTATGCTTTTAATTTCTATAATATGTGTCAAAGTTTATAGTATTTGGGATAAGTTGAAGTCCTTGATGTAAGCAATTTTATTGTGAGATAGCTTTAGCGGTCATTTGTTTTGAGAAATCTAGAAATGGAATCAGGATTTCTTTTGTGTTGTTTGTTTAGTCATTTTCTTCATTTTCAGAAAAGAGAAAGATGTATGTGATTACCATATATCCAACTTATTATTCACATCTCACTGGGAATGAGATTCTATTTCTCCAATACTCTTTGAATGGCAATCGGTTGTCATTGACTAGTGACCGATACCAATAACTATTGATCAATGATTGGTGGTCGTTAACTAGCACTGTTAACAAGCGATCCTTTCACACAATACCCCTAAAAAGTTTCATAATTCATTATGTACTCTGATTTCAAAACTCGTGCTCTCTATGTTCCTAAAAGTTTTAAGATTCACAATGTACCCCTACTTCATGAAAAATGAACAATAACTATTTTACCCTTGCTCTGACACACCAGATAGTGTATTAGTTCACAATATGTAACTTTTTTATTTGGGAGTGTAACGACCCCCAAACCGGGCTAGTTCCGCACACGCCACACACTTACTACTTAAGATGCGCAAGGCCACTATCAAATCCGAAAGATCACAGAGAATACTTGTATTAAGTAAAAGGATAGTTAAAGTTTACAAAGCCCCAAAACATAATCAAAGTCATAACCAGAAATGCCCGAAGGCCACAAGAGTCACAAAGCGTCTAGCGCTAGATATATAAGTCTTTTAAAGCAAAGTAACTATAGTCTTCGAAACTGAAACGAGAACCATCGCTAATCAATCTGCAACATATATATATATATAAAGGGGTGAGCAACCACAGCTCTGTAGACAATAGACTTCATCAACAAAGCTCGTTCAAAAAATTTTAAAACATATTATGAAAGACGAACGAAAACAAAACAAAACAGGATTTATAACGACCCCAAAAACCGGGTTAGTTCTAAGGTCATTACACGCCGCGTATATACTACTTAATAACACAAGGCTCTAAGCGAAGACGAACTCAATATCTAAAAATAATATCACTTGCATTAATAAATTAAAGGTTTACAAAAGAGTGTAAATATCCGGAAACTATACATCTGAATAAAGGTCAGAAGGCTACAAAGAACAAAAGCGTTCAGCGCTAATACATAATGGAAAAAAAACATATGCTAAACTCCAAAAGAACAAAGAGACCCTTCGCTCGGTCACTCTACAATGAGTATATATAAAGGGGTGAGCAACCACACGCTTAGTAAGTATGAAGTATGCTCAATACATTAAAATAGAATGTGAACGAAATCAGAAGCGAGCAAAGTGTAATTTCACAATTAGAGTGATTAGATAGGCCAACAAGCTCAAACCAGAGCGGAAACACATATCAAAACGTATAGGTCGGACTTTCAGAAACACATCATAGGTGGGACCCTAGCAACCAGCTAACACATCAGAAGGGCAAACTCTAAGTCCATATGGATCTGTAGATCCCACATTAGAAGCACTAGAGAGCGCTATTGGACCTGTCGGTCACTAATATCCTAGGGAAACCCTAAGGGACAAATACTTAAGGAATTCCTGCGCAGCATGCTACGGGATAGCCCAACCTGACTATAAGGCTCAGAAGCTAAGTAACTAGGTCCCTAAAACAAATACTTATAATTATAGATCAGAAGTGCATAAAATGCATAACATACAAATAAATAGCTTGTACACAATTAGGGGAGCATAACCCGCAAACGGAAGTCAAAATGGAACTCAAACGGGCAAGTTATGCAAAATCAGAGGCCTGTCTGAATATGCGTCTGAACTTGCATGTTCGGACGTAGGTCGAGAATCAGATAGTTTAGAAATCCGTCGTCCGAACTTGCATCCAACCTTGCAAGTTCGGACACACGCCGAGAGTCAGAAAGCAGAGAAATCACAATGTCTGAACATACGTTCGGACATTAATGTTCAAACTTACATGTTCGGACAGAAGTTCAGACGTGACAAATAGAGGGCGGATTTGACAGAAATTAACACGGCAAGATGATAATTCTTTCCCAAATTAGATCATAACCAAACCAGCAAGTTCCATGGGGGGTTTCTAGTAATTTAAACAGACCAAACAGAGGAATTCAACAAACTTAAACACATTGAAACAATTCAGAAATCTAACCCTTGTTCAAACCCCATGGATGAACACAAATCACCAAAACCATCCCTCACTTACATCGATCAGACGCGCAGCAAATCTAAAACCAAAACCGAGAGCATATTGTGTAACCACAAGCAGACCGGAGAGGGGAGCAACAACCACTGAATTGTAAAGCATCAAAACCCCAAAAACCAGAAATCGAAGAACTCCTTAAACAACACAAAACCAAATCGAAATCCACACAACCAAACCTGAAACAACGAAGAGGAACACACCACGCAGCTGAGGAGAAATTCCACAATAATGCAGCAGCAACCAATCCACAAAGCAGAGAAGTCTGGGGAAGAAGAAAAGGGAAACACTACACTCAGAAGAATACTGTCGTGAAAAAACTGAACGGAAGAAAAGGGAAATAAAGAATTCTTTTCCTTATCAATTCCTTACCAAATAAGAAGAGAGAAAATGACCTCCTTGGCCCTCTCTTCTTCTCAAATACCTAGGATGTCCTAAATGTTACAAAACAAACAATATAAGAAATAAAATGTAATTGACGCACGAAAATAAAACCGGGTTATAAATAATTTCTACAAGTAAATTTAACATCAGAAGCTAGTAAGGTCAAATGAAACGGAAGAGTCATTTAAACACTTAAAGCAAAGCTTTCTGAATCACAAATGCAGGTGGGATACTAGTACCAAGCTAACACAAACAGAAGGGCGAAAGCCCTCAGAGCAGAGATCCTACATCAGAAATGGTAAAGACCATTAGTTGGACCCGTCGATCGCTAATCATCCCAAGAAACTCAAGGAACAAAAAACTGAAGGACATCCTGCGCAACATGCTACGGGATAGTCAGACCCGACCATCCACAAATCAGAAGCTATGTAGCTAGGTCCCAAAATGAAATACTTAAACTAACTGAACAAAAGTGAATAAACATGCATAACACATGAGTAAACACTTATACAGACTTAGGGGATCATAACCCCACAAATAGAAGCCAAAACGGAGCTCTAGCGAGACAAAATCAGTAGCCTGTCCAACATGTGTTTGGGCTTACAAGTCCGGAACATGTCGAGAGCATAATCAGAGAAGTCTGGACGTACTTCCGACAAAATGTACGTGGTGAAGTTCAGACATGTGTTCAGGCTTGGAAGTCCAAACACATGTCGAGAGTTAAAACAGAGGCACAATAGGGTGTGTCCGGACTTGCGACCGGGCTTGCAAGTCTGGACATATGCCGAGACTTGAAACTCAGAACTCGTCCTCACACCCCGTCCAAACATGTTCAAAAACTGCAAAAACAGAAGGCATCCGGAGCCCTGTCCAGACATACAAGTTCGGACACGGTAAAACCGGAGATGGGATTTGCATAAACAACTCACAAATCAATGCCAGAATTCACCAATCAAATCAAAGCAAATACTAGAGAACCCATGGGGGTTGGAGAGTTAAATAGAAGCAAAAACATCAAGGAAAACAATTTAGAAAACGCATCGCAATTCACCAATAAATAACCCCATTTTTTTTTTTGCCTTATAACCCAGATTTCAAATCATCACAGCCGACCTCCGTCAGACAACAGAAACAGTAATCGTTAACAACTGCTCAAGACACAACAGAAACAGAATATTTCGAAATCCCACAACAAAGTCGTAGTAGAAACATCATAATCCGATTATCATTAACATCATCAGTCATATATAAGAAAACCCATTTCTTCCCTAAAGAGAGTTATAGGAACAGTTCATCATCTCACTTCTTGAGACTGCCACGAATCCCAAGCTTAGTCTTGGACGAGTCACCGCCGCCGCTGACAACGGCGCCGCCGCCACCACGGTGCTATGGAGATTTCTGATTTTGGAATCGTCAAAGAGGGATGCTTGGATCGATGATCGATCTTGGAATTGTAGTCGATTGCATCGGGGGCGGTGATCTTGCAGTGCGGACATTCGAACTTGGCGTGTCCGCCCTTCTCGATACCAGTGCGGTCTGCCAAACCGGATTTTCCGCCGCCCCTGTTGGTCAGCGCTGCGTCCGCCTTGGCGGCGAGCTCCTTCGCCGTGTCCTTCTTCGGCTTCGCCTTCCCAGTCATGGTTTTTCCCGGCCCGAAAAGGGATTGGTTTTGATCTAGGTGCGTGAGATTAGGGCGAAGAAGTGGGGGTATGAGAGAGAGGGAAAACCCTAATAATCCCATTTCTAAACTCCCCATAGTTGAACATATAGTTGAACATCCTCCGTCAAATACATTCACCACCTACCTCAATCAAAGTGTAGAAGTCCACAGACTGAAGCCGGAACGCAAACCAGCAAGCCCACAGACCAAATTGGACCAAAGCACACAATGAACGACAATTGAAGACCAAAACCAAAATTAGAAACCCAAACTCCAAATCGAGAACAAAACCATAATCAAACTCGCAAAACAAACCTGAATGTAGATGAGGAAACAACACATCAGCGGAGACCCGAAACCACACAACGCAGCAGCAACTCAAACCAACAAGAAGACTGGAAATTGACAAGAAGGGGAAGGGAGAAAGAACGCTCAAACCGATGAACTGTGAGGAAAGAAAGAACAGGAAAAAGAATCTTATTTTCCTTAGTCTCATTACCTTAAAATTAGACCTTGCAAAAAGACCAACTCGTCCTCCCTTTCTACTCAGAACCACAAAGCCACATAAATGTCATAAAACCCACTTAAGACAAGATAGCAATATGAAATCCGACTTAATATAAAATCCAGGTTATAACAGGGAGCATTTTATGAAATTTTCCAAAAAAGAATTTAAAATTCTATAAAAAAATTAATAATTACAAAAAAATATTCAAAAGAGTAATACAATTATAAAAAATTAACTAAAAGATATAAAATCGAAATAAATTAATAATTCCTAAATATCAAATATACACAAACTTCAAATAAATTAATTATTTTAATTTGATTGTTTTTTACCTTCCTTGAGTTTATGAATCTTATTCTTTATTGAAATATGCGCATATATATGGTTACGTAATGATTAAAGATTATATAATAAGCGTATATATGTCCATTTATAAAACAAAATAATCCAATATAAGATGAGGTAGTTGTACATGATTTTAATTAGAAAATTTAACCCATCATGTGACTCACAAATATCGTTTAATACATTAATTATAGCTAAAACCACTCGACAAATTGATAAAATAGAGATTATAATTTTATGGGAAGCAACAAACTGATAATGATTTTATTTCTTGTATTATTTCTTTTTCATATTAAAAATTAAATAGAAAACAACAATTCAAATTAATTTATTAAAAAGAAATGAATGTGTCGCATGGTGGGTTGAATTTTCTAATTAAAATAATATACAACTGCCTTTTCATATATTGGATTAGTTTTGTTTTATAAATTGACATATATATCCTTATTATATAATATTTAATTTATATAGCCATGATTGTAAATATTTTAATGAAGGAGATGACTAATAAATAGCCAATTAAGGTAAAAAAAACAATGAGAATAAAGTTTTGTATATGCATACTGTTAAGTTATTTTTTATAATTTTATTACTCTTTCAAATAGCTTTTGTAATTATTTGTGTTTTTGTATTATTTTAATATTTTTTGGAAAATTTCATTAAATTCTCCGAATAATAAACCTGTTTATTGTGAATTATAATCATGATGTGCAGTGTGAGGAATAAAATAGTCATTATTCACGATTATTTCACGAAGTAGGATACATCATGAATTTTGAAAGTTTTTAGGATCATATGGAGCGTGAGTTTTGAAACCGGGTACATAGAAAATTATAAAACTTTTTAAGGGTATAGTATGAATTTTCTCTTCTTTGTTTTACATTATCTTTTTTGATTTCATTATGATTCATATGCCAAAACCACACAAGCCCTTGATGTAGCTTACCTTAACAGACTTACCATCACCTATAACAATCTCTAGATCCTTAGCATGTATATTACATTTATGTATCGTGCATCATACTTTATATTTTAGCTTAGTGTTTGTATAACTAGATCAAATATCTTCTATTATTATCTCAACCACATTCTTTCCTAATTCTTAGTTGAACCAACTAAGCAATGAGTCAATGACCGAAACTTAGTAAACTTTTTGATCATATATCTTATATCGTTTTCTCTGGCGAGAGTCGAGGACGCCGGTAACACATGAAAATCCTTTGCTCAAATACTAAGAGCTCTATATTCTTTCTCTTATACAACATCGATGCTCACCATTATTAATCTTAATAGCTTCTATTTGAGTGTTCATTAGCTTGGCCTAGATCGGTTAATCATTTTCATATCCTTTTTTAACCGTTCTCTTTTGAGAAGGAGACAATTAGTATTTATGTTTTTGGAAATAAATCATGTTATAATCATTATGCACATAAGTTACAAATCCATGAAGGAACATCATCCGACCAAAACCATTCATCCTTAGACCCCTCCCCATATTTGCTACCATACGTGCAGCTACATTAGCATCCTGTGCAACATAGTTACAACTTACAAATTCCAAATGAGATAAATTTGTCAAAAACCAATATAACAAATCTCTAGCATCCGACACAACTCTTTATTTGTTATCTAGATAGTTAACTAAACCTAAACAATTCGTGTGAATATTAAATTTCATACAATCCAATATAATCACACAATCAAACTCAAAACCTCTATCGCCACCGACGTGAAACCACCAACTCCTCCCTTGATTCCTGCTGCCTTCAGCCGCCCATCCTCAGCCCCCCAAAGTAGAAAAACCCCAGGCCATAACAGCCACACCCATCCAAACTGCCATCAACCGACACATTAAACACTCTCATATCACAAGGGCCATGCAAGGGTGCTCGTGCAGCACCAAACATCACTTTCCCCGCCACCTGTAAAAATGTTACAGCCTGCAACCACCCTCATACGAGCTCACGCACCCTACCAGGCATAACCTAACAATGAGTATACCATAATTTTCACTATAAGGTTAAAACATTAGTTATGTCACACAAGGGCAAAGTCAAGTAAGATTGGTAAAACCAAACTCTCAATGCACCATTAGTAAACACAGAAGTAGGCATGCATACACCTGCATTATTCCAAAGTTCAACCACTTTAACAAAATGAAGAAAAACATGTGTCGTGGATTCATATCCTCCACAAAAACACATAGGACGCATAGTACTTCCATAACGATACTTCCCTTAGAGGAACATGACACTTCCACATGCGCTTCACTGCCACTCCCATAGAGCTACCACTCTTAGTAGCCTTTCTCTCATTTTTCAAATGCAAAGCCTCATCATATGCTGATTAAAAAAAAAAATCACCCCTAGAGTCAAGGCTCAATTGCCAACTGTCGACCCTCATCATTTTCCAAAGACATGTTCAAGATCAAGACTGCATCAAATGGATAAAACCATTGGTTAATCATCCCAACGCACCTGTAACACCCCTACTAATCCGGCTCCTAAATATCCTATAACTGTCGCACATCATAAATATATCGCAGCGGTAAAAAAAGACTGTCGCCCTACTGGTGTCACTGTCATCACTCGCCCATACGAGTGATAACGATTTACCTGATAATCAACTTGCGAAACGTATTCCCGCAGTGACCACAAGAAATAGATAGCAGTACTTAAACAATTAAAACAAATCTAACAACAACAATTATTACAGACCGTGAGCATCTAAACCAAATACACCTCGGTTAAACACACCCGAGTCCAAGCAACCTGAGTATCACACCGTACCAAGTCTACTGTTGTGCAAAATAGTGGTGAGACTACTCTGCTAACTATGGGCAGTGAACCCAATCATTGTAGTACAACAAGGTCGTATCCACAGGGACTTCGTAACTGTCTAGCTAATTATAAGCTTAGTAAATGTGCAAAGGATATATACAAAAGTGCATAATTGTAAATTGGGGTTTTTGGGTTTTGGTTGTAATTGCAGAAATGAAGGAAAGCAGTAAAACTAGACTAACTAATCTAGGATAGGTGTAGCTCGGGATGGATATTTGCACCCATCTTCCCTTCACTACCAATGGTTAACCCTCGAACTCATGGCTAAACAACGGGAACGCTAAACTGACTAATAGCCTAATCAAGGTCTACTAATCCTAACCAACGAATGGAACCTGGTGGATCTTCCAAGTACCTAGTCAATTGATGGCATTAAGCATAAATTCCCCTTAAGTTGCAGTGTAGTCTAATCTCGAAATCCTCGATATTAGACTACGCTGTTTCAGTCCTCACGGTCTAGACTTCTATCTCAGAATCACATATTGACAGAAATCCACAGTAATGCTCAACTAATCGGTAGGCCAAACCAACCAGTTTAACACATAGTGCTAATTAATCAGCAACCTAGAATCTATCTCAAATCTCGTTTCACAATTCAAGGCAAACCAACCAATTTCACACAAAGATAACAAATTGGGCAAAACCCTCAACAATCCCCAAATCCTGGGTGACAAGTTCAAGAGCCACAAATACACAATTATTATCAGTATTCAGCACAAGAACTGAAATAAAATCATAAACGAGTTCAAGAATCAACAATGGAGTTTAGGGATTTTGGGGCAAAATCCCCAAATCCCAAGCTACAAGGAGTCTAAACAACCATTAGAGAGTAAAGAAGGGAGAGAGAGTAAGAAATGGCCATTAATGGAGCTTGGGAGCTTCAATGGAGGTGGGTCTTCCTCCTCTCCTTCTTCTCTTCTTCTTCTTCCTCTTTTCCCCTTCTTTTTCTTCCTTTTGCGTCGTTTTTCGTCTGGGTTCCGACTCCCCCTCTTCTCTCCCCTTTTTCTGCGTTTAAAATCTCAAATCTGGGCATTTTTTGCGACCGACCGACCCACCCTGGGTCGGTCCCGTGGGTCGGTCGAGTCCCGAAGCAATTTCGGGGCCGAAAACGCGTTTTTAAGTCCGACCGACCCACCCATGGGTCGGTCGGTGGGTCGGTCCTATAGGCAGGCTAACTTCAAAATGTTGTATCTTCTTCGTTCTAGCTCCGATTTTGAATCCGTTTGCGCCCACGCGTTTGTCTCTTCATCTACTTTACTCCTATCTTGGTTATTCCTCCTGTTTAGACAATAAATGTGTAAGACACCAATGAAACATAAAACTAGAGGAAAACAAGCTAGAGTGGAGAAATGAGCATGAAAAGTGTTGATTAAACATATGAAATACTCCCCTAAAACATGCTCATTTAGACACTCATCACACCCCCACACTTACCTTTTTGCTTGTCCTCAAGCAAAACCAAGCACCCATGCAAGTAAGGAATGCTCAAGACTAACAAACACTAACATGAATTGTAGGATAAAAGAAGAAGCAAAAAGTGATTAAAACCTTTGAGGAGTGTGAACCATCTCTTAGTGGTGGCATGGGTGTGCTTAGGGCAAAACAAAATCTAGAGTTTCGGGGTATGATCCGAAGTGCTTCAAAGTTCTAAAGATTAGGTGACTTGGAGAGCTTTTACCATGTCCAACTTCTCTCAAGAATGGGCATTGAGAAGAAAACAAAAGGAAAAATAGATTTATGCAATTGTTTCACTTTTGCATAAGAGATGAGAAGATAAAATTTTGGCATCATGCCTTTGCATTTAAGAACACTCAACTCTCATTGTTGGTTAACAATGGCGTCTCACAAGTCCCTTGATGGATTTTCACAAAGAAGCACCCCTTAGCAATCCCTAAGAAAGAAGACAGAAGGAACCCCAAAGCAATAAAAATCCAACCATACAAGATCACTTGGCCACACCGCATGTAAAATGCTCCTCAAAAGCAATCAAAATGAAAAATTTAAGCATTTATCCCACAATTCATAACAGTATTTGTTCTTAATGAGAACAACTCACGACACAAGGATCCAAGTTTTTTATTTTGGACAATCGCAAGATAAGCATGAAGTATTAAGCATTTAAGCACACAATTCACCGAAAAGGTCACTCCCCTACACTTAAATTGAACAATGTCCCCATTGTTCACCAATCAAAACCGGGGAAGGTTCCAGAAGACCTTTGCGGGAAGCAGACAAAAGGAAAATCACACGGGACACAAACAAACAGTATAGCGCAGAAGCTATCCCCAAATTTGCAGATTCAAAATTAGAGAAGAGAGAACGAAAACTAAAAGGAACTAGTACTCCCCTGAGATTGCTATTGCTATCAGTTTGTAGAACTCCCTCACACTTGAGCTTCAGCCTCAAGTAACGTAGCTTGGTTGCGGTGTGGACTTGAAGTTGCACCTGCATAAAACACTAGAAGCAACCAAACTACAACTGGAGTTAAGGGTTAGCAAAAACAAAACCAAAGGAGAACGAAAACAAAAACAGGAAATAAAAATAGTGGAGTCGTTGTGGGCAAATATTAAAGGAAGGGTGAAACGAGTACGCCCCGATAAGATGCGGATGGAAGATAGGGTGCCCGCACAATTACTAGTGGGAGGGGTCGTTGAGGTGCTACCTTCAATCGTTGGAGATGAAGGTCCTCTTGGAAAATTTCGCCAGAGGTTCCTTTGTAAATGTTCCTAATTCCATCCCTTTTTCAGAGGGGCTGACCTGTTTCCAAAATATTCACAACACAGACGCCACCAATTGGGCGTAAAAGGGCAAGTCCAAAGAATGCCAAAATAGCCCATTATGGAAAATAATGCAAAATCTAAACTAACAGAATTTAAAAACGATACGAATGAAATCCGGGTTGCCTCCCGGTAAGCGGCCCTTCTTTAAGGTCTTTGGCTAGACCATACCACCGTGAAGTCATCCAGGATCGAATATGAACGTTGAAGTCGGCTTCAACGGGTGGGTTGGGCGGGCATCATCTAGCAATGAAGAACGACCCGGATCAAAAGGAAATGTGGCCTCAACACTTAGGATGTGAAAGTGTAAACTCCACTGATCGTTCATCAGGTGGAAGTGTTGAGGTGGGTGATCCTTGGTACGAGGATCAAACTGTGGTGGAGCCTCCTCTTCAAATTCAAGGATGTAAACATCCTTATCTTCAGTGAGCGGTGCAGGGAGAACTCCGGAGCGGACTTTGTCTTCAATCTTTGGTCCCGGATCAAATGGGAAGGTGGCCTCCACACTTAGCGGGTGTACGTTGAGCTTCCACCCAACTTCATTAGTGCACGGGTGGGGGCCTTGATCCTTCAAGTGAAGATCAAAGTTTGATGGCTCTCCTCCTCCTCCTCAAATTCGAGGATGTAAATGTCCTCAACTTCTTGGTGAGGCTCATGGGAAGAGCCTTGATGAAAATCAACTTCAGAGGGAGGTGGCACCTTGAAGTTGATTATAGCACTCTCCTCTGATGGCTCGGAGGGAGGCGGCATCTCCTCCTCCTCAAGGTTGAGGATGTGTCCATCCTCATCTTCTGGGTGGAGCACAGAGAAGGAGGGGAAATAACGGTAGTTGACTTCAGAGGGAGGAGACTCCATGAAGTCAAGGTGGAAGCGGTCCTCTGATGGCTTGTCTTCGAACTCAGGAAGATGGTTGAATGACGTTTTCTCAGGTTCGAACGGGGGAGGTGATAGAGAGCAACTCAAGTCCTCAGTAAGGTGATCCACTTTATGAACCATTTCGCTCTCCGGTTGCTGCGATGCAAGGTTTAGTAGACCTTCCATCATCGCGTTCATCTCTACTAATTTGGAATAGAGCTTCAGTTGGTTCATGTCGAGGTCTTTTTCCTTAGTCTGATGCTCCACTTCATGGACCATTTCACTCTCTGGTTGTTGCTCCCTTCGAGCTAGTGTAATGAGCTGGTTCATGTCGATGGTGTTCATTCTAGCACTAAGATCCTCCAGAGTGGGTGAATCTACCCTTGCCGTGATCTCAGAACAATAAGCACTCTTCTGGTCTCCTCCACTCTCTTGGCACCTGATCCATCGACTGATGTCTTGTTCAGTGGGGTTTGGATTGACAGATAAGAACCGGTTATCCATGAGAGTCTCCGATCTTGAGATTAGATCCTCACAAGGAGGGCACATATGAAAGGATCCACACCCTTGACAATCAATGTATTGGTCGTAGGTTGCTCCAGAGGTGTAGCCGTAACAATCTTCTGCTTGATCATCAAGACCATCCATCAGAGATAGGTTCCTAAAAAAAAAGTAACACAAATTTATACACAAAGGGGGAAATAAAGGAAATGAAAAATATGCACAGAAACTAAACAGATAATAAACAGATAGTTGGACCGAAGTCCCCGGCAACGGCGCCAAAAACTTGTTGTGCAAAATAGTGGTGAGACTACTCTGCTAACTATGGGCAGTGAACCCAATCATTGTAGTACAACAAGGTCGTATCCACAGGGACTTCGTAACTATCTAGCTAATTATCAATTTAGTAATGTGCAGAAATATATACAAAGGTGCATACATGTAAACTGGGGTTTTTGGGATTTTAGTTGATAGATGAAAAAAAGGAAAGCAGTAAAACTAGACTAACTATCTAGGATAGGTGTAGCTCGGGATGGTTATTTGCACCCGTCTCCCCTTACTACCAATTGTAACCTCGAACTCATGGCTAAACAACGGGAACGCTAAACTGACTAATAGCCTAATCAAGGTCTACTAATCCTAACCAACGGAATGGAACCTGGTGGATCTTCCAAGTCCCTAGTCAATTGATGGCATTAAGCATAAATTCCCCTTAAGTTGCAGTGTAGTCTAATCTCGAAATCCTCGATATTAGACTACGCTGTTTCAGTCCTCACGGTCTAGACTTCTATCTCAGAATCACATATTGACAGAAATCCACAGTAATGCTCAACTAATCGGTAGGCCAAACCAACCAGTTTAACACATAGTGCCTAATTAATCAGCAACCTAGAATCTATCTCAAAATCTCGTTTCGACAGATTCAAGGCAAACCAACCAATTTCACACAAAGATAACAAATTGGGCAAAACCCTCAACAATCCCCAAATCCTGGGTGACAAGTTCAAGAGCCACAAATACACAATTATTATCAGTATTCAGCACAAGAACTGAAATAAAATCATAAACGAGTTTAAGAATCAACAATGGAGTTTAGGGATTTTGGGGCAAAATCCCCAAATCCCAAGCTACAAGGAGTCTAAACAACCATTAGAGAGTAAAGAAGGGAGAGAGAGTAAGAAATGGCCATTAATGGAGCTTGGGAGCTTCAATGGAGGTGGGTCTTCCTCCTCTCCTTCTTCTCTTCTTCTTCTTCCTCTTTTCCCCTTCTTTTTCTTCCTTTTGCGTCGCTTCTCGTCTGGGTTCTGACTCCCCCTCTTCTCTCCCTTTTTCTGCGTTTAAAATCTCAAATCTGGGCATTTTTTGCGACCGACCGACCCACCCTGGGTCGGTCCCGTGGGTCGGTCGAGTCCCGAAGCAATTTCGGGGCCGAAAACGCGTTTTTAAGTCCGACCGACCCACCCATGGGTCGGTCGGTGGGTCGGTCCTATAGGCAGGCTAACTTCAAAATGTTGTATCTTCTTCGTTCTAGCTCCGATTTTGAATCCGTTTGCGCCCACGCGTTTGTCTCTTCATCTACTTTACTTATCTTGGTTATTCCTCCTGTTTAGACAATAAATGTGTAAGACACCAATGAAACATAAAACTAGAGGAAAACAAGCTAGAGTGGAGAAATGAGCATGAAAAGTGTTGATTAAACATATGAAATACTCCCCTAAAACATGCTCATTTAGACACTCATCACATGGCTGCCCTCAAATACCGACTAAATCGTTCGTCTTTCCCAGAAAGCATAAAGGGAGTGCTAGTGAGCACTACACCCGCTCTCAATGGGCTCCACGCGGACTTATGCCCTAGAGGCGGAAGTTGACTAGAGTCGCCACCTAGTTTGACCTAAAGAACTAGGAAAGGAGGAGGGGGGGTTCTAAGAACCGTTAGTTGACTCTGAGGTTGTTCCCTATGGATAGGACTTATCTGGTCATTTGTAGAGATTCTACTATGGGTTCGCACTGGGTTACACCCCTCGGAAGTGGCAACGACCACGACTTCGGATTGGTGCCCGAGGAAACCTCGGTCTCCAATTGTCGGGATTGCCTTCTTTCAAAACCTTTATAGAGAGATTCATTTAAAAGCCAAAGGATATGAATGAGTGTAGACTGAAGAACAGATGATTTCCAAGAGTTTGGAGAAATAGGCTGGTCTTGAAAAAATGGTCGGACAAATTGGTTTGAATGTTGAGAGGTTTGAGGTTGTTTTGACCTTTCCGAGGTTAAAAGGATGCTGGAAGTTTTGAGGAGCAAAAGGGCATTTTGGTTATTATATATTTTTTTGGAGTTAAGGGGTGTTTGGATCATTTGCTGGAGTTAAGGAGTTTTTGGTCATTTTGTGAAGCTTAGAGACGCTCGGATTCTTTGGTGGAATTGAGAAGTTTTTCGTGTTTGTAAAGTTTGGATTTTTGAATAGTTAAAGTTTTGAGGGGTGTTAGAAAGTCAAAAGTGTTGATGGAGTGTGAAAGAGGATATTCGGTTTGCAGGTGTTCGGGTTTTGAAGATGTTTCAGGTTTAAGATGACTAAGGTTGTTCGGGAGTATTCAAGAATCGGAGGTCCTATGTGACTTGGAGCTGGTTCAGAAGAGGATTGAGAAATGTTTATGTGACCTGAAGCTCTAATGGAAGGGTTGGATTGGTTTATTCAGAATTATCTCCCGGTTTTAAAAACGTTAAAAACCAAAAACATTGAAATCGAGCGGAAGGGAGTTAGATGATTCTAAAATCTCGGCTGCAACTAGGAAGGTCGTTACTTCCCTAGCACCCCGCCTTGTAAAATCTAGGCTACAATTAGGGGAGGATCGTCACCCTAATGCCCTGCCTAAAGAGATCCAAACTGCGACAAGGGAGGTTATGACCCTAGTGCCCCGCCTTGGATTTTTATTTTGGGAAAGGAGACAAGCGATTTTCTAACCATGGAGGAAAATTTTTGAAGGGGTTAGACATTTCTCGCTCCCTGAAAACGGTTTACTTGAGTTAAAAACTGGGTTGGAAAACTTTTGAAGTTGTTCAGAATTCTCTGTAAAGAAACACTGATTTTGAGAAAATGTTTTAGGAGAAAACTTTCTGTATATGTGAGAAGAACTTTCTGCATTTGAGAAGAGTTTTATGTGATGTGAGAAGAGTTTTTCTTTTAAAATTCCACAAAATGGTTTCTTTTGAAAACTTAATGAAGTTTGAATAAAAGGATGGTTTGAAATTCTTTTTGGGTTTTTGGAGTTTGAATGACATTTACAAACTGAGTGTGGACTGGATGAAATGAGCTTGGGTTTTAATTGAACTAGGTTGAGTGAATTGGGTTTGATTTGATTTTGGTTTGACTTGTACTGGAAGATGAGCCGGGTCAGAGTTCGAGTTGAAGTAAGGTTGGTCAATGCTTGGGTCAACTTTTTTGGTCAAGGTCAACATTTTTGGCCAAGGTCAACATTTTTGTTCAAGGTCAACATTTTCTAGTCAATGTTTGGGTCAAAGTTGGATTGGTCAATGTTTGAGTCAAAGTTTGATTGGTCAATGTTTGGGTCAAAGTTTGATTGGTCAATGTGCGGGTCAAAGTTTGATTGGTCAAAGTTTTGGTCAAAGTTTGGGTCAAAGTTGGGTTTGGGTCGGTCAAAGTTGGACCCGGTTGAGCCTTGGTCAAGGTTTGGACCGGATTGGGCCTTGGGTTGGTTCAAAGTCAAAGTCTTGGGTCAGAACTTGGGTCTGGTCAATGTTGGGAGTTGGTCAAGGTTCAGGGTTGGTCAAATCAGTTGGACTTTTGTGGGTTTGGACTGATTGTGGGCTTGTTGGGCCGGTCTTGGGCTTATTGGGCCGAAATTAGGCTTATTGGGCCGGTTTGGGCTTATTGGGTCGAGCGGGCTGAAGTTGGGCCCGAAATGGGTTTGGGTCGAATTGGACCTTAGTGGGCTTTCGAGTTGGGCTGAAGATTATTTTTGGGCTAAAATGAGGCTTGGGCCTTTTTATTTGGGTTGAAGATTATTTTCGGCTGAAATGGGCTTTGGGCTTGACTAGGCTTTAGGCTTGACTGGGTATTGGGCTTGACTGGGTATTGGGCTTGACAGGGCTTGGATCCAAGATGGGTCTGGGGCTGAAATGGGCTTGGGCCAAATTGAGCCTTGGTTGGAGTTTTGGGCCAAGTTAGGCCTTGGTTGGGCTTGTGGGCCGATTTGGGCCTTGGTTGGGCTCGTGGGCCTAGTTGAGCCTTGGTTGGGCTTGTGGGCCAATTTGGGCCTTGGTTGGGCTTGTGGGCCGATTTGGACCTTGGTTGGGCTTGTGGGCCAATTTGGGGTTAATGGGCCAAGTGGGCTGAATGGGCCAAGGTTGGTATTTGGACTTGGGCTGGGTTGAAGCTTTGGGCCGGATGTGGGCAGGATAGTGCTTAGCCCGGATTTTGGAAATGGGCCGGATTCTGAAATGGGCCAAATTGTTGAACAGAGCAGGATGTGAGAATGGGCCAGATTATGACCTTTGATTTTGGGCCTAATTCAAATTCTGAGACTCATTTAAAATCTGGGCCCGATTTAGGCCTTACTTGTGGGTTGAATTTGGACCTTGGAAATTGGATTTGAATTTATTCTTCTTTTATATTGTTTTTTTAAGGTTTTTTTTAAAAAGAACTTCAATGTTGGGAGGGTATTATTCCCCACAAAGCAAATAGAAATGAGCTAAGTGTGGGGTATCCCCTAAACTTATCATAATAAATGGGTGACCTAGAAGGCAGTCTAGGGTTTACAGTTCTATCAAAACGAAAATAACAATAGATAATAAATCGTACAGTATAAACAACAAGGCAATAAACCACCAAGCAATGAAGCGAATCTTCCAAACTTCAAGCATTGAAAAAAACTAACAAATACGAAAAAATCATGTCAAAGGTTAAAACAGCTAAAAGCAAGATAATGTCAAAATCCACATCAGTGTGCAAAGGGGACGATTAATATTACAAATAGTTCAGTTCCATATCAAATAACCATCCGCACAGGGCATATATCCAGCTAGGCACATGAACAAGTTATCGAGTTGTAATCAGGAATAACCGACCAGTCGGGTTTCTAAACCCATGAGAGAACAGGCCCGAGGCGCAATAGATACAGTATTCTCATGGTCCAAAGTCAAAGCGTAAGTCCAGCCCGCGCAGCCCAGATCATCCCCACATGTCCAATATGTACCTCGGTCAAATTCATGAAACACAAATGGGTGAAATGAGTATAATGCGTAATGAGCAATCAAAGATCGGACATAGCTCGAAATGTATCCCGGCTCAAGATTTCAACAATTCAAGATCAATAACAGAGAGCACCTCGAACGACCGAAACCGACAGATAGGATGCCAAACTAGAATTTAAACAGATAGTTCCTGCCTCATGTAGAAATCCAACACGAAGTAGATTGACGTGGGTCAGCAAAGCGTGTAGCGAGTTATGTCCAGAAGCCACATATTACAGTAAAGTAATCAACAAACCAAATAAATCCAGATTATTTCGACAATCACCAAAGCCAAACCGTAGAAATTCGTCAACGATTAGGTTCCTGAATCCAGTTCAAAGCCAGCAACAAGCACCAAAAGTTAAATTCAGGCATGGGACAAGAGGATGAAACATAGGCACCAGAAAGAAATTTGTCAGTAACAGGATTACAACCTGAAAGGGATCGACAGAAACCGTCGAAGAAGCTACCATGTCCGGATGAACTTAACATTACCACTTGGCATTAGAGAGGTCAAGAACTTCCATCTAGAGCTCAGAGTGATAGAAAGCTCGACATCGTCCTCAAAAGGAGGACTAAATTTAAAAGAAAAATGAAATGCTTGGTATAGTAAAAGAAGAAAAGCCAGAAATAACTCCCTGTATGAGTAACCCAGAAACCCACGGACCACGAACCCTCGATGGGTTTGGGTTTGTACAGAGTTCGTGCGCAGTGTAAAAGAAAGAAGCAAAGTAGACCCGGTTGTTCCCTGTTCGCGAGGTAGGTTGTAGAAGTACCGTCTGGGTGGAGAAATGGAGAGGGCCGGGGCAGATTTACTCGTTGTTCACCAGTTTGGTTGTGAAGATTGAGGTGGGAGCATGGGGTGTCATTTCGCCACCTGGGTTGCAGAGTTATCGATCGTGAAGAAGATGCGCAAGGAGGTGGAACATGGGTGTTTTTGTTTCGAGATTCGAAAGCAGATGGGAACTGGAGACTTCTGGTGGAACCGTACACAAACGAAATAGGTTGGAGACCATATGCTCTTCTAGTTTTTTTTTTTGAAGAAGAAGATTGAGGATGAAGGTGAGGAAGAGGAATACCGAGGGGGTTTTTTTTTTAGTTTTGTTTTTTGATGGGGATGGAGGTTTTAGAGAGGATAGAGGAGGAAGAACGGGGAGGGGCTGGGAAAGGAATCGACAGAGGAAGAAGATCGGTTGACCAAGATGGAGGAGGCGGCTACTGAAGACTGAAAACCTTTAGGGTTTGTTTGATGTGGTCTTATAGGGAAAGTATTAGGGTTTTGGGACACATATGGGTTAGGGTTTAGTTTTCTGGGTCGGGTCAAAGGGGTCAAATGGGTCAAGACCTGAGTTAGGCAATGAAAAATTTAAAACCAGCTTTGTTCATATCAGGATTCGAACCAAGGTTGTTTTCATCCCCCATACATACACTAACCAACTAAGCTACCAAGTTAACTACACAAATGAATGTAAGAAATAAAACAGATATCCTCATTTGAACAGAGTAATCCTAAAAAGAAATGCTAATGTTACAAAATAAGTTGATCTAACAAAATAAATTGTTTTTCTTTGAGTCATGAAATTATGGAACGTGAATTATAAAATACGAAACATAATAAAATAATCGAAACAAATACGTCGAATAATGAAACAGTATAGTACTAGTATGATAATATACAAGTGAACGTCATAAAAAGGAAATTGAATTAGATATGTACAAGTGATGGTAAATATGATGGAATGAACGAGTAATAAAAATAAAATGAAATAAGATGAAGTTTAATAAAATAAACAACAAAACGAAGTATACTAATATGGAAAGTAATAGTGAAAGGTGTATAAAATGGTATGAATAACAAGGAAAAAATGATGATGAAATAAAAAAGTAAATGCTAGAAGAAAAATTTAAAGTAGCAATAAATAAGATAAAGAAGTAACAAAATAAAAGAAATTGATAGGTAAGCAAATAGGTAACGAGACAAAAGGGATGGGTTTAAAACCGGATTGTTGTTTGGAAATTCATTTTTGAAAAATCGTGTTTTCATGAAATGCTTTGAAAAAGACTATAAAACGATGGTTTCGTTTTGGCACGCACATCATTACGTTTTGACAAAGAAAGGCGGCAACCCCTCTTATTATGTTTCTTATTCTAGAATTTGCTTTATGGGGTGAGAATTTTTGGTGTCTACAGATGGCTCCCCTTGATTCAATTTTGCATGCCCTTGCAAAATTGGATCAAGGTTGACAGGGCGCCGAAAATTCTCACTGCGGTTTTTACGGGGTACATCCAAATGCGATCATGGATAGTACGCCGTGTGAACGTGACGGGAGAGTAACAAGATAACCGAGTGCACGAGGACTTACGAGCACCTCAACTAGACATCTTGATATTCAGTCCTAGGGCTTATGACGGGCCTAGAATGCGATTGAAAGCACGAGGACTTAGGAGTGCCTCAACTAGACCTCTTGATATCTAGCTATAGGACTTACGATGAGCCTATAATACCAACAATCTGATTCGGTCTAAGG
This sequence comes from Limonium bicolor, assembly GCA_023374045.1. Lineage (NCBI taxonomy): Eukaryota > Viridiplantae > Streptophyta > Magnoliopsida > Caryophyllales > Plumbaginaceae > Limonium > Limonium bicolor. The sequence continues at coordinate 255,953,983 of CM041777.1, read as the reverse complement.
TGCACGAGGGCTTAGGAGTGCTTCAACTGGACCTCTTGCTACCCGTAGTAGAGTTGTAGGATTAGAGTATTATTAGTTTAATTATTTTGTTCTTTTGTATATAGTTTATCCTAACAATTTCTCTGTTAGCAAATTGGCGCCATTGCCGGGGACTTGGAATTAGTCCAAGTCCTAAATTCGGTAAAAACGCCTTATTCTTCATTCTTTGATTCTTTAATTCTTTAATTTTTTTCCCCCTTAGTTGTGCAGATTTGGATATGCCGTGCATCTTGCCGGAAATCAGTTACCCGGCATACTCGGAGGAAGTCCGATGCCGGACAGGTTTTGCCCGGCATCATGTCCGGCGTGTTCAAATTGTTTTCAAAATTTCATATATTGTTAAATTTTAACAAATCTGAATGTATTCTTGTCTACTCCTTTCGTTATTTCTCTCTTATATTAGTCCCTATACTATGTTTCTTTATTTTGAGTTTCGATTTTAGCGCTTGCCGTGTATTGTGCCGGGTTTTCTACACAGGGCATTTCGGAGGAAGTCTGATGCCGGATACGTTTTACCCGGCATTGCGTCCGGCATGTTCAAAGTTTTTCAAAATTCCTTACAGTATTGAGTTCTTGGCAATTTAAATTTGTTCTTGCTTACTCCCATTCGTTATTTATCTCTCCTAATAGTCCCTATACTATGATTCTTTAATTTAGATTTCGAGTTTGAACTTGCCGTGTATTGTGCTGGGTTTTCTATACCCGGCATTTCGGAGGAAGTCCTATGCCGGACGGGTTTGATCCGGCATGTCACCCGGCATGCTAAATTTCTCTCAATATTTTTGTCGCAAATTGTAGGGACAATTAGGAGTAATCTCCTACAATCTCTTATTTACTCTTACATTTATTGTGATTATCCTTTACTTTATCTTTTAATTAAGTTATGTTCGATTTTTGGTCACGCCGGGCAACTTGCCGGTTTGTATACACCCGGCATTAGTGGAGGAAGTCCACTGCCGGGTAAGAGTCACCCGGCCCTCTGTCCGGCATAACCAAAAATTTGTTCATTTGTGTATTTTCATAATTTTAATTATGTCATTATATTATTTCTTTTATTATTACGAATATTATAACGTTTTCTCTTGCTCCTCCTGAAGTTATCCAAGTGAATGCTTCTTCGGTCAACGAGTACTCCTGACAATTTAGCCAACCTTGATCCGGAGATCGAGAGAACCCTACTTCATACTTTAAGACAACAAAGAATTCTACAAGAAGCAGATCCTACACCAATGGCAGCACCTACCGTCCGTAACATAAACCGGCCTTCTAACCAAGGCCAGAAACCAGCAATCGACCTTCCTCTCCTTCCTCAAAACGAATACGATGAATGGCAAAAACTTAAGCCATATCATCAAATTAGATGCATAAAGGAGTTAGGCCTTTTTGACGGTACAAATTCGGACAATGCTTTGCTCCACGTCACTAAATTTCTACAGCATACAAACAGCTTAACCTCCACAAATAACGTCCTCCAATATGCCAGGCTTTCCCTCTTCCCCCATAGCCTTACAGGGAATGCCAGCAAATGGTACCACAGTCTAACCCCCAGTACCATCACCACATGGGAGGACATGGCAACCAAGTTTTATGACAAGTTCATGCCTCCAAGTCGCACCCTGGAGATGATTGCCGAGATATACAACTTCAGACAACCCACCTCGGAGAACATCTATGAGACTTGGGACAGATTCAAGGGGTTGCTGCGTACATGTCCTCACCACGGCCTCACCAAGGAACAACTATCTCAGTTGTTTTACAAGGGATTGGTCAACCAATGCAAGACCATGATCCTTTCCTCCCTTGGTGCAGACATATTGAAGAAGCCTGGAGATCAATTCCTTAGTGGAGTTGAATCTCTTTGCGAAGAACCAACAGATTGGGCCACAGGTGGAACCAGGGGTGGTACCGCTGGTTTATTTCAAGTGGAAGAGGGCGACTCCAAATTCGACAAATTGATGCAAAGTCATGAGCAGTTATTGGAGAGTAATGCCCAGACGTCAACGAAGGTTAGTGCTCTACAGAAAGTGGTGGAGCAAATAGCAATGAACAAACTTCCTCAACAAGCGAACGTGGTTAGTGCACGACCGCCCGCTTCTAACCCTGACATTCCAGACTTTCAGAATGTTGAGGAAGTCAATTATGTGAGTAACCAAGGGTATCGGCAGCCATGGCAATAGGGGAACCAACCCCCTCAGCACTTCCACAGTCAAGCCGGCTACCAGGGAGGTCCAAGGCAATACAGACCATCCCACCCTGCATCATCATCAGAGGCTGAAATGGCTGAACTTCGTGACATGATGTCAGCCCTGATGAACAAGACCCAGGATACTCAAAATGAGATCTCGACCATTCGCGAGGAGCACAAATCGTTGCAGTTGCAATTACAGCAACTTCTGATGCAACCACGACAGCAAGGTCAGCTTCCGTCCCAAACGCAAATCAATCCACGGGAGCATGCGAATTCGGTCACCATTCTACCTAGGATCTCCAAGGATGCCAAATAGCCTAAAAGGCTAAGTGTAGGGCGGTTCCTCCTCACGCCTTCACTATCAAACAGGGGAGCCCTTCGTATCATTTAATTTTTTCTCTTTTAATTTTATGTTATTGTTTTTAAATTGCTTTCATTATAGTTGTTTCAAGTTTCTTACAAAAAAAAAGAGTTTTACTTATTCGTTTTCTTTCGAACACTGGGGACAGTGTTCCTGCCAAGTGTAGGGCAGGGACCCCCCTTAAAAAAATAAGTTTTTATTAATATGCATAAGTTGTGAGTTTTATCGATGTTTTACTAAACTTTTTGCATGTTTTTGATTGAGATAAGATTAGGAATGACTAAAAGCTTGTTCTCTCAAGAGGTAAGCTCTCTAATGACTTATAGATTCCTGTTTTTAACTTTTTGATTCTCTTTATTAACATGAGTACATGATCTTTCTCCTAATTCTTTCCTTTATGTACTTATGGGTGTTATTCTTTTCTTTCCAAATTGTGAAAAATCTTTTGGGTGAAAATCTTAAAAAGGGTTTTTGTGCAAAAGAAAGAAGAAGAAAAAGAAAAAAAAGAAAGAAAAAAATCTTCTTCCAAAGGAAAAGCAATATATTCCTAGAGGTTGTATAAAAGTGCCTCTGAATAAAAGCAAGAAAAGAGAGTTTTTCCTTTTATTTTTCTCCTAAATTCCCCGTTCTTCAATGCAAAAAATCATGGTTGATTCAGAAACTCTTGCAAAATAGGGCTGATTCATAAAACCATTGATGAGAGTCTTGGCCACATTCAGAAACTCTTGAAAAATAGAGCTGAATGATGGAAACCGGAAAAAGGAGAGATTACAAATCCCTTATGCAAAATAGCCCAAAAGTTTTTGATCGGTTTTGAAATTCCTTGTTTTATACCCATTAGTATGTTTCGATAGAATAAGGTAGATAAGTGATACTTATGAATTAGAGTCATATAGTTGGAAATATTTATCTACATTTCATTCTAGAGTTTATCTGTTTTGTGCATAAGTAATTACTCCTTTCTAATCTTGTTTTGCTCGAGGACTAGCAAAAGGTAAGTGTAGGGCCTTGATAAGCCGCAGACTTATCATATTTTATGCACTAGATTTAGTATTATATTTATCTAAATAAAGTTATATTTATGTTATTTATGCTTATTATGTGTTAAAGTATAATATTTGTACAGATTTATGTTTTTATGAGTTTTCTGTGCAAGGAATGATTTTCTTGGCAAAAGTTCAGTTGAAGCCGGACTCCATGCCGGGTAGTTTTTGCACGACATCAGCACAGAACAGAAAAGAGGCCTTGCCGGACTTAATGCCGGGTAGATTCCATCCGGCATAAGTGAAGAGTCACCACGGTTGACCAAGCGATAGCAGTTATTGACCGTTGGTGAAAAGGATGCTGCCGGGTGTGATGCCGGGTATATCCTACCCGGCATATGCACTGTTTCGCGCGGAATTGACGGTTTTGACCGTTAACAGTTGGGCGCATTTATCACGTGTGCCGGCTACTGGTGACCCGGCACGACGCCCGGCAAGAGACATTTTGATGCCTATAAATAGGCCGAGGAAGGCTACAATTTAACACACTTCAACACCATATTATACTTCATTCACATCTCAGTTTCCGCCCCATTCCAAGTGTTGGTGTCCAAGGAACGTCCGCAAATCCACGCAAGAGAAGAAGAAGACCTTGACGGGTTAAGGCTATTAACATTTCCTTCTCCCCTTTGTATTCTCTTCTTGTAGTTGTGTGGATGGTGATGCAGAATCCTTGTTAGGTTTTTGGTTAGGGATGACTTCCTTGTAAAACTCTTATGATCATATATGGAATTCACAAGTTTCTTAACGGAGGTTTCTAGTCTTCATGCAAGTTGAATGAGTCAGCCACTTATTCTCTTATTTCTAAGTCCTATTTAAGGCTTTCAAAGCAAGAGTAGGATAGATTAGGATCTCGGTAATCTTTAATATTGTTGTTCTGAAAAGTGGATAACAAATGCTAAGGTTTTGGATTATCTCTAATTTCCCCATTATTCTGGTTGCATTCGCGGCATTGGCTATGCACGATGCAAGTATGGATATTGAGTTCCTTAATGCAGATCTGATTCTGGAAGTGGTATTTACGAAATGAACGATGCCGGATGGAATGCCGGATTGGTTTTGCCCGGCACATTCAAAGAACTTGACTATGCCGGGTAGAGAAGGTCCGGCATGGCACCCGACATATGCATTTTGCGAGACCAATCCTCTTTGAGACTTGCCACCCTTGATCATTGGTCATACGAACCTTTTGCATTGATAATCTTCCCAAATCAAAGTTAGTTTATTTATTTATTTATTTAGTTTAGGATCACATTTTCAATTCCCCCCTTGTTATTATAGAATAGGCTTTTGCCCGGATTAGGACTAATTTTCTATAAGTCCCTTGGGTACGATACTCTCGGTCGTAATATATTTACACTATACTCCGACCGGGTTTTATTTTCTACCCGTAGTAGAGTTGTAGGATTAGTTTATTATTTTGTTCTTTTGTATATAGTTTATCCTAACAATTTCTCGTTTAGCAGAGGACTTAGGAGTGCCTCAACAAGACCTCTTGATATCTAGCTATAGGAATTATGCCGAGCCTATAATATCAACAACCCGATTTGATTTAAGGTGCACGAGGGCTTAGGAGGGCCTCAACTGGACCTCTTGATATCCAGTCCTAGGGCTTATGATGGGCCAAGGATGCGATTGAAAGTACAAGGACTTAGGAGTGCCTCAACTAGACCTCTTGATATCTAGCTATAGGACTTATGCCGAGCCTATAATACTTTGATGGAGTTGTACGAAACTCGCTGTGGTGAAAGATTGATCTGAAGTCAAATTTAGTTGCATGTTGATTCGGGGTCAGACGCTCTCTGATGGGTCCTTCAATCCTCAACGAAGGATTTGAGATTGGAAATTTTTTCTGGTGTTGTCTCCCTTAACTGCATGAGTGTTCGGGATGATGGGATCGGGTGGTTCCAATATATACGGTCGGATGGTTTGACACAACTTTTGGGGGCCGTAGTGGTCAAGTGCGATTTTCGTGATATTGGAGAGGGCTTTAGCCGATGACTCGGGTAGTTTGACGGCGGCCCTGGTGTTGCACTAGGATGGCTCTGGTATGGCTCTGAGATGGCTCCGGTATGGCCTTGAGATGGCTCCGGTATGGCTCTGAGATAGCTCCGGTGCGGTCAGGTGGCTCCGGTTTGATATGTGACTCCCTTGTGAGCAACGACTCTGGGATGGTTGGTGGGTTTGATTCAAATGGGGATTTTTGGGATCGTTGGCGGGTTTCGATCTGGTTCAGATTTTGAGTCGAATGGTGGGTTATTGTGATTGGTGGACCGTTGTTGTGTTTGACGTATTTTGATGTGGTAGATAACTTCTTAGTCATGGATGAATGGTTTCGGTCCGGTGATGACTGTAGGGTTCTCTCATAATGGCTCCAAGATAGCTTGGGATGGCTCCAAGAAGGGCTACAAGATGACTCTGTTTGGTGATGGTGAGGTACAAAGGGGGATTTTTCCTTTGAGGTGGCCGCACCCTGGACGGGCTGCCTACGTACTCAATTTCATATTGAGATCAGACCTTACGTAGTTCAAAATTTTGTAGGCAAGACCCTGGTGATGAAATAGATCTGACGTGGATTTAAGGGGCTCCCGTATTGTTCTCGGACTATTAGGATGCCCCCTGTGTAGTTCCAAGGATGGTTTCAATGTCGGATGATGGCTCCCGCATGGCTCCAGTTTGGTTCTGGATATAATGTTGATGAGGCTCGAGCATGACGCTGGATGGCTCCGGAATTGTCTTCGTACAGCCTCGGATGGCTTTAGTTTGGTTTGATGTAGCTCGAGGATAGCCCAGGATGGCTCCGAGATGGTTCGATGTAACTCAATATGGTCTGGGATGGCTTCAGTTGACATCTTTTGATTTATAGTTATGCTTCAACAACTGCAACTGAAGTCAATTTTCAGCGAGACTAGGTAGAGTTCTTACCAGTCGGATGTTGATGATGAAATGATTAATGCAGACATTGAGTGCTAAACGAGATGCAAAGTGCATGTGCAGGTTTTTTTTGAAGAGAAGGTACGGTCCTATCTCTATTACTACAGGGTTTACGAGTATAAGAAATCTTTGATTCTGTCTTGAATGATTTGTTGAACTGGAATGTGTGAATCACTTTTCCTCTCATGGAGGGACGCGGGTCAATCTCTCTTGAGCGCAGCTTGTGTGCTATCAGTGTAATGGTACTGTCAATGCTCAGAGCAGTATTTTCTCTATAATTCCTTTTTGAGGTTTTAGACTTTTTGATCCTTGCAAATTCCTTACCTACGATGGGGTAGGCTGTTTATGATTTGGTGCTTCGATCTAAGGGTCACTCACACTCGAAAGACCTTGTGAAGTAAGGTCGCACTCATTCGCTCATGGTCCCTTTGTCATGTGACGGGACAAGTTGATAACAAGTATGAAGCCCATGATTCATGTTTCAGGTCTAATACTTTCGGTTAACGCTCATCAACTTATGAGTCAGAGGTCTTTATCGGGTTATAACGGGGCTGAGGGGTATGATGTATGTCAAGTGGGATTGGAGGATTTATTTAGGTATTGTGGAGCTTTGTGCAATAGAGGAAGTGTTTTACCTTTTCCATGGGTGGAATGATTACGGGTTTTGATAACCTTTATTGGTTTCTTCGGGACACCATTGGTCTTTTGGATTATTTTTCTTCTTGCTTCTTTTGGCGTACGGTTTTCACTTTCTTTTTCATTTTTGTTTTTTTGCAATTGCATTTGGCTCATCGATTTTCTCAAACACTCTTTACTTTGCATTTTGGTTTTCAGCTTTGGAGTTGTATTGACTCGTCGATCTTCTTGAACATTTTTCGGTGTTGTCTTTTGGTGTTTGGCTATGGAGTTGCATTGACTCACTGATTTCTCAGAACATTTCATTTGTTGCTTTTGTGAAAGATGGTGGGGGACCATGGCTCTGGCTCCTTCGAGATCCTCTATTGCAAGGGTGAGTAAGTATGTATATGTGAGTTGGCATGCTGTGGAGTTCGTAGAAAAGGTTTATCGTGAAAGGCTCAACGGGGCTCACTAAGGGATTATGTAGAGGGTAGTTAAAGCTCTTTGGTTTTGTGGAGATTTTTGATTCTAGGTGTCTCGTCATCCTCATTAGTCAATGATTGTTTTCTTACGGTTCTCGGATCTTTACATGAATCACAGTTCATATATTGCTATCGACATTGCTCTCACTTTGAATCATGCCTCTCCATGTGCTAAAGGAAAGCACAAGACACTCGTGGTTTACCTCTGTTGGATCTCTCTACCTTCCCTCGTCGCTCAGTGGATTGTCCAAAACACTCAATCGAAATTCAAGATAAAATACCGCTCTTTGCACACTACTCACTTGGTTTGTGGTGCTGATTTTGATTGGACCCTTGTGTTCATTGATGGGTTGAGAGTTTAGTGGTTCACGCACTCCGTTCAATCATTCTCTCAAGATTTTCCCTAAAGATGTCGTTTCGATACAAGAGTATGCAAACATGGCTATCTACAATGCAATCTACCGTGGTAATATGGAATTACTACGTATAAGATGCGTGAAATGCTGAAAGTGGTGAATGAAGATGGTTGACTTTGGATTTTGACTGAATGTTTTTTTTTGTGTTTTTCATTTTGGATGCAATGCATGCGTGGTAAGGCTACACCTAGTCTCGCTTGAGTCGGTTTCCGTTGATGGTCTATGAAGCTCATCCCTCCATTATAAACTCTGAAGCTGGTCTAGCTGTTGGGGTCACTGTCAGGGTAGAGACTCTCAAGTGAGGCCGGGTTGGTGATTGGTTTTTGGATTTTGATTTTTATGGGAGTGACAACTCCCGCATGGTGGTCCCACGGTATGACACGCTCTTTCCCTTTTAGTCATTGGCGCGCATGGTGATTTGAGTGGGAGAGGTTTGAACTCAGTTTTCTTTTCTATCCCTCTGAGATCGGGCTCTGGCAGTCGAGATATTGGGATGAATGTGTGTGTGGTGTGGTGACAATGAAACACATGATAGTGCAATTTTTGAGATGGACACGACTCGTGAATGATTGATGGAATTGAAATGGCTGGAAGTGCAAGTGACTCATTTTTTGTGTGGAATGAGATGCATGTGTTTTGCTTTATGCTCGGTTGCATTTGTTGGTGTTCTTTATTTAGGGGATGCCTTCTGTAGATACCGTGAATTCTCGCCCCATAAAGCAAAGTTGTTGAATGATATATAACTGTGAGGAGTCGTTCCTTATTCATTCTTCTCTTTATTTGTGCATGCCAAAAGAAACCGAGTTTTAGAAAAACAATTTTGAAAACGCGTGTTTTCAAAGTGGTGAATTTTCTTATAGAAATTTTGATGCTCGGTCATTCGCAAGTAAAAATCGGGAGTGGGGAATCCTATACACATTGATCTAAATAAACTCAGAAGGAATATGTAAACCTATACATGTAATCTATTTAGAAATGGACAAGAGAGAAAAGAATGCTAGGGGAAATCCTATACATCAATTCTAAAAGTCATTAAATGGGGAAGTTTGAGCTTAAACTTCTCCCGAATTCTTCTACTTCGTCTTCGAGCTCCTGACTGACTGCTCACGCTCGTACGGTTCTTAACTGCCTGCTCGTTCATCTTCGGGCTCTTAACCGGCTGCTCGCTCGTCTTCGGGCGCTTGACCGGATGCTCGATCATATTCAGGCTCTTGAAGCAATACCGTGATCAAACAGAACGGTTGGTGTTCTTCTGATTTTCAATAGTTTGAACTTGAACAGTCGTTGCTGATCTTCATACCGCTTGACTCGGGTTGGTACACCTCTGATTTTCGGTTCAAACTACTGTTGTCGATTTTCGTGCGCTCCACTTGCTCCGACGAGGAAAATGAGGGGTGTTTTTTTTTGAGAAAGGAAAGGTGAATGATCGAGCACAAAATCGTTGAGAAAATCCACCACTTTTGTGAAAACACGAAATGACTAGTACACTCCACAGTAATGGCTGCTACTCTTGAAGGTGGGTTAAACTTCAAAAGTAGTGGGTTACAACATGGGGACTAAATCATTTATTTTGAAATATGTTTGTGAAAATCAACTTTGAAAACTGTTTTCAAAAACTATTTTGAAACAAGGTTGGTGAAGAATGTTGTTTGAAATTCGTTTGTAGAAAGTAGGTTTTCGAAATCTATTTTTGAAGATTGTTTTGGAAATAACATTTTGGTAAAATAAAGTTTTTAAAGATGAAGTGACAGGTTTCAAAACCCCGAATGTTTATGAGTGAAATTTTGGTGAGGTTCTAAATTAAATGAGCTCGTAAGAAAGCTTTAAGGGACGCACAAAAGAGAATTCCGAACATTTTAAAAACAGATTGGTTTGAAAAAAGTGGTTTGCACACATGTATAACAAATAGTAAATCGTGGCTATATTTGATGTGGAGCTGTAAGTGTTAATGTTGGGATAATCACTTTCCAGGTCAATTATGTTTCCGTCTCACCGGGGGAACCATCGCCCCTTCATTGTCATCTCTCGGCGGTTTTTTCTCTGCTATGCCTTTGTGGGGCACGTTATCAAGAAAGTCCGGAGCGCTTAAGTTTGAAAGGTCAGGACACCCGAGAAGATAAGGAAACATACGCCACGGCCAGTGATGATCCGACAACACGCTCACTTTTCGGGAAACTCGGGGAAGTACTGCATGGGAATGGGTCTCTCGTCATCTGCACGGTCAGGTGTGTCTAAAGTCCAAATTATTCACTGACTACGTTGTGCCATGTATGGGTATCCGGTAAATACGGGATCCTCTATGGACGTGTAGCGTGACATTGGGCTTTAAAGACACCCGTGGTGTAGAGGAACAATGGAGAATTGAGCCCATACAGTCTTCAAGGTAAGGCAGAAGGGTGGTCAGACAGGCGGCATACAAGGGGGTGACTTCCATAAACCCGTCTTAGACACCGGACCAGGCAGCTGGACACTGAAGGCTCAGAGTTCACTATATGCTGGCTTTGACTCAGATAATGGAGGATACTTTTGGATCATGAGCTCAAGGCGTTGGTCGGAGACCGTACCGCCTTGTGGGTTTGTTCACTGAGAGAGTGACCCTAGCTCATGGGGAATCAACCGTGGACCGGTTGGGGATCCCGTGACATCGTGGGTAAATCAGGTGACAAAGAGGAATGCATGTCCTAAGCTACCCACCCCATGCACCCCATAATCGCAATATAAATATGAAAGCAGTAAATAAACCAAATGAAGTCAACACCAACCTATGTACTAAGTGTTTTATCTTGAGATTAGTGATTCCAAATTGGTTGTTTATTAACCTAAAGGGAAGTTAGCTTCATTCAATCCTAAGTGTCTCTTTCTAATCGTGAGCTAATTATTAACCCAATTGTTGCAATGTTTGTTGAGGATCTAATATGTCCTAGCTGTCCTCATCAGATACACACTCTATGAGTGGAATATAATAATCATACAGGCTTTGAAAAGAATCTCTTGAAGGTTTTGAAACAAGTGGGGAAGTCCCGACAATTTTGAATGGAGTTCAGTCTTCCTTGAGTTTGATAAAAATTTACTCAAGTTTTCCCCAGCAGAGTCACCATTCTATGGAGGGTGATTTTTCCGGTATGAGGGGGGGTCTATCTAAATATGGTTCTAGCTGAGAAGTCTAGATCCTAGAAAATGCCATTCTGTGGGGGGTGAAAACCCGTTATTCATTGCAGCCCTCAAATACCTACTAAATCGTCCGTCTTTCCCAGAAAGCATAAAGGGAGTGCTAGTGAGCACTACACCCGCTCTCAATGGGCTCCACACGGACTTATGCCCTAGAGGCGGAAGTTGACTAGAGTCGCCACCTAGTTTGACCTAAAGAACTAGGAAAAAAGGAGAGGGGGGTTCTAAGAACCGTTAGTTGACTCTGAGGTTGTTCCCTATGGATAGGACTTATCTGGTCATTTGTAGAGATTCTACTATGGGTTCGCACTGGGTTACACCCCTCGAAAGTGGCAACGACCACGACTTCAGATTGGTGCCCGAGGAAACCTCGGTCTCCAATTGTCGGGATTGCCTTCTTTCAAAACCTTTTTAGAGAGATTCATTTAAAAGCCAAAGGATATGATTGAGTGTGGACTGAAGAACAGATGATTTCCAAGAGTTTGGAGAAATAGGCTGGTCTTGAAAATATTGGTCGGACAAATTGGTTTGAATGTTGAGAGGTTTGAGGTTGTTTCGACCTTTCCGAGGTTAAAAGGATGCTGGAAGTTTTGAGGAGCAAAAGGGCATTTTGGTTATTATATATTTTTTTGGAGTTAAGGGGTGTTTGGATCATTTGCTGGAGTTAAGGAGTTTTTGGTCATTTTGTGAAGCTTAGAGACGCTCAGATTCTTTGGTGGAATTGAGGAGTTTTTCGTGTTTGTAAAGTTTGGATTTTTGAATAGTCAAATTTTTGAGGGGTTTTAGAAAGTCAAAAGTGTTGATGGAGGGTGAAAGAGGATATTCGGTTTACAGGTGTTCGGGTTTTGAAGATGTTTCAGGTTTAAGATGACTAAGGTTGTTCGGGAGTATTCAAGAATCGGAGGTCCTATGTGACTTGGAGCTGGTTCAGAAGAGGATTGAGAAATGTTTATGTGACCTGAAGCTCTAATGGAAGGGTTGGATTGGTTTATTCAGAATTATCTCTCTTAAAGTTTTAAAACTGATAAATCATTTTTGTTGTAAAAGGGCGGATAATCCCGAGGGATTACCCTATGTACCCCCTCGAACATGACACTTAACTGATAGTAAGTGCTGAGGCTCGAAAGATGGGGCAATGAATTTATGTCGAAAAAATAGGATTCAGAGAGAAACACCATGAATGAGATGTTCTCGGTCGAACCCTAATAACGTCCCTAACTCCCGGGTTTTAAAACGTTAAAAACCAAAAACATTGAAATCGAGCAGAAGGGAGTTAGACGATTCTAAAATCCCGACTGCAACTAGGAAGGTCGTTACTTCCCTAGCACCCCGCCCTGTAAAAATCTAGGCTGCAATTAGGGGAGGTTCGTCACCCTAATGCCCCGCCAAAAGATTCAGACTACGACAAGGGAGGTTATGACCCCAGTGCCCCGCCTCGGATTTTTATTTTGGGAAAGAAGACAAGCAATGTTCCATGGAGGAAATGTTTTGATGGGGTTAGACATTTCTCTCCTCCTGAAAACAGTTTACTTGAGTTAAAAACTGGGTTGGAAATTTTTGAAGTTGTTCAGAATTCTCTGTAAAGAAACACTGATTTTGAGAAAATGTTTTAGGAGAAAACTTTCTGTATATGTGAGAAGAACTTTCTGCATTTGAGAAGAGTTTTTGTGATGTGAGAAGAGTTTTTCCTTTAAAATTCCACAAAATGTTTCTTTTGAAAACTTAATGAAGTTTGAATAAAAGGATGGTTTGAAATTCTTTTGGGTTTTTGGAGTTTGAATGACATTTACAACTGAGTGTGGACTGGATGAAATGAGCTTGGGTTTTAATTGAACTAGGTTGAGTGAATTGGGTTTGATTTGATTTTGGTTTGACTTGTATTGGAAGATGAGCGGGTCAGAGTTCGAGTTGAAGTAGGTTGGTCAATGCTTGGGTCAACTTTTTGGTCAAGGTCAACGTTTTTGGTCAAGGTCAACATTTTGGCAAGGTCAACATTTTTGAAGGTCAACATTTTCTGGTCAATGTTTGGGTCAAAGTTGGATTGGTCAATGTTTGAGTCAAAGTTTAATTGGTCAATGTTTGGGTCAAAGTTTGATTGGTCAATGTGGGGTCAAAGTTTGATTGGTCAATGTTTTGGTCAAAGTTTGGGTCAAAGTTGGGTTTGGGTTGGTCAAAGTTGGACCGGGTTGAGCCTTGGTCAAGGTTTGGACCGGATTGGGCCTTGGGTTGGTTCAAAGTCAAAGTCTTGGGTCAGAACTTGGGTCTAGTCAATGTTGGGAGTTGGTCAAGGTTCAGGGTTGGTCAAATCAGTTGGACTTTTGTGGGTTTGGACTGATTGTGGGCTTGTTGGGCCGGTCTTGGGCTTATTGGGCCGAAATTGGGCTTATTGGGCCGGTTTGGGCTTATTGGGTCGAGCGGGCTGAAGTTGGGCCCGAAATGGGTTTGGGTCGAATTGGACCTTGGTGGGCTTTCGAGTTGGGCTGAAGATTATTTTTGGGCTAAAATGAGGCTTGGGCCTTTTTATTTGGGTTGAAGATTATTTTCGGCTGAAATGGGCTTTGGGCTTGACTAGGCTTTAGGCTTGACTGGGTATTGGGCTTGACTGGGTATTGGGCTTGACAGGGCTTGGATCCAAGATGGGTCTGGGGCTGAAATGGGCTTGGGCCAAATTGAGCCTTGGTTGGAGTTTTGGGCCAAGTTAGGCCTTGGTTGGGCTTGTGGGCCGATTTGGGCCTTGGTTGGGCTCGTGGGCCTAGTCGAGCCTTGGTTGGGCTTGTGGGCCAATTTGGGCCTTGGTTGGGCTTGTGGGCCGATTTGGGCCTTGGTTGGGCTTGTGGGCCAATTTGGGGTTAATGGGCCAAGTGGGCTGAATGGGCCGAGGTTGGTATTTGGACTTGGGCTGGGTTGAAGCTTTGGGCCGGATGTGGGCAGGATAGTGCTTAGCCCGGATTTTGGAAATGGGCCGGATTCTGAAATGGGCCAAATTGTTGAACAGAGCAGGATGTGAGAATGGGCCAGATTATGACCTTTGATTTTGGGCCTAATTCAAATTCTGAGACTCATTTAAAATCTGGGCCCGATTTAGGCCTTACTTGTGGGTTGAATTTGGACCTTGGAAATTGGATTTGAATTTATTCTTCTTTTATATTGTTTTTTTAAGGTTTTTTTTAAAAAGAACTTCAATGTTGGGAGGGTATTATTCCCCACAAAGCAAATAGAAATGAGCTAGGTGTGGGGTATCCCCTAAACTTATCATAATAAATGGGTGACCTAGAAGGCAGTCTAGGGTTTACAGTTCTATCAAAACGAAAATAACAATAGATAATAAATCGTACAGTATAAACAACAAGGCAATAAACCACCAAGCAATGAAGCGAATCTTCCAAACTTCAAGCATTGAAAAAAACTAACAAATACGAAAAAATCATGTCAAAGGTTAAAACAGCTAAAAGCAAGATAATGTCAAAATCCACATCAGTGTGCAAAGGGGACGATTAATATTACAAATAGTTCAGTTCCATATCAAATAACCATCCGCACAGGGCATATATCCAGCTAGGCACATGAACAAGTTATCGAGTTGTAATCAGGAATAACCGACCAGTCGGGTTTCTAAACCCATGAGAGAACAGGCCCGAGGCGCAATAGATACAGTATTCTCATGGTCCAAAGTCGAAGCGTAAGTCCAGCCCGCGCAGCCCAGATCATCCCCACATGTCCAATATATGTACCTCGGTCAAATTCATGAAACACAAATGGGTGAAATGAGTATAATGCGTAATGAGCAATCAAAGATCGGACATAGCTCGAAATGTATCCCGGCTCAAGATTTCAACAATTCAAGATCAATAACAGAGAGCACCTCGAACGACCGAAACCGACAGATATGATGCCAAACTAGAATTTAAACAGATAGTTCCTGCCTCATGTAGAAATCCAACACGAAGTAGATTGACGTGGGTCAGCAAAGCGTGTAGCGAGTTATGTCCAGAAGCCACATATTACAGTAAAGTAATCAACAAACCAAATAAATCCAGATTATTTCGACAATCACCAAAGCCAAACCGTAGAAATTCGTCAACGATTAGGTTCCTGAATCCAGTTCAAAGCCAGCAACAAGCACCAAAAGTTAAATTCAGGCATGGGACAAGAGGATGAAACATAGGCACCAGAAAGAAATTTGTCAGTAACAGGATTACAACCTGAAAGGGATCGACAGAAACCGTCGAAGAAGCTACCATCCGGATGAACTTAACATTACCACTTGGGATTAGAGAGGTCAAGAACTTCCATCTAGAGCTCAGAGTGATAGAAAGCTCGACATCGTCCTCAAAAGGAGGACTAAATTTAAAAGAAAAATGAAATGCTTGGTATAGTAAAAGAAGAAAAGCCAGAAATAACTCCCTGTATGAGTAACCCAGAAACCCACGGACCACGAACCCTCGATGGGTTTGGGTTTGTACAGAGTTCGTGCGCAGTGTAAAAGAAAGAAGCAAAGTAGACCCGGTTGTTCCCTGTTCGCGAGGTAGGTTGTAGAAGTACCGTCGGGGTGGAGAAATGGAGAGGGCCGGGGCAGATTTACTCGTTGTTCACCAGTTTGGTTGTGAAGATTGAGGTGGGAGCATGGGGTGTCATTTCGCCACCTGGGTTGCAGAGTTATCGATCGTGAAGAAGATGCGCAAGGAGGTGGAACATGGGTGTTTTTGTTTCGAGATTCGAAAGTAGATGGGAACTGGAGACTTCTGGTGGAACCGTACAC